>JAGFNQ010000399.1:124365-340444 GCA_024364735.1 Boesenbergia rotunda
CAGAGCTTGTGATAGTTTTGAATTCAATTCTGAAACTTTACAGTATCATTCGATACTTTTATTTTGTGATGATATAGTTGTTGATGATCCTAATTTTTCTAATTTGGTTGTTGCAGGAATGGTTGAGGAAGCATGTGTTAGAGATGATTTAATAGGTGTAGGAGATTGCACTGAGCTCCAGGGACCACCATTGACTGATATATTAGAAGATTCAGAGGAACAATATGAAAGTGTAGGGACTTGCATGGTGGAAGCAAGAACCCAAGAATCACCTGTTTCAGTTGAGTGTCCACCAGAACCTGAACCTGAAGTGGAGCATGTACTTGACCAGGACTCCAGGTATTCTGCAGCACGATCAGGTAAGTACTCCTCTTATTTCTTTGGAAAAATAAATGGATGTACCTCAAAATGATTTTATTGTTTGTGATACAGTTATGGATACATCTTTTATAGAATTAGATTGTGAAAAATTCATAGAGGTACCTAGTGTTGAATTTGTGGAATGTGAAGTATGTTGTGATACATCTTTTGTAAAATTTAATTGTGACAAATTCTTAGATGTGCCTGAAATTGATATTGTTTATTGTCATGAATCTCTTGCTATATCTTATGCTGAAGTTGAGTGTGAAAAACTTATGGAGGTACCCGAGATTGATTTTATTGGCTGTGAAATATTTCTTGATACATCTCATGTAAATGCTGATTGTGAAAAATTCGTAGAGGCACCTAAAATTAATTTTGTTGAATGTGGTGAATTACCGGATACATCTTTTGTAGATATGGATTGCAGAAATTTTTTAGAAGGGCCTGAAATTGATGTTGTTTATTGTGATGAATCTCTTGTTATATCTTATGCTGAAGTTGAGTGTGAAAAACTCATGGAGGTACCCATGGTTGATTTTATTGGTTGTGTTGCATGTCTTGCTACATCTTATTTAGAAATTGATTGTGAAAATTCCATTGAGGTACCTAGTGTTGATGTTATTTGTTCTGATGAATTACTGGACCCATCTTATGCAGATATTGACGGTGAAAAACTAATAGAGGTACCCAAGATAGATTTCATTGAATTTGATGCATACCTCGATTCTTTTTATATAGAGATTGATGGTATTACACTTCTTTCTTACCCTGCACGCTTGAGAGAGGTATTACATGGGTTTGCACGTTCTCGAAGGCTTCTAGAATGGGTACTGAAACTTAATAGCCTGCAACCTCCCGGAAAGACTTCTAGGGGGCATGCAGTGGGAGGGGTAGAGTTCACTTTGATTTTTAATTATCCACCCCACGAAGATGCTTGTGCTAAATTGTCAAGGGAGAAATCCGTGCACTACGAGATTGACTACTTGAGGATAGTTCTCCCAAGATGGATGCTCCGTGCTCTTTACCCAATTTGAAGGGGAGTATTTAACTTTCTCACACTCTTACGTCATTATAAATATCATTTTATAGTTGTCAATGCAATAAATGTTTTCTGTTGAGTGATGTTCTTGATAATAAATGTTTGCGTAGAGTAGAATGCATAAAAGTCATTATAGATATCATTTTATTCCTTTTGACATTTTACTTCTTGCATGATTAGGAATAAATGTATCCATCTAGATTTTCTTATATCATTTTAGAGTCCTTTAAATTTGGTTGTTAAAACTTAAGATTTGAGTCATTGGATGAAAATTCGTGGTCGCTTGAGTACTTCTTAGTATTGGATTCCAAATTGATGAATTGAGATGAATTCTTTTTACCTAGTGAGAAATTGGCCAAATTTTTGTGATACATACATGTGATTGTACTCTAGAACTTGCTTAGGTTCTTTCAAAGCTATATTTCTATGATTGGACCACATTTATAGAGGTAAATCACTTTGTTTCTTTTCTTATATCATTTTTGCAATTTCCTTGTTGATACACTCTTAGTCCATATTTCCTTTCCCTCTTTTTCATGTTCATCATAATATTTTGCATGGACTTGGATACCTTAATGTTTCTTAGTGTTATTTTGTCCGAGAGGGACAAAAGTTTAAGTGTGGGGGAGGATGCAAGCATACTATCATTAGAAGCAAAAATGTGCCAAGTAAAAAAAAAAGTGAGCTGTTTAAAAAAAACAGTTGGAAAATAATTGGCACACTGAATTTTCGCAGTTCTTCAATTCCTACTCCACCACAACCATGATACATGCAAGATAACTCAAAAGAAATGGGCAAAGTGCATTGGGATACATTTTTGAGTGTCCAAGTCTTCCACTTTCCCTAACTTTTTCCATATTTTCTTATCATGCTATATTTCTTCTCCATGTTTCCTTCTCATATTATTTTCTTTGCTTTGTCATATCTTTTGTCATATCATATTCTTTATTTTCTTTATCGTGAGTCATAAGTATCAAGTCTCTCAATTTTCTATTTCATCTCTATCATTGAATATATCTTCTTTAACTTGTTTGAATAAGCTTTTGTAGGTGTGGATAGTGCAAGAACCATGGTTGTGTTGGAGAGAGCTCCACTTTTCATCAAAAATGTAGAACTTAGGAAGAGAGCCACTTTAGAACTTCCCTTGCAAGGATTTTGTAAAAATCATCTCAATGAGTCATGATGGATGAAGTATGCTAAGTTGTTGATTTAAGGACAAGTCTCTAGTTCATTGAGCTTAGATTTTTGAGAATTGATAACCTTAGGTAATTTTCTTTCAATTATTTCTAACTATGATTGAGAATAATCTAGGGGGATACATCCTTAGTTTACTAGTTTGCTTGTGCGAGACGCCCAAGAATAAGTGTGGGGGAGTTTGATAACCACCATTTTGTTGATTATTTTAGGCTCTAATATCCATGTTTGATCCATAATTTATATGCTTAAGTTTGCAATTGTAGTAGGTTTCATGTATTTCCTTTATTTTGGCTTTTAATTCAAATCTTTGTATATTTGGGATATTTTTGGCACTAAATTTGAATATCATTTTGTAGGCTTCAAATGATCATGGACCTAGATCAAATCGGGTCAGACTTGAGTCAGTATTGGATCCAGATCAAAGGGATCAAGCATCGGATTAATAGGAGCCGTCCATTCCAGAGAATGGCTAGATCTGAGCCATCGGTCAACTTCTGGTCAATCTGAGTTCAAGATAGAATCAATCATGACCATAGATCACGATATAAAAATTTCAGTCAAATCAGAAGTAATCTGACCGTTGGATCAAGCTCAAGATGTTCTATACCATCCATTCAAGAAAAAGGAAGATCTGGACCATCCGCCACTGATCTGGTTAATCCGAACTGGGGACAGGTAGATCAGGACCATTGATTGGGATGTGTGGAGTTTGGTTCAGATCTGAAGAGATCCGACCGTTGGATGAAGCAAAATCGATCTCAGCCGTCTGTTGCTAAGGAATTAAAGATTGGCTGAACCAACTGTTGGGCTAAGGCTGAGCGAACCCAAGCTGGACCGAACCCAACTGTTGGACTGAACCAAAGGCTGAGCTTGGTTAAGTGAGCTGAGGCTGATCGAACTCATTTGCTGGGCTGAACCATTTGTTGAGCTGAACCCAAGCTTGGCCGAACCAGTGCTGAACCTGACATGGTTTGGCTGAACCATTTGCTGGGCCGAACCAAGCGGATAATAAAAAAATGACTCTAATTGATCGATGAATCTTCTTCTTCGATACACACCGAAGGGAGGCGATCGCGGAGGGGTTTCCGACTCATCCTCTCCACCCTCACCGCCGGCGGTCCGCATCTCCACAGCCGCCGGCCGGTCTTCCGACTTCCCACTCCATCTCTTCTTTCGGGGTTCGAAGAGGAGTTTCCTCCATTTTCATCACCGCCGACCACAAGCTAGGGCTCGGGGTCCGAACCCTAATCGACTTCACCGCAGTTTCCTTTCGGGTTGAGGGAAGTAGCCAGCCATCTCCATCCACTCTCCACCATCACGACTTCGCCAGCTTCCTTTCGGGTTGAGGGAAGCGACGATCCATCCACCGCCGTTAGCAGCAGATCTCTTTCCAGCAGTTCATTTTCAGCAGATGTTCTTCTTTGTCTAGCTTCATCAGATTCAGTAGCTTCAATTCCCAGCAGCAATTCTTCCTTCATAGCAGCATATTTCACAGCTTTCATTTCCAGCAGATTTAATTCCAGCAGATCCCTTCATAGCAATTTCCAGCAGATTTCTTCACTGCATCTTATTCCTTTCAGCAATTTCTTTACAGAAATTTCTCCACAGCAATTAGATTCATTTCTTTACAGCAATTAGATCCACCCTTTACAGTTTTTCTTCTCATCTTGCAGTTCTTAGCAACCGCAATAGGCAGCAAGCGATCAGCCACCTTCCAGCTTAATTCTTCTTTCACAGCAATTCTGTTTTACAACAGTTCTTCACATCAGTTCTTCGTAGCAATTGCAGCAGCCAGCAGTAGTTTTTCCTTCACAGAAGATTAGGAAGCAATTCTGTGTGATTAGTTTCGATAATTTGAGTTGTTATGTGATGCTTGTTGATTTTCGAATTTGGATGTTGATGCTTGTGTCAAGTTTGATCTTCTATGTTTTAGAATGGCATACACTCATTTTATCTTAATACATGCTCACCATGTGTTTGATGAATTGTCTCTTTCATTAGTGGATTCTAATTTGAATTTTTCTTATCGTAGATTCTTGTAATGTTTCATTAGTTTAATTGCTTTATGTTCTCTTATAGTTGTCTTTCAGTTTGATGCAATTATGTTAGGTTTCATTTATGTTCAGTTCCCTAAATGTTTTACCTTATGTTTCTTTTAATTCTCTTGCAAGTATAGTTTAGTGAGGTTAGATTTATTACCTGCATTGTCTTTCACTTCATAGACATAGCACTCAAATCCAAACCCTCATTTAATATCCAAAATCCAAAAGCAATAATATACGATCCTGAGATTTATCATGTATCAACTACATTCGTTGGGAGACGACTCGAGTTACTCTATGCTACATTAGTTTAGAGGAGTTCGATACTTAAATTATATTTGAAACCGTGACACGACTAAAACGGTTACCACTGCTCCTGCTCATACTCTTCGTCATATGCTTCTACATATAATAGGAATTCAGGGGCTCGTTCTATTAGAACAACCAGCGTATGAAAAGTCTCCTCATCACTTTGTATTTCCTCATCATTTTTATTGTAATGTGGTTGCCTGGTTGAGGATGCGGTTTTGTAATTGTTAACAGTGAGGGATATTCTTCCATCCATTAAATTTCTACTGTTGACTTATGATGGTTGCATAGGAATATGGATCTGCGGGAGTATAATGACCCAATTTAACCCTTGCAAGTTAGCAGTAGAATACTGCTTCTAGGTAAGGCGCGTACCCCATGGCTAGTTAAGTAGTCAACAACTCCCTGTATTTCGTAGGCAAAGCCAATATTATGGGTATTGGAGAGCCTGCCAACAAGTCCTCTGGTTATGAGTAAGTTGGCTTCTCCATTATGCCACTGTTCGTACCCTCTTGTGAGGATAGAAACCTGGATATTTCTACAAAAATCATCGATTGTTAGCATAATATCAGGTATAACATATACCAGTTGGCTTCCTTGGGTTAGATCAACTTCCATAGTGGCCAGAATTGCCTGGTCTCCTATCCAGCAGTTGTCTTGGAACACAACTAGGGCCATGGTGCCTTCTTCTTGCCTGTGGAGGGTTTGAATGCGTACCTGCATAACACCAAGGTGTATGTACTGCATTCTGCTTCGTTGAAGCTCATTGTAACTTGTCTCCTGAATAAACATTTGATCTAATTGGTTGTCATCAGTGACCAATATAGTCTCCTCAGATCTATGCAAGTAGACCCGGTGGTGCACATCATCCCTCCTGTAATGATATAGTACTTCGGCGGGCACTAGTGTTGCCCTCTCCTGCATGGACAATCTTAGTTGCGCTTGAGGATCTATCTGTTGTTCTAGAGTATGGACTGGATTAGATCCACCAATAAGGCGCCTGCTCAACCTTCTAGTTGCTTGTTGAACATTAAAAAGCCTCCTTTGATTTCTTCTGTATTCTCTTATCTAGTCTTCAAATAAAGGGGGTTGTGTGGAGGATTGCTCAGTTGTTGCCCTTGTAGCCATTAGTTTTTCAAATTTTCTTGTTCCTCCTTCAGAATCTTGTAGGGGTCTTTGAAGACTCGTAGTTTACCTCTTCCTTCCTTAGGTTTTTCCGCAGGTCCTAAGGATAGATTCCTCAACTTCTCTATCAGTTCGTCAGGTACAGAAGTTTCTTGAACACCAACTCTGGTCTGTTCCACAATGACCTTTAGATCAGACTGTATATCCTGCAAGCTTTCAGCTATCTGGATTAGAAGCTGAGTTGTGTATTGTTTTGCTTGATTATAGCAGAGTTTCCAGAGGTTGGGCCCAGGAATTCACTTAGTTTCGCTAATCTGATAGCAGGGGATTCGATTTGTTCAGTGGCTTGTACTGCGTCTTTGTAGGATGAAGTGCTTTTTGTGATGAAGTAGTTACTCATGAAGTGGTCCACCTCTCGAGTTTGTGGAGTAAGGTCTCCACTCTTTCATGTTTGTCGTTGAGCTCTTCTGTTAATCTCAATGCCTGCTTTTCCACCAACTTTGGTTGCCCCCCTATTTCAACAACTAATTCTCTAACTTCCTTCTTTGTTAAAGGCTTATTTTCTGTATGCACAATTGTTAGGTTTTTCAAAGTCATTTTTAATTTCAAAATTTCCTTTTCAAGTGTCTACCACCTCTTAAGGATTTGTTTGAAAATTTTCAAGTGGACTTTCGAGGATAAGCAAGTTCGATCATATATGATAGCAAGGTTATTTGCTAACTGGTTTGTGGTTACCTTGGTAGTAGATGCAAAGTCAAGGTACTCTAGGTTGGATGTTCGAGAGTTATCATACCATTCTTGTATAGTTTTTTCCCAAATTTCAGACATCTAAATCATAACTTAAAGATATTAGGGTAGGGCAGGTCCTTACCAAGTTTTACTCACATAGGTGTGCCCTTGGTCTTACACTAGCCTTCTCGCTTTCTTGACAAGTTAGGACATGTTCTTTTGGTAATACTTAGTTTGCATAATACCAATAACCCTTATAATCGAGTTATGAAAGTAGAGTCTTTATCTTGGAGGGCAATACAAGTTGGTTGATTAACTCCTTATATCCTTCCTGAGGACCCTAACCTTAGGATTTAAACTACCATAGACATCTCTTTAGAACAAGCTCTGATACCAGGAGAAAAATGAAGCAACAAGACAAGATCTGCAAAATAACAGAAATAAGGAGAAGAGATGCAAGAAACTCACGAATTCTATTACTTCACACCAAATACAATACTGTCTCAAGTAGAGATCAAGGATCGCTTGCTTCTCTACAAGGGATTACTTCTTCTTATATAGAAGAAGTAAGAGATACCGGGTGCTTATTGGGCCCCATCATCACATGCTCTTACAGTCTTCTGATAAGAAGGAATCTACTTTACATCTTATCTAGATCACTTTACAGCTCCTTATAAAAAGGAATCTACTTTACTTTATTTAGATCAAGAGAGATTGTTTTATAGCTCGCGATTGTTAACTTATGCGAGACAGGTTTGAGTGGGTTGAGTCACTTTGGGCCCACCACTTCCGCAAAGTGCTTTTACATGGAAAGAAGTCATCCTCCTAATGGCGTCATGTAGCAGGTTGGCAGTGGTATCCAGCTGTTCATCCACTTGTTTGGTAGCTGGGTACCAGTCTGACCACCAATTGTCGGAGGTGCTCCTTTGTTGGTACTCTTGCCTTTTCAAGGAGTGCAATAGCTTGAGCTGTTGGAGGGCATTAGTTTCTTATATTGCGGCCCGCTGTTGCAACTTGTGGAGTTGCTGGTCGATTTTTGCACTATCCTCAAGGGTGATTGGATATTGCTTATACCGGTATTGTAGCAATTGTTGGTATTGCTCAGCGAGGTAGATAGGACTTTGAGAACTTGGGTCATTTGAGCTTGGGCCTCCATGTTGGGTTTATCCGCTAATTCTTGAAGGGCTGGCACCACAAGCTCTAGTTTGTTGAGGGCTTCTTCCGGTCATTCTGAAAGAATAAGACAATTAATTAGACAAGATAGGGCATCTGCTGGTTGATTGTCTTTTCCTTCAATATGCTCAAAATAGATAAGAATTCCCGTGTCAGTGATGTAGTCAACGAATGCCAACCATCTGACTCTGAATGGTTTATTATTAGAAGACTTCCCGAAGACACTGATGATAGCCTGGCAGTCCGTTCTAATTATCAATTCCTTTTTATCTAGATAATAAATCTTTAGTGCTTATAATGAATTCATTATGGCATGGATTTCAACATCAATAGTAGATTTGATAGGGGAGAATTTTCCCCTGGCGTAGGCATACATTTTTTCAGTTGTCTTGGGGTCAAATTTGTTCCTCTTCCATTTGCATACACCTCCCCAACCTTCCATGCACCCATCCACCTCTAAGATAATACAACAGTCTTTAGGTGGGACTCCTAAATCTGGTAGTTTCTGAACTATCTCTTTGATCTGCTTTACTAAAGCCCAATCTTGAGAATTCATCCGCTTGTTACCAGTTGGGTTTGTCTTGCATAGAAAGGGCTTAATAATCTACCCAAGTTGGGAATATAATTTCTTGCATAATTTAAGAGACCAAGCCAGGAGTGCATCCCATGTTTTGTTAGCAGTTTCTTGTTTTCAAAATCCGCAATTTTCTTGATGATGTGGGGGTTGAAGTTTAATATTCTGATTTCCAATTATCACCCCAAGGAACTCTATTTCTGGGGCTGCTATCTTCATCTTTGTTTGGCTAAGTATTAACCTATATTTCTGGATTATATTAAGCATAATTCTTAGATGTTGTGCATGCTCCTCCTCATTCTGGGAAAATACAAGAATGTCATCAATATAGACAACTATAAAATCTTTAGTACCCTTGAAGCAGGTGTCCATCTTCCTTTGGAATATTGCTGGAGTATTTTTCAATCCAAATGGCATAACCAGTCATTCATATAGGTCATTTGGTACTCAGAAGGTCGTCCATTTGATTGACTCTGGATGCATTGCAACATGGTGAAATCCACTTTTCAAATCAAATTTTGAATAGATTTTGCAATTACTAACCTTGCGAAGGATTGTGTTTATCTCAGACAGGTTGTATTGATCCTTATTGGTAAGGTCATTTAGGCGCTTATAGTTGAAAATCATTCTTTCTTTGCTCTTAACTTCCTTTCCTGTTATGGGATCAACCGTTGTTCCTGAATTTACAATAATTGTCGTTGTACGGTGCCTGCTTTTGATTGGTCTTATGACTCCTAGCTCAAGTAGAGCATTTACACGCCTTGTGAATGCCTCCTTTTGTTGGGAAGTTAAATGCTTTAATAGTCTGTCTTTAATGATAAAATCCAGATTTTTGATCTCCAAGTAACAGAGAACTTGATTTTTAGACTAGTGGAGGAGAGGGTTTTCTCCAATAAACCCTTAATTCTTGAGTTCTGCTAACAAAGGTTTGAATTGCTCTTTAAATCTTTGTGATGTCTTTTCAGCAGAATAATATACCATTTCCCTGAATTGGATATACTCCTCCTCTTCAAGGTCCAGTTTATTAATGGCAGTAGCTATGATAACAGAAGGTAGAGTATTAATAGTGGTTAAGTTTTTATAGAAAGTTACCACATTGCCTTCAATACGGACTCCCCCATGCATGACTCTAATGATATTGCAACCAATAATCATCTGGATATTATCCCTAAGGTTCATAGGAAAACTGTATGTATAGGGAATCCTGAATATATTTTCTCCAATAAACCTCCTTCCTTGCTTGAGCTTCATTCTGGCGATTTGCTGGGAATTGATCCCGCTAAACTGTACTATAAATGTATTTTCTTCAAGAGCTTCCTTAGGAACAGATTTCTGGTTAACACAACAGGTTGTTGCCCTTGTGTTCAGAATGACTTTTAATGAAAATTTAGGAATCCCAGGGATTTCAACTTCTACCTTCAAGTTGTATAGCATATTCTTTACTAATCTTGGCCCCTTTATTTCTTGGGTTGCTGTTATGCGGCTCATTGTTTCCTCATAAAGCATGTTGACAGCTTCTATAATTTCTTCCCTTATTGGCTCCTTGTCTTTGCCAAGAGTATGGAAATCCCTTCCCAGTTCCTTTTCTAGCAATAGTTCCTCATACTGGGCCTTGTAGTAAGGTATCTCCTTTTGTAGCCTTTCAATTTCGCCTTTGCACCAGGATATATAGTATTGTTGCTCATGGATTAAGTTTTGAGGAAAAAATGGAGCAGGTGCAATGGGAGTTACAGGTACCTTTCTGTTGAAATAATATGATCCGCATAGATTGCAGGCAGTGATAAGGCAATTGAGGCAATGGATCCTCGCCCTTTGTACAGTACTTCTCTTGCAACAAGTGCAATTACTAGGTTGTGGAGGGCATATATTTTCGTTATGATGGTAGTCATGAAGGAAATTAAGTTGTTCTTTTGTAATCCTAACTTGTGGGCGATAGCCTCCATCCACCTGTCCAAACATTAGAATTAGCTCATTAAAGAGGTGAAGAGTTTGAATAGACCTGTGTAGCTCTTCATAGTCTTCTTCTCCCTCAGAGATACTAAATATCGCATGACTTTGTGCTTCTCCTTCTTGAACAGATAAAATATTACAATCCTCAAGAATATCCAGTTGCTTAAACATTGCTACTCTCTTGATGTTTCATCTTTCATTAGGACATTCCTAGCAAAATGCCCCGCTTGACCACCAAGACAACACTTGCATTTTTTTTGTTTTGCATTAGGTGTTTCCGTTTTTCAATACGGGTATGAGACTCATGAGGTTTGCCTTTATAAGTTCGGGACCGTCTGATGCTATACTTTTTCTGTAGGTTTTTGTAGTAGTTAGGAATTGGGATTTGGCTACAGAAGGATTAGTCCTTCAGGAAGCGTTTAAAGGCAGCATGCTTGCATTCTTGCTCTAGGAATTTATAGGCAAATAAGACTCTTGGGAAGACTTCCACTGTTAATCCTGGGTATTTCTCATCAAATGCTGCTTTGATTCTATTTCCAAGGTTGTCAGGCATTTTGAGTCAGAATTTCTCTGATAATTCTGATCTTGTAAATAGCCTTCCTGTCTTTGACGTAAGCTTTGAATAATTTCATATATTGGACAATATTTTTAACATTGTCACAAGATAATTTCTCCAGATCTCGATAAGCTACATCCTGTATTACCGTCGATCTCTGTATTGGATCTTCAGAAGAGAATACCCTTCTCATTTGAGATAACACATTCTGAGTTCCTTCCCTTCCATCAGCTATATCAATTAGGGCATTGTACTCAGCAGGGTAGTTCATCCTCCATTGTACCCATACTAATTTTTCAATTTCTCCCAATAGATTTTTCATGTATTCAATCTTATCTTTGGGATCTGTAAAACCTTGGCTTGCTACATGATTCTTTGTTATTGATTCCCATCGCGAGAAAACATCATGGAACCTGCCTATTTGCTCGGGGATAACAAAGATAGCCCCCCTTGTTGTTGAGCGGATGGCAGAGACCACATTTCATTACCCTTATCCCTTCTGAATCTTGCATTAGAGGGCCTTTGCTCATAAATTGGTTGCGATGGTCCTGGGTCAGTCCTTGCTGCTGGCGGGTACCCAGGAGGTCCCATCATAGTATCTTGCAGTCGGTTGTATGGTGAAATGATAGTGCTTGTGGAGTATACTTGTTGCTATTGAGGCTAATTTTCCATAAGACGTCTCAAGCTTGGATACTCTACGAAAAAGGTGGAACTGTTACCTTAGCGGCCCCCTGGTCCCGACCCCATAGGTTTCCAGAGGGAGGCAAACCACAGTTATCACTGGTCTGGTGAGGCGCCTGGGGTCGAGGGAATTAATACCAGCAGACTAGGATTTTATCCCCACGGGCTGGATCGGATGTATTTGGTGTGAAGTAATAGAATCCGTGAGGTTTTTTGCATCTCTTCTCCTTATTTCTATTATTTTGCACATCTTGTCTTGTATCTTGTCTTGTTGGTTCGTTTTTCTCCTGGTATCACCGTTTATTGGTTGGATTGAATTAGGTGCATTCAATTGGTGGGTTGAGTTAAGTACCAACTTGAGTTTGGCTTAAAATATAAAAAGCTATAAAATGGCTATAAAAATTATTAAACAAATATAATTTGAGTTTTTGAAAATTTTGTTTTTTAAAAATTTATTTCTATTTTATTTTTATTTTAAAAATTAAGCTCGTTGGTAACAGTTTGTGCTGGGCTTTAGTTTTGCTCTAGGAATTGTAATTTTTTCCCGGGGTTCAAGATTTCAAAGGGAAAATTTGAAATAAGAGCGCATTCAAGGAGTCAGTCTTTTCAAATATAGATTCACGCTTTGAGAATTTTTCAAATCTCTACAGTTGAATGGGGACAGTGTGGGTATGCTATTCCCATTCCGAAATTCACCCAAATAATAATAATAATAATAATAATAATAATAATGGAGTTTGATGTGTTCTGTTTATTAAATCATGAATTATAATGTTATTATATATGTATTATTTAATTAATATTAGTATTTATTCTTGTATTAATATTTTTATAAAAAGTGTTAAAAATTAAAAACTTTTTTTGGCAAAGTCGATGGATAATGGCATTTGCAACGGAAATGAGATAGAGATTTAATCCCAGTTCAGAATGAAAATTCCTAATTAAACTGAACCGGAGATGAGAATAGGGATATAATTGAGGGCCGAAATAGAGATGATAAATCCATCCTGGCTTGCTGATTGTCATCCCTACCTCAATATGATTCATTTTTTTTTTGTTTAATTTATCTCTTCCATTGTATTTTGGTATGGTGATTTTTAGAGATATTTAGAGAACGTTTGATTCGTAAATTTTCTATATTTATTTTCTGAATAAATTATATTTTTTCTTTTCTTAGAAAATATCTTTTAGATATTTTCTATTTTTCCATAAAATGATATATCCTTTTCTACAAAATTAATATGTAAATTGTCAATCAAATAATGTTTTTTTCCTCACAAAATAAAAATAAAAAATTTACAAACAAAACGTTGATTTTTAAATTATCGAAAAGCCACTTTGAGTCGCTTAAAGAGTTAGTACATAGTGAGATGTTAAATGAATCGAATTCGAAAAAAATAGTGTTTTGCTTAATCGTAAAAGAATATATAAAAATAACTAAGTTATCATGCAACGAGTTGCATTTTGTTGCGATTTGGCATAAATCAAGTTTGAATTGGCAATGTTGAAGAGCCCGAAAGGTTCGGGTGATTCAGAGTGGGTTTTGATTAGTTGAAAATATTTCCAAGCACCATTAGTTACTTCTTATCCCTTCTTCCTGCCTTAGTTTACCCAAAATTGGACCATTTCATCGACTCAGAAAGCTGTGGCTTCCCATCTCGCTTCAAGTGGAACCTTGCCGTCTCACTGGCTTCGTGTAGTTAAGCATTGATGCAATCTGATATGGAGCACCTTTACATTGTTATGATCTCGTCTCGTGATATTAAGTCTTCCTCCTCCAACCTACTACATCGACTAGCTGCCTTTGAGCGAGTAGTCATGATCGACTCCGCTTTGCGCTTGCAATTTTCGAGCAAAGGCTCATTGCCCTTGACCTATTGACAGAGCATGTGATTATGAGTTCTTTGCCTCTCGAACGGGGTAGTTAAGTCGTGGCTTTCTTCTTTGTGCCAACCCAATTCATCTTTTCTATCCATGAAGAACATAAGGTAACCACTCATCTTCTGTGAGTCATAAAGACCTCGCCTTGTCGAAGGGCGGCGAGTAAAAGTGGCAATTGGGTCGGGTTGCTTGTAGCTTAATGAAACACAACTGAACACAATGGATAAGAAGATTGAAGTGACCTTTACGAGTAATGTATGAAGATCTTTCTTTTCAACCATGATGTATAAAGAAATGACCTTTTCGGGTAAAGATCAGAAATAGGGACCTTCTGGGGCAATTGTTCAAAAAGTTTTATCTTAACCCTTGAAGTGAACTACTTCTGCAAAGCATAGGGGCATAACAAAACCGAAAAAAAATTATCGAACTTGGTAGGACTCGATTTTGAGCACAGAATAACACAAAAGCTCATCAAAAATACTGGCAATTACCCAATTTGAATGGCATTTTCCCCCGTAAACATGCATTTGCAGATACCACAGTTTGAGTCGCAAAAGGAATAAGATAGTGATGAAATCCTTTAGGCAAAGTAAGATTCTGAACAAACTCGAAGCGTAACAAATATCTTATTCTAGCACGTACAGAAAAATTGCATGTAAATGATAGGTCGAACCCGTCACCCTACCTAATAGGCCCCAGTTGGTGAAAGATCATTAACTCGAACTGAACATCATAAACTATGAATCTGACATAAAGCTGTGAAGCATAGATGAAATTTTAGCAGTTTTGAAGTCCTCACGTAGTTGAATGAACCTACAAAGTTCATAGATCATTGAGTCAATGCAAGACCAACCATCTATTATTGTTCTTGGTGAATATTGGTTAATTTTGTCTGTTAGAAATTTGCAGAGAAAGTACCTTAATGCATCTTTCCTGATGCTTGAAGGAGTACCCTCAAATAGAGAAGCAAGGCTTTCAGGCGCCACAATAAAGCAATTTGCCACTCTGTGAAGTAACTATGTTAAGTATCTCGTAATTCATACCTAGAATGTACAATGGATGTACAGGTACAAACTTACATGCCCGACAGCTCAAACTTTTCGTCTATGGAAGGAGCACTGAATCTACGAACAAACTCCCCGTACTCAGTAATGTCACGTTTCAACCGCAGTCCACCGCTGCAGATATACATTCACAGTGAAAACCTCCTCGCTCATTAAGCAATCAAATGGATTATATTTCAACAATCTCAGGTTGGATCTGAGCAAGGCCTTGAATGTTCACTTGTATTCGTTAGGTTTGGGTGCTTCAATTATGGTTAGCCTTCTAGAAGGTCAGTCTGCTTATTTGGCCTATGGTTGCGACAAATATATTTGCCCCAACTGAGAATCTATGACTTAGTATTCTCTTATTGTCACATAAGAGGCCGGATGTGGGAAACCTGCCGGAGCTACGCCGCCAAAACTTGAAAAGAAAAAGGAACATATAATAATAGGAGGGTTCAGTATGCTTTACTAACAAGGCGAAGGTACATATGGCAGCACCAGGAAAGTCACAATAGTCCCAAATGGAGATACCAACCTCCAAAAGCAGGAATTCTTTCTAGGTTTCAGAATTCTGGCATTTCGCCTATGATTATTCTAACACTGTGCATAGTTGCTAGATGGCTTCAGTTTCCTGTCTAAAAAAGTTAACGGCAAAGTGGCAGCAGTGTATAAGTCGATAGAGACGCAACATGTGCAGTACACATGCTGACTGGCTTGGTAGCTACGCATGATCATTAGCAAAAACGGCATATAGATGAATGCCTAGTCATTTATCGTGTGGTTTAGTTTGTAAAAATCCACTGGTTAGTGTTTAGACTTGTAAAAGCAAGTTTCGTATAAACATTTTACCGAACAATCAATGAAGCTTAGGTGTCTACGTATTTCTACCCCACCTGGAGGTGGTCGACCTGGCCTTGAAGAAATTTCCCACCAACCATTGGGTAAATCCGGGAAGGGTAGATGAGCCAAGGGATGGCCCAACACCACGAGTGGGTTGAGCACTGCAGATGTTTATTTGTGCTCCATGGGAATCAAACTCTCATTGCTTGGGAAACTCATCATTCCACTTACCATCTCACCAAGCCCGGAGTATTTTACTGAACAAATAATTTTTGAAAAAGGTCATACACTGAACAATCAAATAGTTATAAGTAGTACTGCTGCAATTAAAATTTTATTGAACAATCAAAATTATAGGTGCGCTGGGCTGAAAGTTCAATCTTTTAGAACTGCAATATTGATACTATAGGCACTTAGCAAATAAGTGACATTTGAAACCTTTAACAAAGTATTAGAAGCAATGGGCCAATGGTGTATAATCTTTTTTTTTTTTTTCAAAAGTTAAGTTAAAATCAACAATAGATTGGATTATCCATTTAAAGAGATTACATTATTTAATTTGCACTACCAACACAATCCTGCATACAAACATCAGCACAGCAAAAATTGACACTTCGATTTTTTATGATTGATTAAAAGCCAAGGTATAAGGAAACTTTCACTGAGAAGTTTCAAACAAATGAAATAAGAGCTGATAAAATAAGGATGACAAAGTCTTCAGAATAAAGAATAGTCAAGTTAATATCAACATTGTTTAAGGAAAATGTGGAATGTTGATAACTTTAGAATACAAAGATAAAAAATTAACAGGGATAAAAATGCTTGCTTATTTCTAGTGGCAGAATGAGCAAAGACTACAAAATGTAGTGAATACAAAGATACTTAATAGGTCTACTGACCACTATTGTAGGGCAAATTAAGTAGTAGTTTGATTAAGAAGACTATAAATATGTTTATGTTTACTGCTATAGGACAAATTAAGAAGACTTCAAATTAAGTGATTTCCAAGAATTCATTGGAAGATGTTGAACATAAAGGAGGTTTTTTTTATTTAGCCTTAAATTGAATAAAAGAGTGAAAAAGACAAATTCAAGATCGTTTCAGTGCCCTTTTAACAACTGCTTTATTTAGAGATCACATGTAGGCTATAAGGTAAAGACGAAAACTATGCATACAAGTTGCTACATGTGGGAAATAATGCAGCACATAAAGTACCTCGAGTAAGAGAATTTTCAAATTGCATACAAGTTGCTACAAATTTAGCAAATTATCTAAGGGGCATTAATATTTCAAAAAAGGATGACTATATTTACTTAAACTCTATACTTGTCCTACAATAATTAAATAGAGCTTATATGTGCTAAAAAAACTAACTTGAATAAGTATAAGAGGTCATTGTGAATTATGTAGTTAGTCAGAATTACCTTGGACTAAAAGTGAACTTCTGCCAATGGTTAACTAACCCCTTGTGTAGGCGATTTCCCTGAAATGATAATACACCATCTAAGAAATCAACATTTGCTAGATCTGACCGCAAGTTATCAGAAGTATGTTTCAATTCTAGTGTCGCATTATTAGAGCAGGATGTACCACTCCAACATGTTAAGACAAATACAAAGGTGGCATGTGTGACACTTGATATTTTGGCATGTGCGTTCCAATATGTGATAACACTAGCGAGACAAAGCTCCACATGAGTGATAAAGAGCCTAATTCAAGTAATGAAAATGAAATATATAATTTTAGAACTAGTACAATAATATAACATTGTGCCTAAAACACATGCATAATAAGGAAAGCAAAATTGTATGTCAAACCAACTTGGAATGAGATTATTTATTTATCTCAAAACGACTACATACATAACTTACATGTTACAATTTTATATTGTTATATATCAAGGTTTAGTTACAGCTAGTTAATGGATTAGAACAGCTAATTGAGGATTATTAATAGGAACTGAGATTAATTAAGGCTGAAAAAGTTGTTTTAAGGCTGATTTAATCTAATTTGGGTTCAGTGGTGTTAGATTGACCAATTGAGGATTGTATTAGGTATTGGGTTTTGCTTTAGGTTCAAGCCTGGATCAATTTGGACCCAGTTTGGGGGTTATGGCAGAACCAATGTTAAACCAATCTGAATCAGTTAAATTCTGTTTGGTAGGTTAGATTTTGGGTGTGTAACTTGAAACCCTCTCCTTATCACTAAGTTCAATCTAATATCATCCAGTTTGATTCAAAATGAGTAGAATCCTTTTCTCCAAACTAAGAAAAATCTGAAGCTAACATTTCAGAATCTTAATTATATTACTCTAAAATTCTGTGGTTCATCCTCAATTATCTTTACTCAGCTCAATCTCACAATCTAAGGTGATACTGGACAGTGGACACTAAGACTACACAGATTGACCCAAGCTTTTGTCATGCAATTATCTTGCATATCTTCTCTATTTATTCACTCATCAAGAAGAGTTCTTTTCTTCCCAAACTAATCAAAGCAACTTTTCCTCACCAAGGGATGCCTTTTCTTTAAGCCAAATACAAAGTCAGTTCCAAGTTTTGCATCTTCTACTTTCAACAAATTGTAGTTTTTGATTTTGATCGGTAGGAAAATGCAATGCATGGTTTTCTCAAAACTTTAGACAAATCAACATAATGAAGATCTTGTCGAATCTAATCTAGATCCACATTGTCCAGCCAAAATCATTCTAGATCTGTAAAAAAAATTGATTTATTTTAATTTTACAAGCCAAATAGCTTTGCGAGCAAGTTCAATGGAGGAATATTATCCATGAAGTCAACCCAAATAGTTGGGACAAAATAAGACTTGACGATGATGACTATAATTGATTGGTTCAAATAATACATACACAATTTTTGTTGGTCAAGTATTTTGCAAAAATAAGTTAACAGGTTTCAATGAACAGAAACTTTAGTCATTACCATCTCACTTGGTGATGGTACAAAACCATACTATGCCAGTATCAGAGGTCCAAGGAAATTCATTGATGAAACTGAAATTCAAATCCTTGGAAATACAAGCATCGGATAGAAATCCGTATCTAGAACACTGAATATTAAGAGAATTATAAACCTAGCAACTATGCATTAACCAACTTGTACATGCACAATTTGCAAATATGCTAGAGAATAGTATCAATAGTGAAAGATTCTACAGTGATATTGAGAATTAAATTTTTTTTAAAAAAAATACCAGGTCAGTCAAAAATGACTGTTTGTTGAGACCTTCTAAAGCACTGAATGCAGATTCAAGGACTCGAGATAGGTACCCTACAACTCTGAAGACGACCAATAGGCACATTAGTAGTCATATTTGAACTAATATAAAATCCATTCAACATTATGCACCTTATGCAAGCATTTGTCGGTCGGTGATCAGGAGCATTTCCATCATCAGGAGTCCGGTAGTCTGTAGTTTTCTGCTCTGAAGATAGCAATCGCTCAACCTGTAAAAAAAAAGACATCTAAAATAAAAGAAATCCAGATAGTATATACATGGACATTAAGAATATACATGGAAATTAAGAATTAAAAGTTTCCTGAGTGAAGAAAGAACAATGAATAAAGAAAGATGAAGATATGATTGGTTAGTTGAACATTAAAATCCAAGGAACTTGAGACTTGCAAGGGCTGTCACACAATGCACAATGACAATGTAAATGTGGCTACATACACATTTGGAAACTCATGAGATAATCATGACTAAGTAAAATTTTAATCTATCAAAATGGAATCATTTTAAGTTGTAAAATTGTAATTACATAAGCACCTAGGTTTGCCACTTGCTGCAACTGATATATACTTTATATTCAACATAGAAGAAAAAAATGTCTGGGTGAAAACATCTATGCTATCCTAGAATTACCAATGTTTTCCAAAGAGACTAATGTCCTGTCCAAAATTGTTGGGGATCAATCTGCAGAACCCAAAGATCCAAGATATGTTTGTTTAACACATGAATCTCCATGAACTGCAAAGAATCGAGCTTCTAGATTTCACAATTCATGTTGACACATCTAGCAATACTAGATTGAGACTCAGTAGGGTTTTATAATGAACCAATATGAGCCAATAACATATTTCTCCTGAACAACTCAATCTCAGACTTGCAAATCTCCAAGCCAATATCGCTAGTTAAAACAAGAACTACTAGTTCAAAACCCATTTTCATCTACTACATGATATGTTACAACCACTGATCTCTGTGTAAAGTGATATCTTCAGTCATGAAAGATAGCTATACATCTAATATTTTTCTCTATCTCCTTCTATTCATTAAATCCCTAAACCAAGAACACTAATGTTGGTCTAAATCAATAACTGTAAACTATTAACATTAACCCTCAAGATATCTCTCTCAAGTTGGAGCATAGATAATATTTATATCAAGCTCCTTACATGATCTACAAAGTGTAAGCTAAGATGACCATAATGAATGAAAATATTCTTGCACACAGGGGACCACCAATAATCCCTTCAAACTTCTATCAGCACACAACAATGCCTTTGACCTTAGATCAACACCAAAAAAAAAAAAATATAAAGAAAAGAAGAAATATCTTAGAAATAAATCTCTCAGGTGAGCTTGTACCTAGAGTGGTGCATACAACACTAAACTGAAGGAACAGAAAAGAACTTGAGGATCTTAAGGGTGCCGAAGGAAGATGAATAGCAGGACTCAACCCTATGGCTGTGCTGGAAGTAGAAAATTGATAATAAGGCATTTTCGGTGTTCAGGCTTTCACTAGAGATAAATAGAATAAGATAACATTTTACTAGGTAGCAAACTAAGAACCAAGCATTTTCTTTATTCAAAGTGTTTAGTAGCTCAAGTGAAAAATGTAGCATGCAAATTGAATTGAATTGATTTGATTTCAAACTATGTAAGAAATAAGAACGGAAGAAGAAGCATAAAAATAAGGAGATAGAGAAAATGGAGAAGATCTAGATTTAAGAGAGAAAGTAAACAAATTTTACAAGAATATTGTGATTGAATGTTAAGAAAAAGAAGAGGTATGGTCTAATCTCATAGATCAAAAAGAGAGAAGGGAAAGAGATAAAAAAAGATGACTCTCTAGGAAGGGGAGACATATATCAAAAAATTTGGAAGGTCGAAGGTAATGCAAGAGGAAACTAGTTCGCCGGCAATGCAAGGATCAATATATAGGGATCCTATGAGGAAGATCAAGGTTGCAAGTGCAGGTTATGGTGATGAACTCATGTGTAGATGAACCGTTGTGCAGACACTAAGCGAGAGGAGCAGCAATTAGAGGCAGTTTTGCTACTGATATCAGAATGGACGAAACAAAAAGGTTTTTCTTGAGCAACCATCGAGAGCATTGTTAACTTACAATGCAGCAGAGGCTTGTTTGGATGCAATATAATAGTAGTTGAAGGAGACGATGCTGTTGGCAGATGCTTACCCAGGCCGAAGGTAAGGGAATGAGCAGATTAGTCCACAAGATGAGACGTTCTGCTCAAGGTCTATTGGCACACAATCCAGATCAGATCTAGGTTGGAGAGGATACCATACTGTCAATGCCTAGGAGAGAGGATAACACTCGAGAAAACTACAAAAGTGGTGATGACCAGAAATGGCAGAATAGAGATTGTGCTCATATGCAACATGCACGAAGAGCTGGCAAGGCAATCGTGTGAGGCATACATCTTAACAAGGTAAAAGAGAGATCTCACTAGTGGAGCTATATGTTCTCCGTCGCATAGGACAGAGGATGGCGCGATAGTCACATTGTGTAGTCTCCCTATGTCAGCAATAGTTGTGCTCAAAGAGAGAGACGTAGGAGTTGCATGCAATCTCGATCATATGAAGGAGAAGATGCCAGTGGAGGTCTAGTGTGGTTGTCGTGGACATGGGGTGGAGAGCAAAGAATGAGGGAAGTTCACATGTGATAGACAATGGGACCTTATGCTCCCAAGGAATATCTCCTTGGAAACCCCTAAACCATAACTCCGACATTATCTCCTTGGAAACTCATAAACCATAACTCCAACATTCTGTATTCTTGAAGTAACCACAATTGAAGGGAAGAGACGTGGATGGGGTAGGGAAAAGGGAGGAAAAAGGGATTCAAAAGCTTGAATACTTTAAGGGAGGGAAAGTGAAGGTGAAACCATTTCCTTTGTATGCTTGGAGAGAGATGAATCAAAACTAATTCAAAAAATCTACATTAGTGCCATTCAAAATTACCTCAAAGTTACCTCCATCCCAATCACACCACCACCCTATTTCTTCTTCCATGACCCTTCCGACTTCTTCTTTAGTTATAACGATTGAGGTTGCCACCTAGTTATAATGATTGAGCACCTTGTATCCAGGTCCAAAAATATTGATTAGGAGGACTCCAGCCATGCATTTATCATAAGTATTGACAAAGAGCAAGGACACAAAGGTACCCTCGTCGTGCATAGGTGGAGATCATCAACCACCAAGTAATAGATGGCTTCATGATGCATTACATCTAGACAAGGTTTAAAATCTCGACCCATGCCGAGATTTCGATCACGGTTTCGGTATCGTATAGTGTTGTGCCGATACAGTTTCGGTATTTTTTATTTATATATAGTAATTATTAGATAAATGTTTATTGTGTATAATTTAAAAATAAATTGTATATTGATTTTATATAAGTTTTCAATTATTGAACAATTTAATATTATTAGAAAAAATAATTAAATATAGTTTCTTTAAAGGAAATTAATGTATCAATAATTCGAATTAAAATTGATACATCATAATTATATAAATAAATTAATTAATTATTAATTTAAATAATATATATTTAAAATTGTAAAAAAATCAGAATATCAATTAAACGGTAAAAAAATATAAAATAATAAACAATTATCAGAATATAAATTTGATTTATTAGAATTTTTAAATAAAATTTAAAACAATAATAAAAGAATTTTCATAATATCAATTAATAAAATTTATTATTATTTTTTAATTTTAAATATATTTTATTGGATAATTTAATTAGGGTATATGAAAGTCTCTTTAAATTATCACATTTTAGTTGGGAATTCTATTAATTAATTAAATATGTTTAAAAAAAATTGGCGATGGATGCTCGCACGGCGCTAGCTATCGGAAGCGTCTGAAGCGTTGCACGACGCTTCCTGCGCCGACGAATGCACGTTTTGTTACAGTGCCAGTTTCGCTCCCTCACCCGAACGGTAAATACCGACGGTTTCGGGTAGCACGACACGATACTTCAAACACTGCATCTAGAACTTGGTGATAGAAGTAAGGATTGTTGATCAACATGTTGTTTGTCGATGGCAGATAAGGCAGAGGCAAAATCGGTTGCAACATGGCAAAAGATCACAAAGCGGTGATGTGGTTGATAAAGGATGATGGTGAAGTTTGGAAGGACAGCGGAGTTAAGGCAAAAGTTAAGGGAGGCAGTGGACGTTGGCAAGTCATCACAGCACAAAGTCAATCTGTTGAAGCACTCCAGAAGATGAGGCGGCAATACTTCACGATACCATGTAAGTTTAGGGAAAGAGAATAATCTATTGACTTCTTTAAAGATATCTATTGCTTGGTACATATAGGGCTCGCGATAAAACTCTAAACCAAGATCTATCAATGTTGGACTAAACACACTGTTTAAATCTTGATGGATTCAAATTAAAGTCTACTAATCCTAATTTATTCAATTGTCTAACCCCCATCTGTAGGAGAAGAACACAAAACAAATTTGGTGATCTTTGTTTAAGGAAATATCACTAAAGACCATATATTCCTTGTTCCCATAATATAATCATGTTCTCATCAACTCAAAATATTCATCACCTCAGTCAAGATGCGCAGCCTTAAATATTCATCAACAAATGATTTGAACTATGAGGCTTTTCCCTGGATCATCCTGACAGATTTTTGTTGTGAAATGCATACTTAACAGGACATGATAAGCACCTTTTAGTAAACAACAACAACAATCAAGTCTTATTCCACTATGTGGGGTCGGCTATATGGATCCTTCTACGTTATTGGGTGTTATCCCCTACTAT
Source organism: Boesenbergia rotunda (assembly GCA_024364735.1). Lineage (NCBI taxonomy): Eukaryota > Viridiplantae > Streptophyta > Magnoliopsida > Zingiberales > Zingiberaceae > Boesenbergia > Boesenbergia rotunda. Next base: position 147,928 of record JAGFNQ010000399.1, read on the forward strand.
ATCATCATATATACTTAAATAAATTTTATCTTGTTTTATTATTGTTATCCAAGTCTTTTTTTTTTTTTTGGGTCTTCCTCTTTCTTGTTTGATGTGTATTTGTCATAGTTTCACATCTCCTAACTAGAGCATTTATTGGATATCTATGTACATGTTTGTACCATCTTAAATGCATCTCTTGGAGTTTTTCCTCAATGAATGCAACACCGACTCTCTCTAATGCTCTCATTTTTTATTCTGTCCATTATCGTATGCCCACACATCCACCTTAACATCCTCATCTCTGCAACTCTCATCTTCTGCTCATGTGCTCGAGTCATAACCCAATATTCAGCGTCATATAACATAGCAAGTCTAACTGTCATTTTGTAGAATTTTCCTTTAAGTTTTAGAGATGTTTTATGATCACATAAAACATCAGACGCCCTCCTCAATTTCAACTATCCTAATTGTATTCTATATAAGGCATCTCTCTCAATCTCTCCATTGCTTTGTAAAAAAATCCTAAATACTTAAAACTCTCAGTTCCAGATAATTTGTCATTTCCTATTTTAACAATTGTCTCATTAAATCTAATATTGCTAAACTTAAATTCCATATATTCTGTCGTTACTCTACTAAACCTAAAACCTTTCACATCTAATGTTTCTCGACAAGATTTTAGTTTCTCATTTACTCTTTCACATGTCTTACATACAAAAACAATATCATTTGCAAATAACATGTACCATGGTATTATGTTTTGAATGTGTCCAATGAGTTCGTCCATGATTAATGTAAAAAGATAGGGACTTAAAGTTGATCCTTGATGTAACCCTATCATTATTGGAAATGCTTCAGTTAATCTACCTAAAGCATTCACTCTGGTCGTCACATCCTCATACATATCCTTAATTAGTTCAATATATATGTTCCACTAACACTCTTTTTTTCTAGACTTTTCCATATATAGACTCAATATATGGACAGAGAAATAATGTAGATTCGGTTATAATCATCTTAGTCCCATCATTTTAGGGACAGCTGCAAGGATCCCATCCCTCAAGGCTAAGTTATATCAATAATAATATTCAAATGAATTGTATCATCTTAATCTCAACTATTTAGTGCTAGTTACAAGAATCTTATCCCTTCACTGAAGCGTAGGGTAAACTATATCATTAATAATATTCAAATAGATTATATTTTTTCTATTACTTTTTCTTTGCCAACAAAATAATGGCACAAGAACTGGACAATTAGAAATCAACAAATCACCCTGACAGCCTCTACAAAATCAGAGCTAGCTAAAATCCTGATAAATAATAGATAAGTGATTGACAAATATTAACCTCAGCCATGACAGTTTCAATGCACTGTTGAAGACCTTTTTGAGCAGAACCCTCTACTCGGGAGACAGCTGTACCCATCTCTTCAAGACACGCAGCATGAGCATCAGGAGCTAACAGCTGAGAAATTGTATTTGAGAAATACTGAAAAAAATAGTAATCATCAGCACAAAGCTTTTATTCCTAGTGTTATAATTAGAAAAGATAAATTTTAACAGTTTACTTGTTGAAGTATTGCGATGCTACTAGCACACCGCTGAACAGCAATCATGAAAGATCTAAAACTGCTCTCACCAGCAGTAGCAGCAGCCTCAGCCTGAGAATTTTCACACCAAGCTAGTTACTAAACATGAGGTAACAGGGTAATGGAGGACACCTAACATAAGGAGCAAAAGACTAAAGGAGAATAAACATACAGCAGAAGCAGCTGCTGCAGCCACCCTTCTGCTAACGCTTGCTCCAATAACAAATCTATCTCTTAAAGATGCAGCCTCATTTAAACTTTCTCTGGCACGCTCAAGTCCTTCAGTTAAATATCGGCTTACCTATTAAGAATTCATCATTCAGTTGGGGCAAATATTAACAAGATAACTTATTAAGATTTCAGCATTCACTAAAGACATATCAAGATGACCTAGTCAGATTTCAGTATTTAATGAAGCTAGATATCATCAAATAAATGAATAGCAAAAATTATTATTGCTCCAAAACTTACTTGTTCCAGTAAGCAAGCAAACACTGATCTCACATTAGTTGCAAGAGTAAGTGGCTGCAAAAACAGTCTCAGTCAATTAGTTTAGTAATGCAGCAATGGTAGAGGATCCCACACAGAAAATAAATATGAGAAGAGGTAAAATGTCACGTATCAAAGAATTATCCATTGCATGGGATCTAAAACTCTTTTTATAGGCCATGAAAAAGACCAAATCACCTAAAAAAAGGTCTACCCTATCCTAAAAATTAAACAAACTCGTAAAACATTTTAATTAAGGAAATCCTAAATTTGCCTAAACTTTCGAACTCACTTAGCCAGAAAAACAGAGATATTAAAGAAAATAAAAAGAAATATAGCCAGGAGGCAAAGATATTAAAGAATATAAAAAACCATACACAAAATAAAACATTAGTATTTCACATAGAGGGACATTTAAACTATTGTCATATGCCGAAAACATACAACAACAACCAAGACTTGTCCTGCTAGGAGGGGTTGGCCATATGCTGAAAACATAAATCAGCAAAAACAAAAGAACGAAAAACTGGTCAAATTTTACGAGAGAATTAGTTGAATAAAAAAATGACTGGCCTATAGAGAATGAGGATGATGCTTCAAAATTGAGCCAATCATTCATATCCAGATTAGAATGAGGTTTCAAATTCAAAAGATTGTTGATTCATGGTGCAAATAGTGATTGAACAAATACCAATTGTAATGTGGTCATGATAAGTTACTGGTGAGTAGAAGTATATAAGATGAAGCCTGCATGAAAACAATTTAAAGAAACTTTTCTCCAATGCAACTACATTTCATGCTTGCATAGCATAACTTCAGTATCTTGCTAGACACATAAAGAAGCTACAATTCTACCATCCTAGACACATAAAGTAGTTATATAAATATGGTGAATTTAGATGGAGCTTGAAATTTGTTACCTATCAAACTTTATTCTATTTTAATTTATTTTTTGTGAAATTTTAAAGTGTTATGGCCAAGGTTTAAAATTTCGACCCGTATCGAGATTTCGGTCTCAGACCGGAACGATACAGTTTCGGTATCGTATCGTGCCGTGCCGATACGGTTTCGATATATATATATTATATAGTTGTAACATAATTTTCTCAAAATTTTCAATAAAAATATGTATCACAAATTTAGGAAGTAAAAATCTAAAAGTAGAGATTTAAGTATGCTAACATTCATAGTTTCAAATCTCAAATCAATTTTGATTCTAAAATAAAAGAAAATATTATCTATAATAATTATATAAATTAATCCTAATTTATATATAATAATTATATTAATTATTAATTTATATAATATATTTATATAATTTTAGTTTATAAATATTCTAAAGAATATATATTAAATATTATTGTAAAATTAAATTTATTTAAAAAATTTAAAAATTTTCTAATTTTTTAACAATTATTTTTATAAAATTTTAATCTATTTTTAATTTATTAAAATAATTTAAAATTTAATTTTAAAAGTACATTAAATTATATAATTATATATTATTTTGTACTTTATTTTTAATATTTTAAATAAAAATTATAAAATTATATACTATAATTATAGTAATTAATTTACAGTTTATTTAATTATTATTAATTTATATGATATATAATTATATTTATATAATAGTTAATTAAAAGTTAAATATTTTATAATAATTTAAGATTTTGTTAGTTTTCATCTCAATATTCGGTTTCCTTCCCGACTCGCGCTCGCCCCGCCTCCGCGCTCGCCCGCCCGTCATCGCCGCCACTGCCTCAACCCGCGCTCGCCGCCACTGCCTCAACGGCGCCATCGTCGCCACCACCTCACAGTCGCACCTCGCCTCCGCGCCTCTCCTCCGCCTCCGCCGGTAAGTTTTAGCTAAACCTAAGTTTTCATCCCCAAATTCTTCTTCCTTCTCTCTTCTTCCTTCTTCCTTCCTTCTTCCTTCTGGCGCGTGCGAAATTGATCCGCCTCTCGTGCCGGTGCCGGTCCCGTGTCGGAACGGTAGGTTTCGGCAGTTTCGGACGGCACCGACACGAGATTTCTATCCATGGTTATGGCTAAAGACACTGAACCGAACTAATATTTTGAGTTTAATGGTTGACTTAGAGTACATTTGAGTTGAGCCGATCAAATAGACATGGTGATTAGGATCATGTGAGTTTAAACCAAACTCAATTTAGATTCAATTTGGTTATTTAGGGTTAAACCAAAATTATATAGTGATAATCCAATAGTTCAATCATGTTCGGTTGAATTTAACGAGGTTTATGGGAGGCTAGGAATTATTATTTTTTCCTTCTCTCTCCACATATTCAATGTGTTTTGTCTCTCAATCCTTCTCCCCTCTTTCCTCTCACGTGTCATCACTGCCAAACCCCTCCTTCATAGCACGCACATTGTCACCCCGACCAAAGCCCTTCTCTCTCTTCCCTTCTTGGTTTTCCGAAGCCCATTGCCCTATCATGCCACACCATGGTTACACACAAGCCATCACACATTGTCAACTAGCAGTTATGTTCTTCTCTTCACCCAATTAACCTAGGGAGCTTTCTCCTCTGAGCCACTCCGTCCACCTTCAATCTCTCCTGCATTCCTTACCCCTTCATTATCAAGCCGCCAGTTAAGTTGGTCAAGAGATCACCACAAACAACAATTGTCTTGATGATCTTCCTCTACCCTACCTGTGAGTGGAAACCCTAGTTACCCTTTTCCCCAACTCATATTCCATTCTGATCTCCTTCAACCAGCCCTCCTTAGTAGCTTGATAGTTAGGGTTTGTTTTCCTGACTTTGATTGCAATTTGAGTAAACAAATCCAATTCCTTAGATTAGAGAGTCACCACGTAGACTAAAATCAACTTTTGGGTAAGGTTTTCTATCCTAGATTAAAATCGTCTTCTTGATTTGTGTTATAAGTGGTTATCTATCCTAGACCTAATAGCGATTTGTTGTCCATATTGGATATCCAAGTTGTTACTCATCATCGTGCACCTTCATTTGTGTCCTCGATTGAGGTGCAAGGTAAGAATTTGAGCTTATTTCATTCCAATTTTGGGGGACATTTTGGTGTTAGTGTTGGTGTTGATGTGCTTAATTGTACGAAAGAATATCTAAATTCTTTTGTCTTGATTGTGAATTATGCCATGGTATAGGAATTAAGTCCAATGATTATAATTATTAGTTGACCTCTAAATTTAATGTTATAATTATGATTAATATTGCTGGAGTTCCTCTATAGTAGTTAGTAGTTTGCAGATACTGACCTAGAGGAGCACATTGATTTAAAGATATTTAGATTGGTGTATATTTGATGTGGGTAAATCCTTCTTGACTTCTAATTCGAGAACCGTTTGCATAAACTTAAATGTAAAAAAATGTACCTATGTATCATTTAGTATTTTGCAATAATATTTATCTTAGAAAGGTGAATGCATGATGCGAAATCAGTGAAATGGATTTTAAATATATTACAATAATGATTATAATTGTTGAGTAATAATGGTAGGTTTCTATGCTTATTACTATATGCATTTCAAATAGGATAACATTGACGGTGTGATTTTTAAACTATAATTACATACATGGCTACTTGATACACATCACCTTTCATCACTCAAGATTAGTTGATTTGGTGATCAGTCTACTTTATACCTATTATTACTTAGCTTTTAAAATCCCTATTTAAAATACTCTTGGTCAGCAGAAAATAGTTGACATTAGATGGTAGCATAGGATAGTTTTTATACTAATGAAACTGTAAAAAACGTAAATGGGATAGCACTTGGGAACACCCTAAGAGAAATAAATGGTTTATATAAATATTGAAATATATATAATTACCTGAAGGGGAGCTTTGATATAATGGTAAAGTTGCTGCCGTGTGACCTTGCGCTCACGGGTTCAAGTCACAAAAGCAATCTCTTGAAATGCAAGGTAAGGTTATGTACAATACACTCAATGTGGTCCGACCTTTCCCAGGACTGCGCATTGATGAGATCTTTGTGCACAGGGCTACCCTTATACTAAACTGCCTAACCTTTTATCAAGGCACCTGACTACCCATAAAGAGGTACTAACATATTTCGCCGGTAACCAATATTTATTTTGTGTGAGGAAACTATATCATTGTTTATCACCTTTGAGGGCTTTAATCCACATGCTAAACTTTTACTTTAAGAATTGGCTCTAGTGAATCACTTCTTAGTAGATATACTTGTGAAAAATAAATAAGGATAATTAAAATGGATTTTCTTGTGATAAATAAATAGTGATAATTAAAAATGTATTTACTTTTGATAAATAAAAGCTGAAAATTAAAAGTAAATTTACCTGTGATAAATAAATGGTAAAAAATTTAATGTGAATATAAACACATGATCATTAATAAGTGGCATAAAATGAGAGTTATTTTACATTAAAGTAAATCGCTAACTTGGAACTCTAGTGTTGTAATGAGAATTATGAATTCTTAATCAAGATTACAATCCATGCAATTTGTGTTGACTTCTGTTTTCCTTGACTTCCACTTTTGTAAACAAGAATTTAAGGCCGTAGTTGGTTTCAGTTGGTACATAGAGTTGCTCAAAGATTTTCTGATGTGTTGAAAATCAGATTTTGTTTTACATGCTTTCCCTTTTTGTCTCTCTCATTTGACATTTTGCTACTATATATTCTTGTTATACTTTCATTTCATTCAAGGAATAAATGCGATTTTTTTTTAAACATTCTCTATTTACTTTGAGTTATTATTGTCATTATAGCACTTGGCTAGCTTCTATTATATTGTCACTAAGTGGGGTATTCCTGGTAGGTAGAAGCACACCTCCAAGTCATGACAAGATTAGGTTGGTTGAAGGGAATTAAGTGTTTGATGAAAAAAAAAACACTAGTTTGTAACTAAATTTCATACTTGATCATGATCACTGCAGATATGACAAAGATTAAAAATGGAGAAAAGAAAAAAGGTTCCCACCGCATAGGTACCTGGTGATGACAAGAAGGTATATAACGTGGAATGAGCAGCACGACTATGAACATGCTAGGATCCACATGGATACTAAGTTTGTGAGGATCACATTCAATTGATCTTTTACATGAAACCAATAGATAATGAAAAGGGAAAAGGACTTGAGCAATGATCTAGAATTAGTAAGAGTCTAATTGCTTTGATTGACCTTAAACTAGACTTACATGGCTTTATTGTATTTGATTACGATCAGATTGGGATACTAGTAATTGAATTGAAGGAATCAATTATGTGATAATCATGATTCAATTGTGTTATTATTGATCTATTGTTAAATTAGACTGTGTTGACATATGTGGTTTAGTAGAGACGGCAACCATCAATTGGGCCAACAATGAGTGAACCAAAACATGTCTACTTTGTCAATGGGCAGATGAATTTCTGGACCATACTTCGGATGATCATAAGTAAGGCTGAGGCAAGTCCATGCGGATGTTGAAGGTTTTCCATCAAAGATTCCAAGGTGATTGCACATTGACCAAAGCTCAGTATTTAAGTATGTCTTGTATGATTTACTTTGGCAAACATGGAATAGATGTCTCTATGAGGGTGATGTCCCCAACATAGAGAGGCTATTTCGAAAGATACAAATGCATGTTTTCGGCTTTTTAGGCATCTAACAAGTACACCCTTCCTTGATTTATAATACAATTTACCTTCATCCAAAAAAAAAAAAACGAGTGAACCAATTTTGGAAAAACTTAAAATTATGTTTATGTTGGTGGTTCATATGTAGACACATTAAAGATTTATGTTATATAAATTTTCCACCAGGTCTTTCATATGACCTCCAAATGGTATTCATGGATTGATATTTATAGTTTCTCTAAATCTCAGTTGATCATATCTGAAAAAAAATAATAATATAGGAGTACAAATGTAAAAGAATAATGTGAATGCTTTATTTGATGCAAAAATCATAGTGGAAGTGTCACAGTAATTGTTAAAAGATAGTCTTCGCAGCACCTTTTGTGTAAATTCCACAGGGTATGAATAAAATAAATAAAGTCAAGATGCTCAGGGTCGATCAATGTTGTTTCTAGTAGTCTTACAAAAATGTAAAGATATGATGGAAATAAAAAACAACTATTTTTTTTCTCATTAACTACTAATATTCATGTAACGGTTTGGTTTTTTTTCAATCAGTGATGGAATCAACAAAAGCACAGACTAACACTAACCTGGGAAGAGAACAAAGTACATCTAGTTATGGCTTCCTCATTCCACCGTACAAACTCTGTTACTATTGTAACAGATATCTGTTGGCTTGGAGGACTCACTGTTGTTTTTGATCTTGAGTTAGTCCCGGTTGATTCAGATTGTTGCTGGGCTTCAGCTTGTAACTCATCCATCTACGGCACAAGATAGTATTTATAGAGTGCTGACTACCAACAAGAAAATCCGTAGATTCTTGTGACAGAGTTATGACTAATTGAAAGCAAAAGGTAGGATAAAACCTTTGACTGATATAGTTGTTTGAGGGATGCCCGTTCATACTCCGGATACTCATCTTTGTGTGAAAGAAACAACGATTCCATAAGACCTGGAACAGAAAAACACAGTTATTGAATATGGTGAAGTTGCTAAGACATGTAATAGGAAATAGGCAATTTTGAATCTTTGCTAAGGCACTTGTTTGTTTTGCACATGTTTGCATGGATGGAACAACAGGAACATCATGTAAGACAGACAATTGTGCACATGGGACATAAGCATATGATTGGATCATGCAGTCCTAGTTGGCATAATGTCAAGTAACCAGAAAAATACTGAATCCCCAGTAGTTGAACCAGCACACACCAACATGCCATGACTAGGCAATCTCAGATTATAAGCACAAAAGAGAAGATCCAGCAGTCAGAACAATCTCACTAGTCTTCTACTTTTATAGGTAAAAGAATTAGATTTATCCAAAGGTTCAAAGTTTGATTTCAGCAATGGTTTCAGACATGGCATCAAACACCAAGCCGCACCCAGCATGACCAAAAATTTTCATTCCGACCTCACACTAGCATATGAGACTCATCAACACATGTGAATTATCCTGTATTGTCTGTAGCCATGTGGTACAGGGTAGTTCCTGAGTCGATCACGCATGCTCTCTACTGACATGTGATGCAACAGTGATCTGATTCCTAATGTAGATTGCAGGAGGAGAATAAGACTCAAGGATCTATAAATTAGAGGAGGATGAAGAAATAATATAAACAGTGAATCAAGCTGACACAAATAGACGAATCAGGTGACCATAAAGTGGTATTGTTCATTTCTTACCTTTCATGGGATGTAGCCGTGCAATTGATATTGCTAATATTGATCGAATGACCTTCTTAGACCATGTTAGTAAGTAAACTATGATTGATCAAGCTAGTAAGCAAACTATGATTGGTGATGTACACAAAGAAAAAGAAGAAATTTATTGGTTAAAGTATCATCAAACTTTTCTATTTCTATAGAACTCTCCCTAATGAAGCAAACAATGCATAATATTGTAGCATGGTGTCTAACATCCAAAATTATAACCAACCTTCAACTACCTATGCATTGTTAGTCTGCACCTAGATGAATAAGTGGAGGAGATTAAGGCATGGATCATATTGTGCAAGAATTAATGATGCCTATATGGGGGGACATTGATATGCAATACCTAGATAGAACCTACGTGAATGAGCATTTTCAACTCTAGTGTACTGCAATAGAAAAGTGATGTTTTACAAATTAATTGATGCAACAACAAAATACCATATTGCATCTTACATATAATGCATAACAGATAATGTAGCCCAAGGAGAGGAGAGGTGTAGTATTAAAATATATATATATATATAATGTTACAGTGGGTAACGTGGAAGTTTTTTTTAAAAAAAGAATTATCTATAAAATTTTTATATAAGTTTTTTATCTTTAAAAGAAATATATATAAGTTTTTATGTGCGTATTTCTCTTTAAAAGAAATATATATAACTTTTTATAATTTTTTTTTTAGGTTTCCATCTAAATAAATAGAGGATTTTTAGAAAAGAAATTTGATCTTCTAGCCTAGGGTTATGTCGCTGCCAACCCCCTCCTTCCCATTGCAAATTTGATCTCAAGAGAATTTTTGGTGTAAAACTTAGGACCTTGAAGGAAAGGAAACGTCTTTTTGTTCATCTTTCGTAGTTCTTCTACGCTAAGGCAAGATTTTACTTTTATTTATTGCACTATATGGATCATATTACGTGTGTTTTAAGGTTTGATGCATGTTTATTGTCAACGAATATGTTTACCAATTTTCTTGTGATAATTCATGAATTTTTAACATAGTTCAATGAGAACTCTTGAAGATGGAAATTTTCCAAAAATTCGATGCCACCGATTTCGGTGTCGAATACCCTTATTGCCGATTTTAGCACCGACGTCCCTTATCGCCGATTTCGACGCCAACGCTTTTTGTGTCGGGGTTAGATATGTTGGAAGCGAGGATGACGGACAATATCCCTAAAACCATATTTTTATTATTATTATTATTATTCATGTATAAACACCTTTAAATTTGTTATCATCATTGTTGATAACTTTTGATGCATGAAAGTGTAATCGTTTGTTTAGAATCCTTAGTTTTAGAATGTCATGTAAACTGTTTTGCTTTAACAATGTGAAATTTAATGTGGCTATTTGATGGGTAAAGGAGTCCAACTTAGAGGATACCAAAATCTTTTACACCCAAATCAGAGGAAAAAGGAGTAAAAGAGTCCGACTTAGAAGATACCAGAATCCTTTACACCCAGTTCAAAGGAAAAAAGAGTAAAGGAGTCCAACATAGAAGATACCGGAATTTTTTACACTCAGTTCAGAGGAAAAAGGAGTCCGACTTAGAAGATATCGGAATTCTTTACACCTAGTTCAGTGGAAAAAGGGCTTGTGGAATCTGGCTTAGAGAATACAGGTGAACACTACCAAACCTAGTCCTGAGGAACATGTTTGGCCAAACGAATTAAGGTTGAGGTAGCCACATTTAATTGAACTGAACTTGTTAACCTAATTAATGTTAACGATTACAATGAAGTTTAATGTTTAACGATATTTTGTCGAGGTTTGAAGTTCATGGTTTATTGTGTTAGTAGTTTCTTGTTTTTTTTCTTTGTTGTTCAAGGTATTTTTCTGAATGTTTGTGTGTGTGTGTGTATTGATATATATTGAAACATGTGCATGTATAGTTACCTCTTGAAATAAGTGTTAAAGTTGCTGAGTCTTTCGACTCACTAGGTCTATATGGTGCAAGTAATGAAGAGATGGAGGGACCTGATGGATGAGCTATCTCATACTAGGCAGCGGACACCTGGGGTTCCTTTGCTTTTGTGTTGATATTACTTTCGTTTAAGATGTTGAAATTTCTTGTTTTGAGACATTTACGTAGATGGATGTTAGGTAGTATGGAGTCATTTATGTTGGAGGGTTGTATGGATATGAAGAGTAAAATAAATGCTGACGGTTTTGGATGTTAGTACTACATGTTCTAGTATTCGCTTTTAACAGAACAATATATTTATACTCTATGCAAGGTATAGAGTGTTAGGAAGTTTCAGTTGGTATCAGAGCAAACAGTCCTCATTAAGGGTTGTGCCTACTGCCGGTTACAAGAAGCTCAAAAAGTCAAGTCTCTAAGTCTGTAAGTTTTAAAGTTTAGTTAATTTGTTTTTATGTTTACATGTGCACTCTAAGGAAGTTAGGAATTTAAAGGATATGTTTGTTATTCATACAGTTTAGGTGTTGTTTTAGACTGTGTAAAGAGATGTCTCCTAGACAGTATGTAAGAAGGAATAGACCTTCGCCTCCACAACCACCACCGTTGTCTAATATGTGGATCAAACAAGTGCTTCAAATGAGAAGCTGCTGAACACGTCTATGGATTGCCCACAGTTGAAGCAGCCCGCTCCAGGTTGATTGTATGTAATGAATGCTAAAGAGGCGGATCCAAACACGACGCTCATTTCAGGGAGAATCTTTATAGCGTAGGTAGCTACTAAGGCGTTATTAGATTCAGGAGTCACTCATTCATTCAAATCAAAGTCCCTTGTGAGGTGTAAAGACATCCCAATAGTTAAAATTGTTGTAAGTTATACGGTAACAGTCCCATCAGGGGAAAAACTTATCTCTACTAGCATGACCAGAGAACTTGAGCTTGATTTACACAATCACATAATCTATGTCGATCTTATCTTATTACCAATACCAGAGCTTGATGTTATACTCAAAATGGATTGGTTGTCAGAGAATGGGGTATTGATTGATTATTGGCAAAGGTCAGTATTGATCCGGCCGAAAGGAAGAGAGCAGTTTATATTCAAGGTATGCTTGGGCTTACCCAGATTGATATCCTGTATACAAGCATGGAAACTCATTCTTAAGGGTTACCGAGCCTTCTTAGCCGGTTTGGTTTCGGCTCCTACTGCAGACAGTCCGTCCTTGGAAGAGGTAGAAGTTGTCAGGGAGTTTACCGATGTTTTCCACGTTGCCGGTATTCCATCACAAAGAGAGAGTTAGAGTTTTCTATTGACCTTATGCCAGGTACAGTGCCAATTTCTAAGGCACCGTATCGCTTAGCACCTACGGAGATGGAATTGAAGGAACAAATCCAAGAGCTGATAGAGAACTTCATTCGCACTAGTTTCTCCCCGTGAGATGTGTCAGTCTAGTTCATCAAGAAGAAGGATGACAGTTTGAGGCTCTGTGTTAATTATCGGGAGTTGAGCATGATCACAGTGAAAAAAAAGTACCTACTACTGAGGATTAAAGACCTATTCGATCAGGGTACCATCATCTGAAGGCAAAAGAGGCAGATGTGCATAATGTAGGATCGTGGAGAGCGATGCGGGGGGGGGGGATAGCGCTCTTTCAAAAATTCTCAAATTCGGAATAGAAATAAAGAGTACGCAGCAAAAATAAAGGAAAAACAAACAACACTAACATAGGTTGGTTTTACTTAGTTCGAAGTCTGTGACGGCTCCTACTCCAAGGCTCATGATCTTTGACCGTTTACTTTAGGCAATCACTATCAGTTCGAAGAACAATTACGAATGCTAAAGTTAAGTACAATAAAAGTTACAATTATACCAACAACTGAAGAGTAGAAGGTTGAAGCGTCGTCGTTGGAGCAACATTTCAGCATCGTAGAGCAACTTCTGGTGCAACACACAAGAGCAAAAGATGTAGAAAACTTGATTTCCAATGCATTGATCGAAGGCACTTTATAAAGGGTATCCCGAGCGCCTATATAGTCATACATGCACCCCTAATGCGATGATGTGGCAGCCGATCGTTGAAAGTTGATCCGCAAACTCTATCCCTTCCTGAGCGCCTGAGATGCGACATGGATCGTCCAATCCATGCATGCCAACTTAGTCGTCCTTGGCTGAGTTCGGCACCTCCCAGGCGCCTAGATTCTCCCGAGCGCCCAGGAGAATGGGCGCCTAGACTCCATCCAGGCGCCTGGGATCCAAATTTCAGTCTCTAGCTTTCTTTTGATTCGTTGCAAAACATGGTTAGAAGAAAACACAAACAAGAGAATATATATGAATGCATATGTGTTTGACACCTCGAGTTGTTTGGTCCTGACTTTTATGTTTCAACCGAAACCCTAGGTCGGACAACACCTACTGTTTCCTTTTTCGAGGAATGCGCCCTCATCTACTCCTTTCAGGAGAGTTTACATGTTGCCAACCCTCGGTTGGACTTTTGTTCAGCCTCCAATCTTAACTCCGGAACTCGCAACATCCGATCCTTGATTAGTCTCAACTCTTGTCCATTGTCCTCGAACAACCAAGTCTTCTGCCGTATCTCGATCAATTTGTCACTATCTTCATATATATATATTAATAATGATAATGTGGGTAACGTGGAAGTTAAAAAAAATAGAATTATCTTTAAAATTTTTATATAAGTTTTTTTTCTTTGAAAGAAATATATATAAGTTTGCAAAAAGAAATTTATATATGTTTTTATCTTTAAAAGAAATATATATAAGTTTTTATAAAATTTTTTGTAGGGATTACATCTAATTAAATAGAGGATTTTTAGAAAAGAAATATGATCTCCTAGCCTAAGGTTTTATGGTCGCCAACCCCTTCCTTCTTATTGCGAATTTAATCTCAAGAGAAGTTTTGGTGTAAAGCTTAGGACCTTGAAGGAAAGGAAACGTTTTCTTGTTCATCTTTCGTAGTTCTTCTAAGCTAAAGAAATATTTTATTTTTGTTTATTGCACTATATGGATCATATTACGTGTGTTTAAAAGTTTGATGAATGTTTATTATCAATGAATATGTTTACTAATTTTCTTGCGATGATTCGATGAAGTTTTAACGTAGCTTAATGAGAATTCTTGAAGATGGAAGTTTGTCGAAAATCCGATGCCGCCGATTTCGACGCCAAATATCCTTATTGCCGATTTCGACGCCGACGCCAATTGCTGCCAATTTCGACGCTGATGACCCTTTCTGTAAATTTCGGTGCCGATGCCCCTTATTGTCGATGTCGACGCCAACACTTTTTGTGTCGGGGTTGGATATGTTGGAAGTGAAGATGGCGGGCAGTATCCCTAAAACCATATTTTTTTATTATTATTCATGTCTAAACACCTTTAAATCTTTTATCATAACTGTTGATAAATTTTGATGCATGAAAGTGTAACCGTTTGATTTAGAATGTCATGTAAACTGTTTTGCATTAACAATGTGAAATTTAATATGGCTATTTGATAGGTCACGGAGTCCGGCTTAGAGGATACCAAAATCCTTTACACCCAAATCAGAGGGAAAAAGAGTAAAGAAGTTCTGCTTAGAAGCCACTTCAATAAGAGCTAAAATAGCAGAGAAGAACAGAAGTCACGTGATGTAGACTCATTTGATATAGGATTCTAGTGAGAGATAATATTAAAGCTTTTGACCAAGAATTTCTATTGACTGAAGCTTTGCCTAAACATTCTTGAGCATCTTATCGCAAGACTCAACCAAAGGCCACAAATAAATTAAAAGATAACTTTTGAAATCTCTATTCAAGCTAAAAAGAAAAAAGAAATTATCCAAATATATTCAAGAAAATCTAGTTGACAAGGGAAAAAGTGAATTGATGATTGGACACAATCCATTTGATGCAATTAATAAGTAAGATCATGATGAGAGTGATAAAACATCATTGTCTTCTAACATGCAATCCAACTAGAAGTTTAAATGATGATAGTGATATCAGTAGCAATACAACTACTAATGGAGACAAGGATAATAGAGATGCATCAAGTGGTAGAGGAGATGCCTTGGGCATCTGTGAAAGGTTACACACGCAACCTAGGATGAAGATCATGGTGTTAGAGCGATTAAGAATCAGCATTAACATTGATATAACAAATGGAAAATAAAATAAAGCTCAGAATTATCAAGATATATTGGAGAGTTTAGTTAAGTTTAATTCTGATTATGGTTCATCATACTCTCAACCTTCTTATTATAGCTACGATACATTATAAGCTAATGCATCTAATTAGAGCTCGGGAATATATGTGTATCCTTATCTGTGACTATATCAATTCCAATACCAGAGTTGTCCGCCAACTCTAGTGGTGAATCAAGATATGCTAATGAACATAGAATGAAATGACCACACATCCACATATCCTAGGATAATTATTTAACTTAGTATTGAAAAATTATGAGGTTGATCTTATAAGGATGTTGCAAGATTAATGCTCCTGGCTAAGACATGACACTCCTTTTAGTATACACAAGGTCATCGAAAGGCAATCAAGATTCTTGGAATAATTAGTAACCTAATGCTCTCAACTATTAATAGAAATAATCCTTTTTTATTAGTATACAATTATGTTTGAAAGTAAATAAGTATCAAAAACATGATATGATATCAAAACTCGTACTTCTGATCAAAGGGTAAAAATCCAACATAACTCAGAGTTTACAACTTTATAGAATATATCACTCAATGTCAGTTGTGCTAACACTAAGGAAATTGTTGGACCAAGCAAACATAGTTATTGACTAATCCCACCGCCTCTAACCCTTGATATTTTGCTTTTAAATTTCTAAAAATGTAAACATTGTAGAAAATTGAATCAAAATTTAATAGAAACAACTAAACAAGATGTTTGCATTCAATAGGAGCATCCACTATTGCAGCATCCCTATTCCAACTTTTCCTCTTAAGTGTTTCTTAGGACATTTGTTATTTGAATTAGTCAATTCATATGTCAATTAATATATCACACTTGACAATTGAGAGTTGAGAGTTTGTCCTATATATATATATATATATATATATATATACCTGAATGATATCCTACTTATCCTACTTACCTTATGGTGCTCACAAGTAGATTTTTTTTTTAGAGCTCAGGGTTTAGAATTTAAGGTTTAGGCCTTAGGATTTAGGGTTTGGATTATAGTATTAGTATTTAAGCTAAAGAAATTTAAAAACAAAACAAAGAAAATTTACACATGGTGCTCACCTTGTGAGGACCATAAGGTAAGTAGGGTATATATATATATATATATATATATTAACAATTTATAATATATGGATTAAATTGAAAACTATTCCATCTACTTGATATATGAATAGTGAAATATAACTGCATTCTTATATAAAGAATAGCAAGCAAGACAAAAATGGCAATTCAAAAGCTTCTTCTAGTTGAAAATTAAATAAGGTTCACATATAATCAATCACGAGCTTTCTCCAACAATGTGATACCTAAACAATAACCAGTTTTTAGAGCATGTCAAACTTTAAATTATCATTGTAAATACATATTTTATTTAACCATGATTCTTAGGAAAGAGATTCTACTTAGGAACAGTAAGCAAACATAGGTATGAAGCTTAAGTTTCTAATTTATCAACCAAATTCAGTTCTTACTTGGCATCTCGAATGTTAGGTCAATTGGGTTTATGTGATCCTAAGATCCTTAGCTCCAGAATGTAATCTATTCAAACAATGACTAGAGACAAAAGAAAAGATATGGATATAAGTAGGTATGGTAGCTATAATACATATGACCAATCATCTTTTAATAAATCAGAATCAATAATAATAATGGAAGTTATGAGTATAAAGAACTTCAGTTGGGCTCAATCTAAGCTAGGGTCTCCCCATATCTTGATAGTCATGGGTTTAATTAAATTTCACCCTTTTACTTGCTTTGGTCTAGCTTCATAATTATCAAGCCAAGTAGTGTAATGAAACCTTAATACAGTAGTCTATGGCTTAGGTGCTGAGTTAAAGGTACACATGTTTACAATCACCTAGTGCATCGTCGCATCATCAATTCGATTACTACATATATCATTTCAATCTTCACGTTGAGTAATAGTACCAAAAGGTGATGGAATCTCTTTTGATTCTTCAAGTTCCTCTATATTGACAGCTTCAATAGGATGTGCACCTATTATCAAGTCAGCTAGTTTTTAAAAATTAAGTTTTAAAATTTTTGTAATTCCTTAGCTTGTTAATGTGGGAGTTGTCTTTCCCTTCGTCAATCATCTTAGGTTGTACTCATGGTTTAAAGTTTCGTTCCGTGCCGGATGGCACGGAGCGATTCTTACCGTTCCGCTGGAGATCCGAAACCGGCAAGGGCGATTCGTGCATGCGTCACGTGGCGATGGGCGGAGGCGACAACAGAGGGAATCGTCCAGCGCCGGAGGAAAAAACGCCAACGCCGGAGGAAGAAACACCATGCACGCGGCCCGTCATCACGTCGCATGTGCCGCCAAGGGCGTCGCGAGACTCCTCCGGCGCTGCCGAAAGAGTCGCCGGACTCCTCCGGCACTGCCGGAAGCTCCGCCGAACGGTGCCTGAGTTGTCGGCCGCACACGCAGCCTCCACCTACGCTTCGCCCGCGCTAGGGCTTGCGATTTATGTGAGAAAATGTTTATAAAACATTTCCTCACATAAATATTTATCTCAATAAAATATTTAAAAATATATTTAAAATTAAATAAATTTTATTAATTAATTTTTTGAAAATTATTTTTAATGTTTCAAATATTATTTAAAAATTCTAAAAAAAATAAAAATCTAAAAAAACCTAAAAAGATTTCTAAAAAATCATATTTATATTTTGATATATTTTTTATTATTTTATATATTTACTGTTTTATTATTTAATTAATATTCTGATATTTTTATCATTTTAAATATATATTATTTAAATTAATAATTAATTAAATGAATAAATAAATAATTTATATAATTATTATATGTAAAGTAGCATTTTATGTTAATTTATAT
Organism: Boesenbergia rotunda; assembly: GCA_024364735.1. Taxonomy (NCBI): domain Eukaryota; kingdom Viridiplantae; phylum Streptophyta; class Magnoliopsida; order Zingiberales; family Zingiberaceae; genus Boesenbergia; species Boesenbergia rotunda. The sequence continues at coordinate 166,276 of JAGFNQ010000399.1, forward strand.
ATTTATTATAGATAATATTTTTTATCTTAGAATAAATTTGAAATTTGGATTCATAAATATTACGATATTAAACTTTTTACTTTTAGCATTTTTGCTCCAGAACATATAAAGTTTTGGTATTAGTAACTTAGTAAGGTTTAATTCAAGTTATTGATAGATTAATTTTCTTTAAAGAAAATTATATTTAATTTTTATAACGATATTAAGTTATTCAATAATTGAGAACTTATATAAAATTAATATATGATTTATTTTTAAATTATACACAATAAACATATTTATCTCATAATTATTATATATAAATAAAAAATTACCGAAACCGTACCGGCACGGCACGATACGATACAAAACCGTATCGTTCCGGTGTGGGACCGAAACCTCGGCACGGGTCAAGATTTTAAACTTTGGTTGTACTTAAGGTTGAGGACATTATTAATGCATCTATGGTTGGGACTTGGGATGAGTCTTAACAATAACCCTCATTCGAATATTGCATCACCCTACACTCATCCACTTCACATTTGACTTGAACCCCTTTAATCTATCAAGTTAGACTCCATCGCTTCGTGTACAGATCATACATCAAGCCTATGCTTAGTCCTGTGCCAGTAGATCACAATACCTGTAAACATCATACCATAACAATAATATAAAATAACAATTATTCAATACTGTTATAATTTACATATAAATACAATTCATATAACATTACAATATATAATTAATTATGTGAGTAATTAAATACAAATTAAATAAACATATTTATAATACTAATTATGTTTGTGCATATGGTAGTATATATTAATTAAATTTATGAATAGTAGGCAATCTATGTTATTTATATGCGTGCATGAGTCTATCTATATAGCCCCCAAGGCTAGGCCGAGTTGGTCATCATATGATACAGTTTCTACAAGGGTTGATTCCCGGCAAAGCCAAGAGAAATACCCTCTCATGTGGTGACCTGCTCGGTTTCCTGATTTACCTCTCTATAAATGGTGGTTGGGGGGCCAGCCGTGTGGAGCGCCCGGGGTAGCGGATGACCTTTTATAAAATGAGTGTATCTAGATATCAACATGATCAGGATTATAATTTATAACTTGCTAACACAAATCTGTAACCTTCACTTCGGCTCTTCTCCCCTGTTCTACATTGTAGAATCTCTTATCATCAAATTCTTTTCGACCTCATCCTTAGTGCATCATTCCAAACATCCAGTTCTTCTCAATATTAGTATTGTTTTCTGCTTCCTCCAACTTCATTGTGCTTTCTCATTTCCATTACCACACACATAAATGTAGATTTAGATATTTCTACTTCTCCACATGAGCTGACCAACTTCTTCTCTAACCTGATAACCATAGAGATTCTCGCTGCCTTGATCAGTAAGGGCTAGAAAGAGTGATACAGGCAACTTTCCGAACATCTCGATAGGCACAGGTGGTATACCTTGCCCATCTCACTCCTAGTTGGATTTTGATTGACAAGATGAACAGTAGGCTTTGCTTGTACTGAACAGAATGGAATGGTTTCTAAAACCTTGTTTATGACTACTAGTAATTAAAGAGTATAAACAACAATTAGCAACTCATCCAAAATAGTGCACTCTCATTTATCTAGCATGACTGGAGGTGGAAGCCACCAACTTGAGAAAAAAATCAAGATATAAAAGCAGAATGTATACCTTGAGCATCCAAATCGCCACAGCCAACAGATTGTAAATCTTTAGCAAGTTCTTCTGTCTTCTCATATGACACTGCAAATATTCTAAGATACTGTGGATTCGATTCAAACACCAGAAGCCAATGGCATCAGTCACTGAAATTTTTAGTTAATCTAAAATCCAACTGATAGTAAAATAATGATATCTATCAGCACATTTTACCTGAAGAAGGCCTCCTTGATTGACAGGAGGTAAGTTCAGAAGTGATGGCCTTTCCATTAACCTATCAAGAATTGCACTTACTCTTTGCTCTAGAACTCTCTGAAACACATATAATGTAGATGGACATGCTTTAGTTGTCTTAAAGTTCAAAATTACATACTTTTTCAATTTAATGAGGAATCACTGAATTCATCGGCACACCTGCACAAGACTTGACATAACATCATTGGGTGATGGGAAGACAGCCATTATGGTTGATGCCTCTTTTCTCAGAGTGTCTGTAAAGAAAGTCAAGAGAAAAAAACAGAACATTATTGATCGAATGTCTCATAATAATTGGAGAAAGTCAATTGCAACCTGTAATCTCTTTATATAGTGTAGAAAGTCCACGTGCAATGTTGCTGGTACCAGCTTGTAAACCCTGATCGCCTAGAACTAAATTGATATCTGTGTTCATAACTTCCACGTCAATAAACATTGGTCTTGATGCTACATAATGTTGCATAGCACTAGTTCCCCTGTTAAACTGCAGATGCAGAGTGATTCACAAAGGGAAAGTCATCTCAACAATACAGATACATTTTCAAAACAACAAGCATCAACTTCAGCATAAAAGGGATATATGTTAAACTAGAAAATATGCATGATATGCATACACATAATGACAAGACATGTAAGAAACACTCTAAATTAGTTAAACCTAAAAACAAGAAACCGAAGAAACCAAAAGAATAAACATGCAATAGAATAAGCATCATATGCATACATATACAGATGAGAGATACAACAATATAGATAAGGTAAAATGAAATCAAAAAGAAAATCAAATGGTTAATCATATATATGAGAAATACAAAATTTTGAATATACTGATAAAAGAGTAAAAAAGGGCAACTGGCATATGCAGTCATTTAATCAAAAGTGTTTCAAGTCCCTTGGAGGATATGTAAAGTTGTGTAATAAAACTGGGAATCATGAAAACAATCTTATCAAACATTCATTGGCCAGAAATGTATATAGAAAAAGTGGAATCATGACAACAGTTTGTCCCATACAGTTGTCATTTAGAAACGAATATATAAAGGATGCAAACAGGAAGATAAGAACAAAAGTGCATTAAATTTCTCTTTTGAAAATAAAAATAAAGAGATGGTTCTACTCTTGATCTCTGAAAAAAAAATTGAATACTCAAACTAGCATATTTATCCTCAAGGAAATTGCACCGAATTCATGTACACCAACTTTTTCTAAGGGGACATAACCACTCCAAGATATCACTCAGCCTCTTATTCCATTACTAGATCATCCCAGTTTCACATAACTAAGCACAGTAAAAGACATATGTCTGTCTTTTATCAGAATTCTATATAAACATTTTTCTTGCTACATACTCATGCACAGTGATAATCAGCATGAAAACTATGAGGAAACTTAATGCAATTGCATACAACAAACTAAGTCTCTATGTTAAAGCCCAAAGGAGCACAATTACTAAAATGCCAAGGCACTAAGGTGAGAATCTCTTGCAATTTAAGCATGATTAAGAAAAAAGCAGAAGCAGGTTAGATCTATGTGGGCAAAAGTCTTGTAACGTTTAGAGAGAAAAACTTTCCCTTCTCTCTAGGGAGGAGGCGACGGCAAGCTTTCCCAGAGATCTTGATCGAGGGTGCAACACTGTTCTTCGAAGAGCATTCCCGGGGGGGGGGGCGCATCCATCACCAAGGTTTCCTGCGTGGAGTTCTTGATCGAGTGAAGAGTATTCTAAAGTGTAAGAAGACCCGTGGGATATCTACACACTGAAGTGGGATTGAAGATCGAAGGAAAAGTCCTTGTGTTTCTACAGGCATAGCCACTAGTGTGGGTGGCCAGCGCTGGCTGAAAAGAGGAAGGGAAAGCCTAGCAGTGAACAGTAGGGAAGAAAGGTCACGTCATCATAGGTGTCCAATTGGATTGGAGACGTAGATTGCTGCTACCACTCAGAGCACTCCACGTTGGACAACAAGCTGTAAGATTCTTCATGTTGGTTGTAAACCCTTGGATGGCTTGAGGATTTCCTAGGCAACTACGGGGCCGAACATGAGAGACCTCTCTATGTCTACGGATTAAAAATTTAATCCGAATAGAAACCCGTCTCCCAAACGACCGTCTCGTCGTCGTGTTAATTAATCCAAGTCACAACTTAGCCATAACCAAGGTTAAGGCCTTGTAACTTTCCGGATTAAACAACCGCGGAAAAGACGACGAATGGATCGCCGATTTTCGTGCATATAATCGGGGTCCATGACATAAATTAATTACCATATTAATTAACAAATAATTAATCTATGACAATTAATTAATCAACATGCAATGATAAGAAACATAGCATGAAATAACAAGAAAACAAAAGGAGCTAGGGAGAGGTATATCTCGTCGTTTACTTCGCAGTCTTCTACCTTATGACCCTCCCCTCCTGGACGTCGTGTGGGCGACGAGCTACCAAGACGCGGAGTCACCAAGAGCCTTGAATTAATCGCCTTTCTTCTATCTTCTTCCAATCACCAACACAAACCCTAGGAAACTAGGGTTTTCTTGCGCCGGTTGCCTATCTACCTCTCCACCTCAAACCGCCGGCCACCTTAAGCTCCAAGGTCCGGCCAACTTCAAGGTAGCTCTGAGAGGATGGCTAGGAAGATGAAGAACAGAAGGAAGAAGAGAAACAATCCCTTCTTCTTCCACAAAACTCGCCGAAAACCTAACCCGACCTTCTTCACCCTCGCCGGCGCTAAACAAAGTAAGTTCCTTGTTTTTCCCGGCCACGAGCTGCTTCTCCTCTCTACTCCTTGCTCGCGGACGCAGAGAAGATGCTGTAATGAAGATAGGAGAAGAGACCGAAGAGAAGGAAAGGAGAAGAGCACAACTTCTCCTCCTCTCCACCGCCGCCACTGCCGCTCAGCCAAAACCCGCCGCCGACAGCCTCTTCTTGCCTTTTTCTTCTCCTCACCGAGCCCTCCTAGGTCTGGTCGAAGCTTCACGCCAAGAGGACTTGTTGGAGCTGTGAACCGAGGAGGATCACCTCCTTCCTCTTCCTCTATCGCCGGCGCAAGCCTTAACCCTAGGAGAGAGAGTAGGGGTTTTGATTTTTTTTGTTAATTGTGGATTAATTAGGTAGGAATTAATTGGCCTTGTATCATGACTCCTATGGGGTATTTATAGGGCTAAGGTAGGGACCATGAGGAGGAGTTAGTTCTTAGCCCGCTAATGGATCCAAACCCGATCCATTAATGGAGATTCATTCCACTATAGGATCTCATTGAATTTCCTCACCAACTCCCATATTTTCATATGAGCTCCACCTATTATGAGTCGTCCATCTCCCCGTGTTTAAGATATCAAATGCCCGATAATTAATTTAAATTACTAACAATTAAATTAATTATCCTCTTAATCCTTGATTAGTACCACTCAACCTTTTTATCATGCCGGACCATAGTCCACTTGCAAGATTTGACATGACGATCCTTTTGAGCTCATCAAGGGGGCATCATCATCCCGACTAACCAGGACACGGATTCCCTCAATAATCAACAGCACACCATGTAGATAAAATTATTACCCAACTTACCGAGCCTATCGATCTAACAGAATAGATCTCGCCCATTGATAAATCAAAGTAATAATTAATTAACTGCATGTGCCCGTTATTATTTCGTGATTTAGATATCGTACTCCATAATATAATTCGAGGTCTAATCCAATTTATGAAGTCAGTACAAAATTGGATGACCTCTCTTTTGGTCCTACTCAATGCACACAAAGTACACTAGTGTAATTCTATGGTTAAGACAAACCACACCTAATTACACTACAACCATCCCGATGGTTTGTCCAACTCCATCTCGGTTGTGAGCCTCTTTCTTATACTTCTGCAAGGAACTTGATAACACGATCTTCTGTGCGACACCACGCACCATGTTATCTACAATGCAAAGTATGAGACATTTTGTGCACATACTAATATAAATATGCACCGTGTGATTTTGCGATTCTCTTTTAAAATGTAAATGTATTTTGACCAAAAGCAAGACTTTTAGTATGCATCCTAATACTTCATTAGGAAGTTTCTGGTGGCGTCCAAATCAACAAACAAAATCGGAAATGGCGTTGGGGGAAAGGAAAGAAGTGGGACAGAATTATTGGCCTGCCATATCTACTCTCATCACTCATTTTCATTCTATTTTTTGGCGTGCTGGAGACCAGATCTTGTACGACAACAAACTCCCAGTTTGGTAACGTGCTAAGGCCAATTAATCCTTTCCTTCTTGAGCATTGATTTGAATCTGAGCTACACCAACTCTAACTGGCAGCTCTTGACAAATTTAGAAGCTTATCGGTGTCATTCAACGCCTACCAATTGGGTCAGAGCTCCTCTACAACTTATCATCTTTGTTCCCCTGCCAAAGATGGCGAGGAACAGGGGGCTGGGAGTGGAGATGAGACAGGCTGCAACGAACCAAACACGGGAAGAAACGAGACAAGTGGACAACCTATTCTTATCGAAGAGGCTATTCGAACAGGAGAATGCCCCACAATTTATGCAACAAACTACGGAGCGAGTTGCTTTGGAAATGGAAGATGTGGATACAATTAAGGCTGTGGTGGGTGATTCTTTGGTTGGTCGTTTTGTTGGACATTTTCCTGGCTAGCGGGCCATTAACGCAATGGCAAAGAGCCAAGGTTGTAAGAATCGCTAGGCAGCAGTCGGGCGGAGGACTACCGCCTAGTGCCTAGGCGGTCTCGGCGGCGCCTAGGCAGGGCCCATGCGTTTTCACTATTTTCGGACAAAACCTCTAAGGATGTCATTGGAATTTTAGGATATCAAATATTTCATGAATGATGCAAATGATAACAGGACTAGATAGTGTCAATGAGTAGCCTATAATATACGATATAACTAACAAAATAAAAATTCAAAGAACAAAAAATAGATAACTATTCTAGAAAGTAAGTTCCATAAGATGAATATTTTCATGTAGTACATGAAAATTCAAAAACTAATCTCGATATTCATATGGAATAAAACATAATGAAAATGTGAGCGCGGTGCACAGAAGAATGATTCCACTGTGAAAAATTGTCATCAACTTGATCAGGGGAGCTGCTGATTGGAGGGCGAAGTGTTGTCAAATCAAAGACGATCAAAATAAGTCTCAAACCCAAATGTATGAAAAATATATAAGGACTTCACTGGAAGTAGAGCTTGTATCAGTGGTAAAATGGGGTCAAAATTTGAATTACTGTCTGCCAATTAGGAGAGGCTGAATATTTTTCAGAAAAAGGATATAAGCACTTACAAATTTAATAGATAAGACAGACTCCTTGCAAAAAGAAATCACTTGGATGAATATAGGGCTTCCACCAAGATCATTCATGAGATTGTTGTCCTATGACATTGCAACTTCCATTTCTACTTTATTTTAAAAATTCTCAAAAAAAAAATCAATTTATTGTCAAAACGTTAAAAAAAAAAAAAAAAATTGCAAACGCCCAAGCCGCCTAGCGGCCAACCACCACAAACACGACGACTCACACTTGTTGGGGGGGGGGGGGGGGGGGGGGGGGGGGGGGGGGGGTGATTGGCGCCTAGGCGGCCGCCTAGACCGCTTTTTACAACACTGCAAAGAGGTGGAAAGTAGAGTATGATGTTCAAGCTCATAAGACGATGTGCCTCCTATTCAAATTCAAAAATGTTGAGGACTATGAGAAAGTCTTGGATGGTGGTCCGTATATTGCGCTTGGATGCCCCCTATACCTTAAGCACTTGCTGAAGGAGTTCTTCTTTCAAAGGAAGGAGCTTCAACATCTGCCGGTCTGGGTGCAAATTTCTAATCTCCCTCTGGAGTGTGGACGGTTCGTGCGCTTAGCAAACTAGCCTCACTGATTGGTCGGCCACTATACACTGATCAACTAACTAGAAAGTCGGACTGCATCAACTATGCAAGAGTTCTTGTAGAGGTGGGCGTTACAAAGGAACCACCGGATGCCATCCCTACAACTCTTCCCAGAGGCATGGAGGTGGATCTTCCACTTCAGTATGAATCTAAATTCAAATTTCGTTTAACTTGCCAGCACATGGGGCACTATCATTCGCACTGTGATGCCACAGATAAGAAACAACCAGGGAAAGAATCTCAACTCTTGGCTCAGCAACCAATGCCAGAAGCACTTGCTGATCATAGTTTGGAGATGGTGGATGGAGCTGAATTAGCCACTTATATTGAACCAGCATGTGAAGAAGATGCAACCGTTGTGGAATTGATGCATACTGGAAAAGGATAACCGACCATTGAGATGTTTATCTTGGTGGGGATGTTGCAGTACCCGATTCTACTCAATCTGGGGAGAAGGCATTGTTAGCTAATGAACATTAGGATTCATCAAATAGTGGGTGTGACTTTAATAAAGATGGAGTGACAGAGAAATGGATTGTCCACACTCGGAAAAAGGTCTCTAAAATGCAAAAGCTAGAGGTCAACCAAACAGAGATAGATCATCTGCTGCCTGCATAAATTTGGCCACAACAAGTATTCACTCAAAGGACTGGAAACAAAGGCAAAGCTGTCTAGGAGGAAGGTCTCCACCATGAGGTGGGTTATGCACAAAGAAATTTAGGATCGTCGATATCGCGCCAGTGCAACAAGGAAAGAAACTAATCACTTCTGGGCAGTCCAAGCCATCTCAGGTTTGATGAAGTTTGGCTCATGGAATATTCGAGGCCTCAACAAAGGCCTGAAACAGAAAGGGGCAGAAAGTCTCTTTCGGAACGACAAACTAGGATTATTTGGGGTGCAGGAGGTGCCTTCGATCTTTGGTGTCGCCTCGGATGTGCTAATGTGGATTCCAACTCTTATCCGCGCTGCAACATCTTTTTGCCATCGAAGGCGCTTTCTGCTAATCAGAGGCACCTTGTCTACTATTCATCTGAGACGCCTCCGAGCAACTGAAGCGCCTAGGGTCACTTCTGCGGCAGCTGATCTGCTAGGTATCTGAGATGCCTCAAGTCAACTGAGGCGCCTTGGTTCTTCAAGTCTTCATGGTCAACTTCCAAGTTGACCATTTTCAGACTCTGCTGGATTGGGTGACACTCCGGCCATCCAGAGCTGAGCTCACTCGAGCCTAACTCCGGCCTTCTCCTCGATCAGGCTTCCTCCTCGGCTTCTCGTCTCTCAGATGAGCTCTCGTCCCTCAGATGCGCAGTGCGCACCCTTCTCGTTCCACTGGTGTATTCTTCCGCAACTCCTCGTCCCTCGGATGCATCAAACCCGTTAACTCCCTTCCCGTGTCATCCTTCTCGCTCACTGCGTCTCCCACTCGACTTCTTGTGTTCCTAAGTCCCTGCACACTCAGATACAAGACATCAAATACACAAGGTCTAACTTAACTCGGTTAACCACATCAAAACTGACCCAAGGTACTTACAATCTTAAGTGATAAAACTAATAAATATTCAATAATCAAAACTTCAAAACAATAAAAAAAGATTTAAGAGTCCTACAATCAAAATAAATGAAAACTCAAAAGCACCAAACTAAAAAATTAACACACAATGAACAATGAATAAATATGATGTATGTTCCCAAAATATTAAAATCCAAGGCTAAAAGGGGAGGAAAATAAGGGAAAATGTGTACCTTGACGAGTCACAAGCTAAAGAAGGAAAAGATTATTTTTAGAAGAGGGCAAGAGGACATCGGTTGTGAAAAACATTGGAAATAGGGTTTTGTGGCTTTTTGTCCGTGTAAAATAAATTTATTTTAACAGTTAAATTTTTAAGGATATACTACTAATTGGGGGGGTGGCTTGCCCCTTTATATGTCCTGAGTCCGCCCCCATGCACAAAGGTTTCAACAATTTCAGGTGGCACAACAAGACAATCCTGACGGTAGAAGCAAGATACTATTAGTTTGGGATGATCAAAAGGACAATCTGGTGGTGTGTGAATGGCATGATCAATATGCCTATTGCATGGTGACTTGCAAGATATCCCATCGGCCATTTGCAATCACGTTTGTATATGGACAATTATCTATAGTTGGTAGGAGACAACTGTGGGAAGAGCTACAAAGCAGAGCTTGCTGATATGGAACATCCATGGAACATCCTTGCTCATTTTGGGTGACTTTAACACATTCCTCTCAGCCGATAACAAATGTGGTGGAATCCCAGTCACGTTGTATAGTACATTTGATTTTTGGATGATCTAACCTGCACGGATTGTAGGTACACTTGGATAAATGGGTCTATCTGTAGCAAATTAGATCGGGCTCTTATCAATAAGCATTGGTTGGAAGCTGCGTTGTGTAGTTTTGCAAACTTCACTCCACCTGGCTGCTTATCTGACCATTCGACCTGTATAGTTACCATCCTGGATGGCGACGATCATTTTCCTAAACCTTTCAAGTTCTATAATATGTGGGCCAAGCATGACACCTTTTCACAGCTTGTTCAAACAAAATGGGCAGCATACAATCGGAAGATTTATAGAGGTTACGCTCAGTTTCGTATCCTGCAGATTTTGAAGTTGCTGAAGCCTGATCTGAAGCAATTGAATGTTGAACATTTTCAGCACATTGCAGCAAGGGCGGCTGCTGCACAACAGCGAATGGATGAGGTACAAGATGTTGGTTTGAGTCTTGGTGCAATGCCCGACAACTACAAGGAGATACAACACTTGGCGGCCTTTTAAACACGGCTGAACATAGCTTCTGCATGCAGTGTGTTAAGCTGGGATACTGCAAGCAAGTGGACCGCAATTTCTCTTATTGTCATGCACTTGTAAAAGGAAACAACAAAAGGAATGAGGTCACAGTTGTGGCGAAGGAAGATGGCAACCTTATGGAGTCATTTACAGAGATGGTGCAGGCATTAACAGCAAACTTCCAAGACCTACTCGGTACAACAAGAAACCGAACAACATTTCCTTATGATTGCCTGCAGTTTGAACGGAAGTTAGGTTCTGCCCAACAAGAACAGTTCATCTACCCACAGTTGAAGAAATCAAGGCAGCACTTTTTGATATAGGGGATCAGAGGGCACCGAGATCCGATGGCTATGGTTCAAAATTTTTCAAACAAGCTTGGGACACAATTGGAGGGGACTTTACTGCTGCTGTATTGGAGTTTTTCAACAGCGGTAAATTGCTCAAAAGATGGAACCATACCTTGATATCTCTTGCCCCAAAGTCAACCCATGCGGACAAAGTGACAGATTACAAGCCGATCTCCTGCTGAATAGTTTTCTACCATGTTATTTCGAAAATCTTAGAGAAAAAAATGTCTGCTGTATTGGATCAGATATTATATCAATCCCAAGCAGCTTTTGTGCAAGGTCATTTCATTACTGACAATATTCACATAGCCCAAGAACTTTTTAAAGGTACAACAGGAAACGGATTTCTACAAGGTGCATTATAAAGATTGACCTTCAAAAGGCTTTTGACTCGGTACATTGGGAATTCTTACATAAGGCCCTCATTAGACAGCACTTCCCAGCAAAATTTGTTGCATGGATTATGGAGTGTCTAACTACCACATCATTCTTAGTAGCTATTAACGGGGGACATTTGGTCTTTTCCAAGGAGTCAGAGGCCTGAGACAAGGTGACCCTTTGTCATCATATATTTTTGGTATTTATGTGGAAATATTTGGGAAACAAATACAATAGTGCATAGGCAGCCCTAGCTTTAGTTTCTATCCCAAGTGTGCCCACCTCAGACTAGCACACTTGGCCTACGTAGATGATCTATTACTTTTCAACAGAGGCAATGCAGGTTCAGTTGGTACACGGACTACTTGCTTACAGGAATTTGGTGCAGCATCTGGCCTTTAAATCAACAAACTCTGAAGTCATGTATCTATCTAACTGGGGTTGATGACATGACACATATGCAGTTGCATTCCATTACGGACTTTCAGGAGGGTTCCATGACGTTCAGGTATCTAGGGATTCCTTTGGCTGCACACGGCTACGGATTTTGATTACAACCCACTATTGGATTCACTAGTCCAACAAATCAATGTTTGGCCTCAAAAAACACTATCTTATGCGGGCAAAGCACAGCTCATTACCTCTGTACTCCAAGTGGAGTATTTCTAGTTTTCTATTTTACCACTCCCTATGGATATTATTGATCATATTTATAGCATATGATCTTTCATGTGGACATCTAAACATCCACCAGTCTCTTGGGCAGATATGTGCAGACCAAAGGATGAAGGTGGTTTGGGATTTTGGGAATTACGTGCTTTGAACTTAGCTCTCTTGGCTAAAGTGTTATGACAGATACATGTCAAGAAGGATGCGATTTGGATAAAGAGGGTGCATCACATTTACCTGAGGTGCACGGATGTATGATATTGGGAGGCCGTCCACACATACTCCCTACTGATTAAGCGGTTGCTTTAGATATGAAACCTTGTCCTATTAGCAAATGGGACGCCAGAGTCTATTGGACAGATTCGTCTACTCGGGATGATGGAGTGGCTCGGCCTTACGATTTCTTTAGGCACCCTAGCCCTAAGAAGTTGTGGGTTCGGATAGTGTGGAAGACATATAGCCGAGCCATGCAGTTACATTTTGGATGTTGGTGTAGCGACGTCTCCCCACTAGAGATAGCCAGGAATACTTGGAGGATCAACAATGGACCTTCTGTCGTCGGGTGCTAGAATTCCAGAAGCATTTTTCTTTGTGTGTCCATTTATTACGGAGCTTTGGAGGAGGATTAAAGAATGACTTCATATGCAACAGAAGGTCCACGTACAGGCAGATGATGCAAGTCTTTGGGAGATACTACCAAGGGAGTAGCGTGTCAACAAAGGCCTGTCACCTAGCCTTATCTTCAATGATTCACTATATTTGGCGAGTAAGGAATAGTAATTTCTTTGGAGAGGTGTACTTAGATATTGAAAAGATCTTCAAGAGTGTGCAAACTCATGTGTAACGGTCTTTGGTAGTATACTCTAATATGACGTTGCGTCAGACATAAGTACCTCACAGGGAATGGTGGTTTGATTGAGGTGATTGGTTTGATGGCTTCCCATTAGTTATATGGGATGGTTGATGTTGGTGATTGAGCTTACCTAATCTAGTTTGTACCCCTTTTTTCTTGGATTCAATATATTTTTATTTATTCAAAATAAATGATTAAGAGAGAGGCCTTCACTTAACAATGTGAAACTAAAGGGTGAGTTTTATTCTCTTCTTCTCAATTCCTACCTCCCTTGTTACTTTAACAAGTTATTTAACATCATCCCTCAAGTTTAACATTGATAAAGGTGAGACGGGCTCTGGTACCATGTTAAAGCCCAAAAGAAACTCAATCTATCAATCTTAATGTCTATCTACGCATGTGAAAGTCAATTGTCATCAGTTTGATACAATCAACTTTCAGATTAAAAACAATACAGATAACAAAAACCAATATTGTTTCCTTGCAAGTTAAAAAAACAGTTTGGTTAGCCACAAGCATAAGCAACAGCTAAGTACCTGAGATAAGATTTTAGCACACTCTGCCATTGTAGACAATTCCCTCCGTTGTGAGGCCGCATCAAACCGTGATAACAATCTATTCTCCAACTCTACAAGGGGAAAAAGGATACCAAATGAATAATAAAGGACATGGAAACAAAATTAAAGTGTATATCACAAAGAAACATAAGAAAACAATGTGATTCTAAACACACCATTACAGTAGTCTTGAAGATTTGCGACTGCAACTTCAAGACCTCTGCTGGCATTTGCAGCACCAACTGCTGATGGCATATTAATTGCATGTGTTCCAACATCCTCTTCAGCAAATGATCCTAGTGAAACAGTGCGTCATGATAAACAAGTTGATGAATAATCAAAATAATCAATTGAGGATGTGTATAAAACCAAGGGATCAATCAAGCTAAATACACTCTGCAGGGACCCAATTTTTGACACATCGAAGACATATTAGCTATATGTCAATGCCAGACCAGTCCATCTTGGACATTTAGGAATCTAGTAGAGAGTAAGCATTATCTTAAATGTTGAAGCATTATCCATAGATTATAAATCATGTGGAAAAAAAGAAACAATGGAAGCAACACAAGCAGCTTGCTGTTAAATAACTTGAAAGTTTATAACACATTGCCACAGAAAGCCTCTATTGTTCAGCCACCGTGGTTGGAATTTAACATCTTGTATATATGTTATTATCCTAGATTGAGTACTCTTGTGATTTTGCTCTCATTTATTCTTTGAAATTTTTTGTGTTAATTTATGTTTCAAACAAAAATACAAGTAAACTTCCCTAGAGTGAACAACAAAAAGGGGTAGAGAATTGACTGACAATATATATGATATCAAGCCTTAATTATGACAGCTGTAAATATATTATAATTAATAGTATAGCTATTGTAATTAATAACATAGTTACACCTTCCTGATTTAGACAGATTGATTTAAATAGAAATCAACTTTTATTCATGACTGAAAATATGTTTTGTAATTTTCTGTAAATGGCTAACATTTTCTATATAATGAGAAGAACTCTCATGGTGAGACAATGTCATATATCATTGTGTCAATCATGGTGACGACTATCATTTCATGCCAATAGTCGACACCCATTGGTATACTAAAATTGAGATAATGTTGTTATTTTTATTTTATAGTTTATCTCCATACAAGAAAATGTTGAAAACATGGCAATCCAGATGGAAAGCAAACATTGAAGTTAACTATGTAGTTTTTTCTTTTTATTTTCCTTCATCTCTTTCTCCTACCACCAATTTACTACCAACACCATATATCAGAACGTCTACACGATACCAAATAATATCGTTCTAGTCAAAAATGAAACATTGACATGGCTCGAGGTTTTGAACCTTGGTTGGTAATACTATTAGCAGAATGTTTAAGTTAGACATGCTTTATATTTGACGTGTCAAATGTGCAGATGCAATATTGACAGGAACTATAGTTGCAGTTAGGAGAAGAAGTCTCGAAGAAATGAACTCGTGGTAAAATGAGAAGTCTCAGAGGAGAACACTCCTGGAAGAAGAAGTTCATGTGAATCTTGGTAGGCGAGAAGTGCAAAAGAAGTCCAAATGGATCTTGCCAGACAAGAAATCACGGAGGAATGAACACCTACTAGATGGAAGTTCAAATGAATCTTGACAGATGAGAAGTCGTAGAGGAGTCAACTCATCCAATTGGATATTGGCAGATGAGAAATTTTGTAGGTAGAAATGGTAGGTTTAATAGATGTCAAAAGTCATCTATGTGTCTAAAGAGGTGTTGGATTATGTAACCTAGATTGAGTAGGACTCGAGGGCAAAAGCTCCAAGGGTCAAGGCTTTTTCAAAGAGGACTCTAGAGAAGGAGCATGAACAATATGAAGACATGTGAGATGACAAAAATGAGAGATATAATTTTTGCATTTTGTTATAAGTTTATCTACTTAGGCGTGAACTCGAAGTCGACAAATTAGCTTGAGGCCGAGCAAGTTTAGTCGGTTGGTATTAGTATCTAGTCAACTGTTAGTTTGTTGCTTGAGAATAGAAGCTTTATATTCTAGCTTGCATCAACTAAATGGCAGAACAGTCGACTAAAGCTATCTTAGTCCCCTACCTAGTTGATTGGTTTTGTAATTTGAATTTGAAATAGACCTAAAGTGATCGTGTGACTTTTCTGAGTAAGATAAGGTTCATGGCAGAAGATAAAAGTTGACTGAAGGCTCTTGAAGTCAACTAAAAAAAAGATTGTTCAAGTGAATCAATTGAAGGTTTAAGCAACCGATTGCTATAATGGTCTAAAGATTTATCACGAAGCTATCCAAAAGAGTCGACTGAAATTCGAAGAAGTCGACTGAAGGTGCAATCATCAAAAGATGAGATTGAATGCTAATCTAGTGGAGTCAACCGTAGGCACTGATTTGGATCGGATGCCGACTAGAGAGGGGGTGAATAGTTTTTCGTCCAATTCGATATTTCTTCCTACAAGTGTTAGCGCAAGCGGAAACGCAAACTAAGCAATTAAAAACAATGCTAACAATTTACCGATTACGTGGTTCGGAGATTGCTTGCTCCTACTCCACGACGTATCCTTGAGGTGGACGAACCCTTAATCCGTCGGTGAATCAATCCCCGACAATCTCTGGCTAGAACTTTCTCCTTCTCGGTGAAGAACAACCTCTCACAATCTTCTCTTCCTCTCTACTAGATTGAAGCTAGGGTTTGAGGAAGAGAGTAGGCTTGAGAGCTTGAGCACTTGAGCAAGAGAGTTTTTCACACAACACAGCTAACCCTTCTCAAATCTCAAGCTCCTCTTTAAATAGAGGAGAGAGCTGTTAACAAAACAGCTTAATCCCGACACCAGTCAACTGATGCCAACTCCAGTCGACTGGTGCTCAACCAATGGCTAGCCAAACGGCTACTTTTCGAACAGACCAATCGACTGGTAATCAGACCAGTCAACTGCTGCACCTTGTTCGACCCAACAGAAAGATTAGTCGACTGTCATCCAGGCCAGCCAACTGATGTCGCTGTTTGCACCTTACAGAAGGTTCAATCGACTGGTTCCCACACCAGTCGACTAACACAGTTACACTCTCACACTCATCCTCTCCGGAGTCGCCCTTTGAAGCTCTCTTCCTTCGGCTCTCGTCCCTTGGATTCATCCAAGCCCTTGACTCGCCCCGATGTCATCCTTCGCATATGACTTGAAGTCTACTTCCCTTGGCTCCACTCCGTTGCTCCTTGTCCGACGATCTCTCGGATGCACCATCCTTCACCGACTCAAGGACCCAAGCACTTAGGATGAGATCTCTCATGTGTGTTCGACTAAGTCCTGCATGACTTAAACACACATCAAACCAATGAAATCCTAACTTAAACCTATTGACACAGACATCAAAACTCATGATCTATCCGATCAAACCTGGGTCGATTGCACCAACAAGCACTTCAGTCAATTGATAGTCGGTTGGAGTCGAATGGTTATGAAATTGTTACTGTGAATAGGGTTCTGAGATTGATGGAATAGTTGAGTGAGTGGGAAAATTGAGTGCACTTATGGTTGGTAGACTCACTCTATAAATAGTGAGCAAAATCACTTCAAGCAGATGTGAGAACACATCTGATCACGTCTACTACTCATTTTTGTGGGCTTATTGCAGTTGTTCAACTGTTTTAGAAGTACTGCAATTAGCCCCAACGAATAGGTACTTCGATCAGATTTACTTTTATTTTGTGGTTTCTCTTTTGTACTCCATTCTAAATCTTTTAAAAGAAAACTAACACGGCATGAGATTTCTCAACGTAGGGAGGAAAGGAGGATAATATCAATTAGTGGTTTTGAGTAGTGACTCGCCTAACGAGTCATAGGTGGTGGAGTAGGAATTTAGGATTCCGAACCACATAAAATGTCTGTGTTAGCATTGCTTTTATCTTACATTTTTCTATTGCAATATAACAAACTTTTGTTATAGCAATGCATATGCAAGAGCAAGAAAAAAGAATTTAAATTTACAAATTGCGCCTGCTCACCCAACCCCACCCCAACCCCCAATCTAAACGTGCGACAATCCTAACAATTCAAAGTGTAAAAAATGTGCTCATTCACAAGACTATTTACCGAGCCATCAGCTAAGACACTTATCCATCACACTTCGGATATACCATTTAAACTAAAATGGATTATCAAGCATTTGAAAGACATTGTCATTAAAATCCATGCCCCCTTTGAATGCCTAGGTCCTATCTCACCAAACCAATAACAAATGTACAACAACTTTAGTATTGTTATTACTCTATGAATGGGATAGATCATCTTCCTAAACCATAAGATGTAAAATTATGATCACCCCACATTGGAACCAAACAAAAGAATGTTGGATACATCTTATTCAACATCATCATCATTAAGCTTTTGTTTGTACCTACTAGCTCTATAGCAGGTTATATCACCAGCAATGGGTATGGAATAGAGAAAAATCCCACAACCTTGATTAAGTTATGTTAAAATTAGTAGTGTAAATTATGGGCATTCTAGTCTTAACTTGTAGAACATTATCATATTTAACAATGTACAAGTTTGAAAAGTGAAAGGATGGAAACCAGTTAGACAACAAAAAAAACATCTTACTCAGTTTCTGTGCAATGGAAGCAGCCTCAAAAACACGACTATCATCAGAAAACAAAGGTGAAAGTTCCATGAGGTCGCCAGGGCTGCTGTTGAATTCCATCAAGTACTGAAAAAAGTTTAGGATAAATAACCCAAGGTTACAAATCAATTGATTAACGAAAGAGAAGAACAAATGGCAAAAGAAACCTCAAATTGGTTGGTTACCTTGATAAGATCGATGGTTTGACTAGCAGTTTTTCTCTGAGAATCTGCACTCTATAACTCAAACAGAATAAACAGAAATGTCAGTAATCTATAAAACAAGTTCACATGCACAATGCATGTTTCAGAACTTGAAAGACTGTTGGAACAACAGAACCTGCAAGAGAAGAAACATTTTCCTCATTAATCAATCAGCACAAACACTTACCTGCAAATGGTCACCAATTTTAGCAGCAGTCTGTCCCACACTGGAAATTCTAGAGTCTAGCCTCTGAAAGCTCTGATGTAGGCCATCCACACCTTTTTCCAGCTGAAATAATAAACATAAGGGTATATGTCAGTTTCTTCTACAATTCTTGATGAATATATTGGAAGATAAAATATTACTCAAGGAAAAAAGTCTACAAACTATAGTCCTAGGGGTTAAGGGATATAGATGCCCCTTAACTATAGTCTATGTCTAGATTCAAAATAAATTAGATACAGAACTGAATGCACCTTGCATATCAACATCGAGTTAGATCTAGGTGCTCCAACAGTTTACAAGAGAGAAAGAAAAAGTGGAAAGATAGAAGCACAATGAAATGATATTTTGGTATTGAAGGATCTATAATAGGTTTAGAAGTTGATAAGAACCAAGTTCCAGATGTGGGCCAAGTGCTGGATCATGGGAAAAACAAGCACAAATATGGCTTGTATATTCCAAGAGGAACAAAACAAAAAGGGGCTTGAACAGAATTAATATATAGCAAGCAATTATGTCTTCGAGTCATTTATATCTATATGGTAGTTATGTTAGCATGTTTTAGAGCATGCGTGTGGTTATAAGTTTGTGTGAAGTTAGAGGAGTGGGGAGGATCTGAGAATTATTACAAGAAGAGAGCATTGGCTCTAGCCGGTGGAGAGTTTTTTTATCAGATTTGAGTGTTCTTTGTTGTACTATTTGTGTTAAACCTAATAAATTCTGTGTGTTTCGCTATTCTGATTTTTGGAATTCTAAAATTGATCTAACTTGTCAGATGTAAGAAGGGTTGTATGCTTAGAAGGAAGGCCAAAGATGTCGGATAAGGTTAATGTGTTGGTGATGCAAGAAGGAAATATGGAAGAAATAAGAGGAATTATGCAACAACTGATGTCAGCAACATGGTTCTCTTTTACAAGAGATCTGCAAATAGTTAGGAACAAGGATTGAAGCAACACCATTAAAGGGAGCATCCACTTCAGCTGATAAGTCCTCTTAATCTGAGTCTCAGGAACACAAGGTGATCAATTGGACGAGTATAGGATGTTTGCCGAGAAAGTGGAATTACCATTTTTTTTGTTTTTTTTTTTTATTTTTAGCGTGGATTACTAGGGCTGAGATTTATTCGAAGTCCAAAATACTTTTGATGAAGTTAAGGTAAACTTGGGACGTGTAAGTATAAAAGGCACCACTATTTATCAGTTAATCTTCTTAAGGAGACCAAAAATAATCTAACTTGGGAAAAAGTTAAACGAGGTCTCTAGCCCGTTATGGAAGGTGCAGACATGAGAATCCTTTTGAAGAATTGGCATTAAAACAAACTAGCAATGTGGAAGAATTTATAGAAGCCTTTGATTTCTTCACAAGTTCCACATCTCCTAGAAGAGTCATATATTAGTTATTTCATGAGTGGATTACAACCTCATATCAAAAGAAGAGTACGAACGTTGAATCCATTGTCTAGAGGGCAGCTAATACGCATGGAAAAGGATGTTGAAGAGGAATTTCTGGAGGAAGTGGAGATCCCACAAAAGACATTAGGGAAGGAGTGGTTATGGAGCAATTTCAGCCAGGGCAATGTTGGTTTGGGCGGTTTTCGGCCATATACAAGACCTAATTCACTTTAGAAGAAAATGGGTTAGTTTTCCAAGTGGGTAGAACCGGGTGGGGTTCTAATAGAATTCGTGACTCTAAGGAAGCTAGTAACGCAGCAAGAAAAGGAGGAGAGAAGTGAGGGTTCATGGAAAAATTCAGAGGAATCCGTTCGTTACTTACCTAGAATTAATGGAACGAAAGGCAAAGGGATTATGCTTCAAATGTGGTGAAAAATTGCACCCACTTCACCAATGTGCAAAGAAGCAGCTGTTAGAGTTAGAAGAGAATCAAAAATTAAATTCAGATGGAGAGATAGTGGGTCTTGAGACAAAAAAATTCAGAAGATGAATAGGAGTTGGAGTGTAAACTTATGAGATTATTGTGGTATGAATTCAGAGAGTACAAATCAAAATAGAACCACGAAGTTAGAGGGAAAATTAATGGGGATTGATATTGTGGGGCTCATAGATAGTGCAGCCCGCCATAATTTTATTTCTCCTCAATTGACTGTGGCTCTTGGATTGAGGGTGCAAGAGATAAAGAAATTGGGAATTAAACTTGGGCATGAGCATAAAGTGTTTACTAATGTGAAGTGTCATGAGTTACCCATTCAATTGGGAGCTTTTGAGTTGAAAATAGGGGCGTATGTATTAGAATTGGGAGGTATATATGTAGTTTTGGGAGTTTCTTGGTTGAAAACATTGGGGAAAGTTATAAAGTTGGTCCTACCATTATCTGCCTCCTCTTGGAGAAGTGATTCGTCAATGGTTAGTCAAATGGAAGGGCAAGATCAAGATCGACACAACATGGGAGGATGATTTCACTCTTAGAACTCAAATTCCTAATTTTAGCCTTGAGGACAAGGCTAGAGCTGCAGGAGGTGGTAATGATAGTAATCAAGTTCCAGATATGGGTCAAATGTTGAATCATTGGGAAACATGTTCAAATCATGGCTTGTATATTCCAGGAGGAACAAAACAAAAAAGGGCATGAATAGAATTAATATATAGCAGGCATGTTTTAGAGTCAGTTATATCAATGTGGTAGTTACGTTAGCATGTTAGGGTATGTGTGTGGTTATCAGTTTGTGTGAAGTTAGAGGGGGTGGGGAGGATATGAGAATTATTATGAGAAGAGAACATTGGCTCTAACCGGTGGAGAGAGTTTCTTTACCACATTTAAGTGTTCTTTGTTGTATTGTTTGGGTTAAACCTAATAAAATTCCATCTGTCTCTCTATTATGATTTTTGGGATTCTAATAGAAGCACAGCTACACAGAAATTCGGAAGAAGCAAAAAAAAAACAGAATGTTCAAACTTCAAAATAGGACATAAAAAAAGGGAAACCAATGGCACAGATACATTATCTAGAACACTTGTTTACAAAGATAAACAATTAGAACCAAGATACAGGAGAAAAGAGTCGTTCCATAGATTCAGCAACCAGTACTGATCAAAGTTGAATAGATTCAGCAATCAATACTTATCAAAGCAAATGAGATATAAATAAGACATCCAGAAGAATTTGATGAATTCTGAATTACTTAAAATGTATTAAGTAGGGAGGATATAAGTAACATAAGAAGAAATATATACTGAACTTGCAGTTTAAAGTGAATTAAATACCTAGGTGAATTCAGAACAGCAAAACAAACTTAAATGATTTAAAGTGTGGTAGCATCATAATCTTTTTTTCTTGAGAATATAATTTACACGTCACATGTATATTAGTTGCACTTTCAACATTGAAAATTGTCAATTGCCAGTATCTCAGTTTATGAAGAGAACCTGAGATTTTCCCTTTGCTTGGAGAGGCAATCAAACATGTAAGATGACCTTTTAGATTGACCTAATAATGATTTAACCTATCTGATCATAATCATATGATAAGCGGTACTCTCACAACCATATAGTCTAAAATCTTTAAACCTAAGTTGTCAGCATCACCTTCTGAACCTCATACTGATCAAGGTATCAGACTCCCTGTCAAGTCCCAATAACTGACATTTGGATATACGAATTTCAGCTGATAAATTTTAATGTTGTCATGTAGACCAAAAAACAAACTTGGCCCCATCATATCTAAGTTTCGATGTTATTTTGGCGGATTGGCCTAGGTGTGGTGAGCACAAAAGCCAATTTCTGCACACAAAAGCGAACATGAAGAAATATATGAATTAATTGAAAACCAGTTCTCACAACTCAGCCCATGATTAACTACTGTTAATGACTTGATATAACATTACTAAACTAAAGCACATTCGGCCTTCTATGCAATTCAACTATTTATTTCATCCTGAAGTGGTCAACAGGGAATTAAAAGACCGCCATTTTCAGATTGAAGAGGAGCAAGCTATATGTGTTGAGTTCTATGTTGGCCCCATCAATTATACTTCTCAACCGTCAAAACAAGAAATGGTTTTAAGATTCAACTCAGATGGAGAACAGAAAATAAACATAAGATAATTTATTGCATTCTAGGTATACTATTTCATTTTAAAAATTTAATAACGTCACAATCTGCTTAGATCAATCATCAATCATTAGCACAAAGTGCTTAAGGCAAATTAACAATAGTTCACTCATCTAACAAGACAAATTCCCCTTATTAGCCCCCACAACTTTCCATGTATAACTTAATTGAGGTGCCACACTCATGTTATCATTTTGTCAGAAACAATGAAAAGAATAAATTGCTGTTGAAACTTGCTCTTTTAGTTACTGATGAAAATCTTATATGGAAGACCATATCAGCATATACTACATTTATAATCCTATTCCACCTATAATTTCTAATCAAATATTCCAAAAGTGATACCTGTTGCCATAGTCGTGAACATATATATCTCATGTTTCATCTTCCATAGCAATATCAAACATATATGAATGGTAAGCATCGTCAAAAAACATAACCTTAAGTGAATATGCATAAAATGTTGACAAAAAGCATATGTTGGTTTAACCTCCGCAAGCGTCTTCCGATGCTTAGCATCTTGGACCTCAACTTCCTTCTTCAGATTCTGGAGTCTCCCGTCGATCTTCAACCAAAAAATCGCATGTATTCTAGATCATTCACACAAGTCCAAGGACTAGCATATTAAACTAAGACATCATAAGATACACCACCTTTTTCCGGAGATCGACCAACTCTTTGCACGAATCTTTGAAGAGCGCAAGGAGCTCCTCCACTGCGGGAAACATCGGGGTACCCAGACCCTGCGGACCTCGCAGAGTCCCGTTCTGCAGCGCTTCCGTCGCGCCCGTGCTATCCGCGGCATCCGAATTGTCGTCTTGAAATGAAGGCAGAAGCTCGTTCACCAAACCACCAAACAAAGCATCGAACGAGAAATCTCCCTGCGAGATCAAGGTAAGACTCGATCATTCAACTGCAACCCCGTATAAGGACGTAGAGGGAGGAGATCACCTTGAAATCTTCGACGTCTAGGATGAGAGGGAGAGAAGTGGCCGAGGCCTTGGGCGACGCCATAGACGGAGATTGAGACTGAAATGGGAAGGACGAGGGCGAGGGCGAAGGCGAGGGTTCAATTGAAGGTGACAGGGAGATTCGACACGAGGCCCTCGTTGGCGCCAAGGTCGTGCACCGCCGAGCCGGCCGTCGTTGCTTCGTCGCCCGGTTTTGGTGGATCCGATGGTCACTGTGCTTCGCTGGCACGAATTGATTTGGGTTAATTCTTTCGAATCTATAAAATAAATAAATAAATACAATAACACTACGAGCTTGGTTAGTCCGCCATTAAAAATAAAAATCAAATTGTTAAAAGCCACCCGTTTTTTAAAAAAAATAATTAAAAAATCAGTATATTTGTCTAAGAGAGTCTTATTTTAGCATTGTTAGAAAATTTATGTTCTAATATATAACAAAAAATTAATTTTTATATTATAATTTTTTATCAATTTGATAAAAAAAATAATTTAAATTTAATTAAAACTGCTTATTATTATAACAATCATAGACATTAATTACCCTAGTAGCTATATAAGAGTCGAATTCTTCTCACGAGATGAACCATTCTAAAAATATTAACCATTTGAATAGATCTCCACAATTACTTTCTAATTTACTTTTGTGGCTAATGAAAATTTTCGTAAAATTGAGATATCTAGATTATCAAAAAGCATAGATGGATTAATTTGAGATGGGTATAAAATATCGAGCCGTGATCTGCAGCGCGAAAACTTTTCGCGAAACGCTCAGCGAAACAGTCAGCAAACCCACGTGGTTGACAAATCATCGCTCGAAAGGCTCAGCAAATCCACGCTGGCGTTGGCGCGAGATAAACCTTAAAACGAAACGAAGTCGATCACCTCACCACCCACTCCCCTTTCCCTACCCTTTCTCGCGTGAGCGCAAGGGTCGAAGCCGCGATCGCTTCAGCACCTCCTCCCCTTTCCCTACCCTTTCTCGCGTGAGGGCAAGGATCGAAGCCGCGAAGGCATGAAGGCCAGCGCCTCCTATTAAATCCGACACTTTTGACGCGATCCAGAAAATTTTTCGGAAAAAGATTTAGGGTTTTCAAGACCTAAACTGAAATTAGAGGATTAAATTTCTTTGAAACTTAAGTTTGGAGGACTTAAGTGTGATTAAACTTAGACTTAAGGGTGCAGATCTAAATATATAAAGAAAGAGGGCTAAATTGCAAATGTAGCCTCACTTATAAACCCATTTTCCTTTCTCTTTCACCCGCAGCAAGCTTTCGGCCGAAATCCCTTTTATCCGCCGATCGATCTTGCCCTAGCTGCGTCATTCGCCCGATGCCGAGACCCAGCGTTTTCCCTCTCGATCTCGCCTACGTCTCCTCCGATTCCGGCCACCAAAACCCTAGATCAGAGGCTTTTCCTTTCGTCATCGCCACCACAACATCTAGACACCGACTCTCGCCTATCTCTACCTAGGCTTGGTGGACCAGAGGGCGACCACGAGGCGACAGATCAGGGAGAAAACAAAGGACTCGCCGATGGATCACCTTGAGGGTAAGCTAGGATTCTCTCTTATGCCTTGCCTAATCGTTTGGGGATAATCTTGATTTCCTCTTGGTAATGCACTGGCTGCGCTGACGATCCTTCGTGTGTTGGTTGGTTGTTGTTCTGATCACAGGATTTTTAGAAGGCTAAGTGGTTCTGTGCTTCGGGCAAGCTAAGGAGCCTAAGTCGGAGCTGTGGATTAGGGGATTTTACTACCAGATCTGAGGTAAGGACTTTGAGTTATGATGATATTGATGTGGATAAGTTCTTTGAATCAGAGCTGTGTTATGGGCTCTAGCGTTCGTGATCTTGGTTTTTGAACTCCAATCTGGTAATTTGATCTGGTAAGCACATTAGATTAGGGTGGTTTATAGATTTGTTCCCTTTTACGTTTCTAAACTTTACATTGATTGGAATTGAGCCGTGAGCTCCTTTGAGAGGGATGAGTGTACTTTGATTTGGATACCTGCTGTTGGTTGAGCCTTGGATTTTATTTTGAGTTTCTTCTAATGAAATGGTTGGAAAGGGGTAGCTGCGGTTTTGAACTATTGAAATTGATTTAGTGTGTCTATGATGAATGGTGTAGTTAAGGGGATTGCTATGTGCTTGTTTTTGCCTTGTGTATCCCTATGGTTTAGGGGCTTGAAATCTTATGCCGTGTAGTGGTGTCGGTAGTTGAACTCAATGCATGGTTTAAATGGATGGCAGTATGCCTAGATTAAGTGTAAACATTTAATTAGGAATAATTAAATGAATAGGAAAACTAGGGATAATCCTAGTTAGTTAGGGTAGCCCGTTTAGCTATATAATACCTGTTTTTGTAGCTAAACATTATACTCTTGATACAGGAGTTTGATTGGATTATTGGCGGGTGGTTCTATCTCATTTGATACGAACTTCTACTCTTGGAAGCGGGTACTTCTTGCTTGTATCTGTAGATCCACTTTATCTTTATGCATGGCTAGATGTTATTTATGCAGTAGGCTGATATTGACCTTTATCTGCTACCGTGTTGTTATCCTGCTTGATACTTATGCTTGACCTTGGATATGATCTACATTTACTTCTATACAGTCTCGTTTATTTGTTATCTGACTCTGTATAGCATTGGTATGAGCATGAGTATGTGGATATAGATTAGCATATCATTGTATGGTTGTATTGGTTGATTTTGGTCATACTTGCACGTGTGTCTAGATATGGACTGATTGGGTTATTGTGATATGTCACATGATATCTGCATTGGTTGATTCTACTCATACTTGCACGTGTATCTGGTTATAGGATTGATTGGGTTATGATGCATACATATGACCTGTGCATGATAAGTTGGGTTATGTGTCGATGACCTGGTAGGGGTTGCATGTGTTAGTCATGCACCATACCTGCACTGTTGCATGTCGGCGATCAGCTGACTCCCTTGTGGTTGAGCCTAATCGTCTTCCGGCACATGATATGCACACACGGCCACTCATAGGTTAGTGGATACCGCTGTGTGTGTGCATTTGCTCTGTACTGCTCCGCTCGTCCGCTCAGGGGTAGTGGTTTCGGAGCGTGGTAGCAGGCAGGGATCCCTTCTCTACCCATAGACCAGAGAAGATGAGAGAGATATCTCTCCCATATATACATGGGGCGGAGCGATAGCTCCACCAGCATCCTGTCCTCTCGGTCACTCAGGAGCAGTGATGGCAGAGTGCGGACAATGTCACCGCTCTACCCACTCGGCCGACACAGTATCACCTGTCTCGGTGGCTTGACTGGAGTTAGGGGTGACCATGACATTGCATCATGTGCATATGATGCATTTGTGCATTGATTGTATTTGCTGCATTTACTTGCTGCACTTGTTTGACATGCACATACAGGAGGTACTGTTGGTATGGTTTGTTGACCCTGCACTTGCTCATATGGTACGAGTCCTATTATGATCATGATAGACTGATTTCTGGTATGTACAGTCCTTTATTATTTCGGTTATGCATGCTTCTGATATTATTATGGAGACTGTATCCTGTTGTTTCTATATAGCTGCTTTAGCTACTTTTCTGTCATGCATATCTTTCTATATACCCGCGAGTCCACTTGGACTCACCACCCGTCGTAATATTTTTGTTTCAGGTTGATAGCTCGCCGGAGGAGCCCAGTTGCCGGTCCTGGTCCCTACGACTCCGTGGTTGGGTGCTTCCGCGTTCGTTTGCCTTTTATAGCATTATTATTGCGTTGTATTCAGTTTCATATACCGTTGACTTGTATTCGTGGATTTATTCTTACGGTATTGTATTTTTGAGTCCTCTGTTGGACTTCAGTGTTTGTTTTGCTGCGCGCCTGCCCTGGGGGCAGCTCTGGTGAGTTCTGTTTCAGTATTGTAGTGTTTCACTATTTTATGCTTCATATATATATCTGTTTTGTGGCCTGAGGCCATTTTATATCTGCGTGTGTTGTGTGTTCGTGTAAATTGTCCGCCGGACAGGGAGATGTTGTCCGATTTTATATTGGATCAGCGGCTCCAATGGTCTCGGGGCGTGACACCTCCAGCCTTCGTCTCCAACGCCTCCAGCCTCGCGGCGCAAGAAGAAACCTCGCTCCAGCCTCCGCCTCCAGCCTTGGCCTCCAAGCTCCAGCCTTGGCCTCCAGGCTCCACCTCCAGCCTCCACCAGCCTTCACCTCCAGGCTCAGCCTCGCCTCCAACATGGATTCAGAAGGTTCGCTCATTCTACATGTCCATGTTTTGGATCTTTAGCCACCTTTAAATGAGTTTAAGCATTGTTAATCTAGCACCTTTTAAATGAGTTGCCTGTTAGCTTTTTATTGCTAGAATGAGTTTAAGCATTGATGTATTGATGTATTGTTGAAGCTAGAATGAGTTTAGGGTCTTTAGCCACCTTTAAATTAGTTTAAGCATTGCTAATCCAGCACCTTTAAATGAGTTGTCTGTTAGATTTTTATTGCTAGAATGAGTTTAATCATTGATGTATTGATGTATTGTTGAAGCTAGAATAAGTTTAGGGTCTTTAGCCACCTTTAAATGAGTGTAAGCATTGCTAATCCAGCACCTTTAAATGAGTTGCCTGATAGATTTTTATTGCTAGAATGAGTTTAAGCATTGATGTATTGTTGAAGCTAGAATGAGTTTTGGATCTTTAGCCACCTTTAAATGAGTTTAAGCATTGTTAATCCAGCACCTTTAAATGAGTTGTCTGTTAGATTTTTATTGCTAGAATGAGTTTAAGCATTGATGTATTGATGTATTGTTGAAGCTAGAATGAGTTTAGGGTCTACATGTCCATGTTTTGGATCTATAGGCACCTTTAAATGAGTTTAAGCATTGCTAATCCAGCACCTTTAAATGAGTTGTCTGTTGGTTTTTATTGCTAGAATGAGTTTAAGCATTGATGTATTGATGTATTATTTAAGCTAGAATGAGTTTAGGGTCTACATGTCCATGTTTTGGGTTTTTATTGCTAGAATAAGTTTAAGCATTGATGTATTGATGTATTGTTTAAGCTAGAATGAGTTTAAGCATTAAATGAGTGGGTTGCCTGTTGGTTTTTTATTGCTAGAATGAGTTGCTTAAATGAATTTAAGCATTGATGAAGATACTAGAATGAGTTAGTGAGAGCAATTAAAACTACTGAAATGATCTTTTTGCCCCTCTTATTAAAAGGAAAATTGTTGTATTGGTAAAGTTTGCAATATTTTATGAATTGGAGTGTTGGGCTATTAGGGTAAGAAAAGATAAGATGAACATTCAGAGTCACTAGTAAGGACAAAAGATAAGATGATCATGTTCTTGCAATGCTTGGTTATTATATGTTTGATATAAAAAAATTGTAGGACAAAGGATAAAATATTCATGGCAGCCAGCTCTTCATCAACAACTTATTTCGGTATTCGAAGACGCATGAATGATGAACAAGGTGAAATCCCCCATATATTATGTTATTGTGGACTGAGAGCTTCTCTTTGGACATCATAGAAGGAAACTAATTTAGGAAGACGATTTTTTTCGTGTCCAAATTTTAGAGTGAGTTTTCTTTATTTATAAAATTGCTTTGAAATAAATTGTATTCATATTTTTTTAATTATTGGTTTTTTATTAATAATATTCTATATTCAGGAAAAGGGATGTGACTTCTTCTTATGGCATGACTCAGAATTTTCAGAGAGAACTAAGACAATTATTAATGATCTGAAGAGGGAAAACAAGAAATTACAGATGGAGATTAGCGAATTGAAGAAATCTAATAGTTACGAGAGTGTAGGTGTTTGCGATGATCTCTTAGAGGATGTGAACAACTTCTGTTACTATGAAGTTCAGTGATGAAATTTGTTCATTTAATAGGAAGTTTAAACTTGATATCACTGTAATTATATTTACTTGGATTGTGATGATTTTGATGTGGTTGATGTAAGCAACTAACTATTTATATAATGGAAGAACTTTGTAACTTTTTAATGTATCTTATGAGTGGTTGATGGTTATGAGTGGTTGATGGAAGAACTTTGAACTTTGTAACTTTGTAACTATTATGAGCTAACTTCTTTCTAAATTTATTTGACTATATTTTTGTTGCCTTAGATGGTTGTGGAGTGGCTTTTATTGGATCATGTTTGAACAATAATGCATTTTTTTCTCTTATTCCAGTGAAGACTGGCCCTAGTGTTGCTGATGTAGCAATGGGAAAGATTGGTCAGATATCGAAAGTCATAGTTGAAGGAGGTTATGAACAATTTTTTGTACAATCTTTTGAAAATCTTCCAGAAGAAAAACTGACAAAGACATATGCTTGCTTCTTGTCAACGTCTGCTGGTCCTGTTATGGGAGTTTTATATCTCTCAACTACCAAACTTGCATTCTGCAGTGACAATCCTCTCTTTCATATGTTCCTTTGATGGCTAGGACTTTGTTTGTACTTGGCTCAGGCCTTCGTCCACTTATATTTGATCCCAACACCTTATTTCAGGGCATCTCACCTGGGTTTTCTGCCTTGTGTTGTAATGCCTTAATCATGCATTACATTAAATTTAGAAACATGCCTTAATCATGCCTTAATGCCTTGTGTTGTAATGCCTTATTTCAAGGAAACTGAGACATATCGATAGTAACATTAGGAGTCAACTTGCTTTCACAAAAAAAAAATTTATCCACATGTTTTCAACTTGCTGAAGAAAAGAACAAAAGAAACGGCAGCCAAATCATCTTCATCATCGTAACATTACGTTAAAATACATGCAATGTTTTCAACTTGCTTTCACCAAAATTTCAACTTGCTTTTACCAAACGACAACCACATGTTTTCAACTTGTTTTCAACTAACAATCTGACAGTAACATTACGTTAAAATACAAGGGAAATCGACTAAGATAATCCTCAAAGTCCACGCTTCAAATAGTTCAGAAACAGCAGAAGTGTAACAGCATGTGTCACGACATCCAACTTCAGAAACGGCAGCCAAACTTCAGAAATGGCAGCCAAAACAGCATGTGAAGCAGAAGTGTAACAACATGTGATTCATGTCACCAAGCTCCTCCTTAATAGCTCTCAAGCATGTGGCACTTCAGAAACAGCAGAAAATGATAAAATGCGATCAATGAATCGTGTGGCAATTCAGAAACAGCATGATAAACAGTAGAAAACAGCATGTGAAGCAGAAGTGTAAGAACATGTGAAGCATGTGAAACATCATGTGAAGTAGAACTTTGTGAAACATCATGTGAAGCAGAACTTTGTGAAATACTGGAACTAAATTATGGAATGAGTTTAAGCAACTAAATTCTGGAACTATATGTAACGCCCGCTTTTTTTTTTTTATAGACCATCATAAAGCGGCGTTACGTTAACATACTTAGGCATGTAGACATCATAATGCAGCGGAAAACTTTAAACTTACACCTACATGCACTTACTACCATTCCTACCATCATAACATGGAAACTTGGCATATTAACTTTATACTTAGCATCATATCATACTTAGCATCATGCCATATTTTAGCATCATATCATACTTAGCATCATGTCATACATTAGCATCATGTCATAGAGTCATATTCAAGTACTTAGTAGTAAAGGTAGAGTTCTATCATAAGACAAACAAACATATGGTCTCTTGGCCAAGTCACTATCACACACATTCTGCAATGCCCTCCTGCTGCTTCCTTATTATCCCCTTGCGTGATCTGCGGTATAAGAAAATAAGACTATAAGCACACAGGCTTAGTAAGACTCTTTCCTACCCACTAAAACCATCCGTCACTTAATCATAAACATATGAAACATTAGCATACTTAATGCTTTACTTAGATCGTCATCCTTATCATCACTTAGCATTCATTCGACATGTCATGGACATGGCTTCATCATATTCATAGCATGACATAAACATAACCATAACCATTCATGTATGGCATCATACTTGACATAAACATAAACATCGTAAACATTCATAGCATGGCATAAACATAAACATCATAAATATTCATAGCATGGCATAAACACAATCCATAAACATCGTAAACATTCATAGCATGGCATAAACATAAACATCATAAATATTCATAGCATGGCATAAACACAATCCATAAACATCGTAAACATTCATAGCATGGCATAATACTTGACATGGACATAAAATCATGGCATAACCTAATTAAAATCATGGCATCCTATACTAGCATGAGCATAAATAAAATAATGACATTCTAACATAACATAAGCATAATTAAATCATGGCATCCTAAACTAACATGAACATAAATAGAAGCATGGCATCCTAACTTAGCATAAACATAATCAAAGCATGGCATTCTAAACTAGCATAAAATCATGGCATCCTAAACCAACATGAACATAAGTAAAATCATGGCATAAAATCATGGCATTAACATAGATAAATCATGGCATAAAAATCATGGCATAAAAATCATGGCATAAACATAAATAAATCATGGCATAGAAATCATGGCATAAACATAAATAAATCATGGCATAACCATCCTTTTCATGAACATACTTTTCATAAACATACTTTTCATAACATAATGCATACATAGATGGATGCATGAGCAAGTGCATATATCATAAGGATGCTTAGTTTAAAATCATATTTTTCATAAACATACTTTTCATAAACATACTTTTTCATAATGAATGCATGGGCAATGCGTATATATCATACGGATGCTTAATCTTTAAAAACATACTTTTCATTTCTTAAACATAATCATCATATCATTGGGCCCTGGCTTGTACCACATACATACATCATAAGCGCGCATCCCTAAGTAAATACGAGGTAGCTAGCCTCGACCTACTAGGGTAAGGACAGCATAGTCGGTAGTCCCCGAACCGAGGCGTTCTTAAGGTGCCCATCCCTGTTGCACAGCTTCGGTAGTGCCAGAACCGTGGACAGCATAGTCGGTAGTCCAGAACCGGGGCGTTCTTAAGGTGCCCATCCCTTGGACTCATACTTCGGTCCGGTACAAGCCCATTCATAAAGTAAAATACTTTACATGCTTCATCATTCATGAGACATTCATGGCATACTTAACATAGCATACTTGTTACGGCTCGGCCCGTCTACCGGCCCATTTACCGGTCCTTTCGACCGTCGTACCGTCAACCATCGACCGTGCCGTTTAGCATATTCATTCATTCATCATACTTAACCTTCATTCATCATTTTCATTCTTATCATGCATAACCATGGCATATCATTCATAAACATGGCATATCATTCATAACATGACATATCATCCATAAACATGACATATCATTCGTAAACATGGCATATCATTCATAACATGGCATATCATCCATAAACATGGCATATCATTCGTAAACATGACATATCATTCATAACATGGCATATCATTCGTAAACATGGCATATCATTCATAACATGGCATATCATTCATAACATAGCATATCATTCATAAACATAAATCACATCTTACCATAGGGCCATTGGGACCCTTACTTGAAATAAATCTTAACTATTACCCTATTAACCCTTATATGGCCGAAACCTGTGGAGTCCCATGGCCATGTGAAAATTCACACAATCGCCATCCATCATCCTTATATCAGGGCAACACATAAACATAAGTTGAGGTTAAAGACTCAACCCTAACCCTTGGGTCCTTGGGGTTGGCCGAACCATATGGGGCCTCTAGGGTACCCCAAAAATTCCCAAAATTTATACTTAACCTCTACACATCATGAGGGAACATTAAATGACATTATCCTGATTTTTAACATATTTTTAGACATTTAAAACATGGTGGCCGAAACCCTTGAACTTAAGGTTCTGGGTTTTGCTTCTTTCATGTTGGCCGAAACATATGGGGCCTCTAGGGTATCCCAAAAATTCCCAAAAATTATACTTAATGTCTGAACATCATAAGGGAACATTAAATGACATTATCATGATTTTTAACATATTTTTAGACATTTAAAACATGGTGGCCGAAACCCTTGAACTTAAGGTTCTGGGTTTTGCTTCTTTCAGGTTGGCCGAAACATATGGGGCCTCTAGGGTATCCCAAAAATTCCCAAAAATTATACTTAATGTCTAAACATCATAAGGGAACATTAAATAACATTATCATGATTTTTAACATATTTTTATACCTTTAAAACATGGTGGCCGAAACCCTTGAACTTAAGGTTCTGGGTTTTGCTTCTTTCATGTTGGCCGAGACATATGGGGCCTCTAGGGTATCCCAAAAATTCCCAAAAATTATACTTAATGTCTAAACATCATAAGGGAACATTAAATAACATTATCATGATTTTTAACATATTTTTAGACCTTTAAAACATGCTGGCCGAAACCCTTGAACTTAAAGTTCTGGGTTTTGTTTCCTTCATGTTGGCCGAAACTCTAGGGTGTCCTAGAGTACTCTAAAAATCCCCAAAAATTACACTTAACTTCTAAACATCATAAGGGAACATTAAATAATATTATCATGATTTTTAACATATTTTTAGACCTTTAAAACATTCTGGCCGAAACCCTTGAACTTAAAGTTCTGGGTTTTGTTTCCTTCATGTTGGCCGAAACTCTAGGGTGTCCTAGAGTACTCTAAAAATCCCCAAAAATTACACTTAACTTCTAAACATCATAGGGGAACATAAAATAATATTATCATGATTTTTAACATATTTTTAGACCTTTAAAACATTCTGGCCGAAACCCTTTGAACATAGGAACCTTGATTTTGTTTCCCTTCAACATTAAATCCGAAACCAACTCATATATCATGCCAAAAATCATGGAAATCATAGATAACTATTATACCACAGGTGAGGGAGTCTTACCTTAGATTTCTTGATTTTTAGACCTTGGATGGAAAGAAGAAAGAAGACTTGACCACACCTAGCCCTTAGAACCTTGAGAAGACCTTAGATCTTGGAGAAGGAGACCTTTTGTGGAGTTTTCTCAAGGGAGAATTCCTCCTTGTGTGCTCGGCAAGAATGGAGAAGGAAGAGAGAAGCAAATTCAATTTATGGTATGAAGAATGAAACTCCCAAACCCCCTTATTAATCAACCATTAAAGTGGTGAATGAAGAGTTTTCCATGGCCCTTCATCTTCTTCTACCATTTAACCACCATTCACTCCATTTCCTCACAAGAATTCCTTGCTAGGTGAGTTGGTTAAAGCATTCTTGGTTGTACAAGAGGTCCAAGGTTCAATCCTTGGCCCATGCACCTTTATTTTTATTTTATTTAATCCTTTTTCTTATTTTCGAAAATTCCCCTTTTATTTCGAAAATTCTCCAAAAATGACCCATAATTTTGCCAATATTCCTAAATAAAATTCTTTTATATTTATATGAATTTTACTCAATTAATACCCATTTTTTCGGAGCCCATTTAAGGCCCATTAGTACCTAATTCCTCAAATTAATTAGAAAATTAAACTAATACTTACCCATAATCATGCTAATATGTCCCATTAAATCCTATTTATCTTTATACTAATTTCCACCTAAAATCCACCGATAATTATGGTACTAGCAAGCCCATATAAGGCCCATTAGTGCCCTTTTTCCCAATTTAAATGGGAAAATATGGATTTTCTAGACCAAAGTTTGCATTATTACCTCTAGGTCCTTCGGAAAATTATCTAGACATGCTTAATATTTTAATAAAATATTAAGAGAATTTTCCGGGTCGTTACACTATATGCCAGTTATTGCAATTATGGAATGAGTTTGAGCAACTAAATTCTAGAACTATATGTCATTTATTGCAATTCTGAAACTAAATTATCTGAAACTAATCTATAAATGAAAATAGCTTGTTCACATCTTGGCATCTGGTCATTTGTATTAGTTACTACTTTTATGTAACATATATAAATTTCTTTCTGGTTGGTTGCCATCAAAAGATAGTAGTACCATATGCTTATGTTTTGTACTGGAAGTCAAGATCAGTACCATTAAAACTCATTTTAGTGGTTCAACTGCAATCATCTAGATTAGGTTGAATTAAAGTTCCAGTCAGTACCATTCATATCTGCATATTATTTATCATCAAAATTATTAAATATAAAATCTATATAAAGCATACTTCCCAAATTGTAACAACTTTCATATTTGCATTATGCAACACGAATAAATCAATCAACTTGAAGATTTATTGGTAGTATGCCTACTGCAGAGCTTTTGAGCCTACTGCAGTATGCCTGCTGCAGAGCTCTTGGTGCAGTATGCCTGCTGCAGTATGTCTACTGCGAACTCTTGGTAGTATGCATGCTGCAGAGCTTCTGAGCCAACTGAAACCTCAGTAGGCTAACTAAAACCTCTTTGTAAATGCAGTAACTAAATTATCCAAATTGATCAATAGAGAAGATAAAACAGTAGGCTATCTGAATTGACAGAAATGGAATTACAGTTATGAGAAAGAATCACACTTACAGCAGGCTATCTGAATTGACAGAATGTATTTTCCAGAATGCATATATATAGAAGATAAAACACACTTAAAGCTCTTCACCATAACCCTGCAACTTGTTCAATTACAACCTACCAATAAAAAAGAGAAGATTAATAATGATTATGGTCATCCATTATATGAACATAATTGGGGAATATAAAAATTTTATGTGTTAACTTACATTTTGACTGGATTGATCATCGATCATACTTGGGGGATTCAAATTTGATAACTCATCAATTGTAGAACCCTATAGATAAATGTGCATATGTTCAATGTTAACAAATAACAATTGTAAAATCATTTAACACCAAAGTAGCAAATGACACCAAATATACAACCAAATCTTTTTCTGAGACTTTGTCTTTGTCTTTTTCATAATTTGCTCAATTTTGGATTATTTTCTTTTCGTAGGTGGACGTCCACGAGACCTTATTTTCAGTGGACTGTGAAACTTTTTCCTCTCATTTGTTGATTCCTCATGTATTCTGTTGTTGTCCTGATGATCATCCAACGAATCATCAATATTTATATCCATAATCCTTTTTTTCAGTTCTTTCAATATTCCTGTTAAAACAAAGCACTTCTCATCACTTTTTGACCCAAGCTGCCCCACTTCCTGTAACAATGGTTGAAGATTATTATATCTTCGTCTTTCCTCTGCATGACGACAAGAATTATCATAAATATTGGTGATTCCTTGATATCCCCGTTTAATATCTTTGCGTCATCGTTCCAAAATATAATTTTCTGGAAGTATAGTGACATTTCTTTTCACTAGAACAGACATCAAATGTTACATACAATTCCACGAAACTCAAAGAGACGACACAAACACTTCATTTGAAATTGTAACTCACTATATTGTACCCAAAAGGAAACTTCTTTTGGAGTTGCTCCCTCTTTTCCATATACAGTTTCTATCACCTCAAAAAAGAGTGTTGACCCTTCTTGCTTCACAAATGAAGTATTACAAAACATCAAACCTCGCATTTCATCTTGAAACAACTTGAATATCTTGTTAGTGTAAACACTTTGAAACTGTTTTTCAATTGGATGACCACTAATGACCGGAATGATAGAATTGAAAGATGCAAAATCAGAATGTTCTTCCTTTTAAATTTTGCTTTTCAAAGCATTGTCATATTGTTTAACAAATTGTTTCAAAGTTATTTTTGAATGAACATAATCACCAAAAAATACATTCATACTCTCACTTCTTTGACTTATAGACATCCCTGCCCAAAATTTATCTTTTACATACACGGGCATTCACTTATGACGAATTTCATATAAAGAATTTAACCAATCATTTTTCTCTAAGTTAAACGCTTCAATAAAGATTTTCCAATTGCTATCATAATCGTCAGATGTCAAAGAATTATAAACAATATTCTTCATGTTTCTCTTTATCAGCTTATAGTTGGCATGACTACTAAACTTGGCAGGAAGTTTTTTCATAATATGTCAAAGACATAAACGATGATGAGAGTCCGAAAATACCTCAAGAATTACAATTTCCATGGCTTTGCATTGGTCCGTAATAATAGCTCGTGGAGCTCGTCCTCTCATGCATGTCAACCATGATTTAAATAACCAAATAAAAGTTTCAGAATCTTCTTTGGATATCAAACCACAACCAAGTAATATGGATTCACTATGGTGATTTACTCCAACAAACGGAGCAAATGACATATCATAATTATTGGTAAGATATGTAGTATCAAATGTAACAACATCAGAAAAAGAATCACATGCAGCCCTACATCTGGCATCAGCCCAAAATATATTTCTTATGCGAGAATCCTCATCTACATCAATCACATAAAAGAAATTTGAATTTCTACTTTGCATACGACAAAAGTAATTATTCAAAGCTTCTGCATCACCATTCCCAAGCCTTAATCTTCGTGCTTCGGCCACATAATTTCTACACTTTCTTTCATCAAATGATAACTTTTCATAGCCACCAGCTTCAACATCAAAAGATTGAAAACTCTTACTCAAAGTTATTCCCGCTTGATCATTCAACTCTAATTGTCTCTTAGTTTGAGAATCTAACACTTTATTATATCTAAAATATCTTGACTTCCTTGGACTTAATGCATGATTGTGATCAAGTTGAATACTAGTGATGACACATACTCCATTATTCAGAATTGTAAGATTAATCCTTGCTTTGCAAGCCATTTTAGTACAAGGTCTATGATAAAAGGAATTTTTCACTCTAGGAACGGATTGATCATTTTTAGAGCATCCAAATGAAAAATACTTCAGTTTGCCATCATCTCCTTTTTTTGGAACCTAGCTTTGAAATACCAAACCCAAGTCTTTGTGCATATAATTTGTAAAAATCACAAACCTCTTGTTCAGATGAAAATTGCATCCCAACTTGTGGAATATCAAGTGCATTTGAATTTGACGAATCACCCACCGTTTGCACATCACCCTCATTTAATAGTTCTTGCTCCATAACAAAATTACAACCTAAATTCAAACAAAATAATTATTGGCAAACATCAAGCAAGAAAGAATGTTTTAAGCGAACAATTCAGTAGATAATATATCTAATATTTGATATAACACTTCAGTAGATTGGATCTAGTACCAAAAGCAAGAAAGCATAACACTTCAGTGATTGCGATCGCACGAAAAAAAAATGCATTGAATAAATGATAGCATCATTTTGATTTAGTACCAAAAGCAAGAAAGCATAACACTTCAGTGATTGCGATCGCACGAAAAAAAGGAATCAGATGACACGTACACTTGATGTCGAATGTAGGAAATCCAACACTAGGAAGCGCATAGGCTGCGCTTGGGTCGGTGAAGCGCTGGAAACCTCGTGCCGATGCCGACGGCACAAGAAGAAACCTCGTGCAGATGCTGACGGCACACAAGAAGTCGGAGAAACCTCATGCCGATGTCGTCTGCACAGAAGATCGGCGGCGCAAGAAGAAACCTCGCGGCGCAAGAAGAAATCTCGCTGCCCTAAACAGAAACCTCGTTGCACAAGAAGAAACCTCGCTGCCCTAAACAGAAACCTCGATGCAAGAAGGGGGCAGAAGGGGGCACAAGATGGCGCGATAGAAACTTACTTCGCAAGGGGGCGGAAGGAGATCACACCAAGAAGAGATTGAGACTTTAGGGGTTTTCTCGCGTCGTGTCGCTGCGTGGGTTTGCTTTGTCAGCCACGAACTCACTTGCCACGTGGGCTGCTGACTGTTTCACTGAGCCTTTCGCGGAACTCATTCGCGCTGCAGATCATTTTCCTAAAATATCTAATGAGTGTTTCATTTCCTAGTGTAAAAAGTTACTAATTACTCTGTAAATGTAGTTAGGCAAAAGTACTAAGGGAGCGTTTGGTATGTTTATTTTTCATTTTTATTTTCGTAGAAAATGTGATTTTTTAAAAAACGTGTTTGGTTTGTAATTTCCAGTTTTATTTTTCAGAAAAAGATATAATATTTTTTAAAAAATTAAAAAATGAAATAAAATTATTTTTTAAAAAATGAGCAAATATGATTTATAAAAAATAAAAATAGAAAATGAAACAGACCAAACGTTCCCTAATTTTTTTTAAAAGAAAACATCCGTTTTCATGATTATGATAATTGGAACACCCATTTAATTTTTGGTTAAGGCATCGGGAAGATCTCCGTGTACCAAAAGCTCCTAATAACAGTAGCCAACAGAATTCAGAAAAAAAAATCAAAAATAATAAAATCAATTGAACTAAAAACTCCAAATAACATTCTGCCAATATAATGATCTGAAGACCAACGAACTCAAAGGTATTAATTCTATTCAAAAAAAAAAATCTAACTTTGCTAGTTTGCTTCATCAATAGAATTGTACAAAAAGAATCCCGGATCAAAGGTCAACGTTGTAAAGCAAATACACGAACAAGAACTATTTCTTGCTGCTTCAAACAAAGAAAAAAAAAACCATCTCCAAAAAGAAAAAAAAGAGAGAATCATAACAAAACTCTCATCAGTCCCTCAACGTTTTAGCAGGGGCATCAGAGCTATCTAACAAACCTCTACCGACCTGCTTTTGCAATCACAAGTTTTGTCTCTGGAACCCAAAATATGAAGCTAACAGAAATAATTATCGCATTTTTTACACCAGTGTGATTTCCAACATGGATAGCTATGGCCCGGGGCTGTCCGTCAACTTTTCGATATAATTTATCTCAAGTATTTTGTCAATGTCTTCTCCATCACCTCTGCAAGCCTATATCTCTTCATCTCTAAACTGCCGGCGAGCAGCAGTAATTGCAATTGAACTAACAAGCACAAAGCATAACAAATGTTAACATCGTAGTGCTGATTAGATTGCAAAGAAGGAAAAGGTTTCATCACTACAGTAATCCTGGGAGTATTTGAGATAACTTCTAAATATGCCTTCCTGAAATGATACAAAAATCATATTGTTTGGTGAACTTTAGAATGTAGATAATTTTCAATCTGTTGCATGAGCAAGAGGCTCCTTAAGATCCAGTAATTTTTATTCTTCAAAGATTTATAAACAACAATAAAAAGGGAAAAAAATTGAAATAAAAAATATATAGATTTAAGCTTTTGATTTGAGCTTCATTCCATGCTAAAATGAGTTTTCCACCTAAATTGGATGGAAGTAATATAAGAGAAAATTAATAAAAGATTTTCTGTGTCCTTTGTTTTACTCTAATCTTTCCATTAAAGGACACGGAGGAAAATCACCTTATTTCCCATCCTTAGTTGTATAAACTCACCCAATTCGCAGCAACCCTTGCGATCACCATAATGAAGATAAGTAACATGTTTAGCTAGTCATGTATAATTCATGTATTCCTATTTACCGTCGAGTCATGCAGTCACACTCTAGATGTTGGTAAAG
Source organism: Boesenbergia rotunda (assembly GCA_024364735.1). Classification (NCBI taxonomy): domain Eukaryota; kingdom Viridiplantae; phylum Streptophyta; class Magnoliopsida; order Zingiberales; family Zingiberaceae; genus Boesenbergia; species Boesenbergia rotunda. The sequence continues at coordinate 207,156 of JAGFNQ010000399.1, forward strand.
AGGCGTCTTCCCACAAGAGACGATAAGATTACATGGACGATCGGATAAACAATGCACTTTTTGTAGATAGGTATTGGAGTCACAGGAGCATTTATTCTTCGGATGCCGGTGCCCCCTATTATAGAGTTATGGAAGAGGATCCAGAATTGGCTACACATGCGGCATGAAATGTCTAGAGGACATTGAGAGTCTTCAGGAGATACTATCGTGGGAGTCGAATATTGACAAAGACTCGACATCTTGCCTCTTCTTTGGTCCACTATGCGTGAAGAGCAAGAAATAATAGTTTCTTTGATGAAGTATGAGAGGATTTTTAGAAGTGTACAAATTCATATATTCCGGTCTTAGGAGTATACTCTAATCTGACACTTTCTCAATCATGAGCCACTACTAAAATCTACTTATTGTACCTTTGTCGTGCTATATATAAAAATTTTACTTATCCAAAAAAAATTGTATAATTCATGTATTTCTGCATATTGAAATAAATCATAACATTCAAAATTAAAATACGCAGATTTCTACCATAAAAGAATAATTGTGACATATCCAAATTAAGGTGCATTTATTTTTTCTTAGAGGCAAATTGAATCTCATTGGATATTTAACGTATGGTACTTGAATATATCTTTAATTATGTGATCGTGCTTATAAAGATGATGCTTTATTTAATCATGGATAACTCTTCATATGTTTAGTTAACAAATATTTTGTAATAAATGTTTATTAACAGAAATCATCTAAGGTAATTACATCCTGTTTAGTTTCCTATTTTTTGGATCTAGTTCATTTGGACTAAAACCAAATGGAGTGTAATTAATTACTTGGACTGGTTTCAACTTGTAGAACAGACTTAATTGGTTCTACATTTTACCAATAATATGTATTCCTATTTTGGAGAAAAGTTGGAAATTGGATCCTCTGACGTGTGAGTAGAAGGCTCATTGGGGGAAAAAAATGATTGTTGATTGATTAAGGTCATGTTATATGAAACTCATGTGACTAAATACATGTTTTCATAGTTTTAAAAAGTATTTCAGATGGGTAGGGGCCTAGGGTGGGTACTAGACGTTTGACCCTAAAATAATATTAAATAAAATATAAAAAAAAGTAAGAAAAAAAGACAAATATACATCAACAAGTACTCCATTGAATTTACTTTTCCTTTTTATCACTTACTTTTAGATATATTAATCTCAATGCTTTTCATATATTTGTTGGTCCAAAGTTGTATATAGTGGGGTCATGAATTCAACACGTGTCTTGATTACAATACTTATGATATATATATATGAAGACTCCAATGTGTCTAAAATAATGTCCAAATAGTTGTACGACACAACCAAGGTTGTCATATCATGGTTTGTATCGTAAATTGTTTTGGTGAATTATCAATTTCTAAATTATCAGACCGTGAATCATAAAGTTTAAAATCTCCTCTGCAATTATAATGTGTCTTTTTTAGCTCCCCTTTTCCCTCAACTTGTTTTCCACTAATACCTTCATCAATTTGATACTAAGAATGTATTCCTTCATGTTGATCTTTTTTAGGAGATTCATATGGAGCAACCTCCAAGATTTGTTACTTAAAGGGAGACTAGTCTCGTGTGTAAGATGAAGAAATCATTGTACACACTAGAAAAATCTCCGCCAGTTTGATTTGTTAAGTTCAGCACAACATGGCTAATAGTGTTGCGAATCATTCAATGCTCATTGAGATTGCCAAATCGAAGCCAAATCAAAAGACTATCTAAAGAATTTCTTTAGTGTAAAGACTATCTTTAGCATAATGTCAGTTCTAATGCATGCATGCTAACCAAGTCTATGCAAGATCATAAAGTCAAATATATTTGTAACAAATTGGGATTTTTATTTTGAACGAACTAAGATGGAGTTGTGTTAAACATCTACTTGACATATTTTAAATATACAAAAGTATCTCTGTAAAATTATACGATGGCCATATAAGGGTGAGTACCCAGGATTGATTATTGAATAATCTAAATAATTTCTCTATACCAATATTCTCTCATAATTGTTTGTATATTTACAGATTCAATGAAGCATGCCAACATACTAGATAAGGAGATGGTGACGACAGATAGATAAGGGATCTCCTGAGCAATAGAACTGATCCCATTCCTTCCATCTTAAATCTTATCAAATAATATTTAAAACATTCAACAAAATAATGAACTAATCAAACTTTTTTTACGAAGGCTTCTTTTTTAATCACCTCAAAAATTTTCTTAACGAATGAGTGATGAATTTTGAGACAATAAAATATATCCAATTTATCAGATAAAACAGGACCGGTTCAAAAATCCACATATAGAAAATTATGCATAGTCCTATGCTGTTATTAGTATAAGCCCCAGGTTATCAGTTTCTACTTCAAGGACAAAGTGAACTTGACATAAAGGATAGACAGGGGGCTCTCTTGGTGAAAAATTAACTATGTATATTTGATCACTTAAAAATAAAGATAACTTTATGGGTAGCTGTATAATGTCAAACAGAACTTACATTCAATTTGATTGTTTGCCCACAAAATTCATAAGTTCTACTTTTGCAGCTTCCATAACAATTGCAAAATCAACTTCCACATATCGTCCCCTGGAAAAGGAAAATGTCAGAGCAGCAATATATTAAATATAGAAGAGATACTGAACAAACAATATGAAGGAAAAACATGTATTTTAAAAAGAGGTAAAATGTGTGTCGTTTTTAAGAATGAAGAAAAAGCATGTATACACAAGCATATGCTCCATATTCTGTACTGAGATGAAGATAACTTGTAAGTAGCCAACAAGTACCAGAAATGGCTTTTGGACCAAAATGAAGAAGGAAAAGCTGGGCTAGTGATGCCGTGCATAATTCGTGCAACTGCCCTTGGGGTAAAATTCATGCATGAATTACTTCTTAGAAACACCTATTGACAAAAAAGAAAGAAGAGAAAAAAAAACTTAACATCAAATTCTAGCAATATCAGCATATCATGTTCAATGGAAGCAAATATGTTACTGTTGTTCACCTTTATATCTGCTCCCAAAAATGGACTGTGAAAGCAAAAATGATATTAGTTCATCTAATGGAAGCATAAACATTTAAAACATGGAACAATGAGATAACAGTGACCTTCTCCGTGCCATCTTAAACAATGCAACATCATTCAATGCACCATCCTTCCCATCAAAGTAGTCCAAAGTTTTTCTTTGAATACATGCAGTATGCAATGAATTGGAGCACCCATCGACACCATTACATTCTTTCACCGCTGACCATGCAACATTGAACATTGCATCCATTTTTTGCACCTAACCAAATAAGAGAAACACTCCTGTCATCATTTTTTTTTTCTTGACAAAATTTATAGATCCATGCAAAAGTTGTGTCAACTATTAACAGCAAAGACATCTGAAGCAGTAATAAGCATATCCTCTGGAGGCCACTGGCACTGGAACATCTTGACTATTTGGATCTCATATCAGGGGTCGACAACTACATTGCTCCAAAATTTGTCAAACAAGGTTAGACCTTTAGGATGGTAGGTTTATCTGAAGGATGAAAGAGTACATTCTAAGACAAGGGAATGATCTCGTAGAGATCTTCCAAACGTCATGATCTCAAGAATCTTACTCGTCAAAAAAATGAAGGGATGACCATTAAGAATCTCAAGGGCGTTACGATCCATGAAAGATCGGATCTTATTGTTGGAAAAATGGGAATGGAAACATGATTTGTGGGTTATTAATACCACATCGAAAGAGTGGCAATATGGCATCGATAGTGCATGAGGGGGTGAGAATCCAAGGTCGGATGGCACCAACCGAAAGGTTCTTGTGTCAACATTATTGCACGCAGCGGACCATGGTCAAGGCACAGTGTACCCACGTGGATCAGTCAAACTTTGTCACAATTCTCTTTTGCTTGCATGCATGAATGTCACATGCCATTGTATGAGCATGACACTTGCCTTTCCAAGCAATTTGCTTGCATGCATGAATGTCACATGTTGCTTTGCATGCACATAGTTCACTAGTGGTGACACATGTGTTTGCATGTTGCTTGCTCAAGGTGGATGGGAACTCCTTATAAGGAACTTGATCCTCAACGGGAAGAGCACAAGAAAAAGCAAGTGTATAGAGAAGTGCAAGAAGGATTCCACTTAATTCCTCGTTTCTTCTTTTTCATTTTGTCGTGCAATTCTTCGCTTAGATACTCGTGATAGCATCCAGGCATACGCTCAGTTAGCCGCAACATCATGTTTTAGGTTGTGTTTGTGGTTTCGCCATTTTATCCTGTGAAAAAAACATCCAAGCGTGACCTCCTAGGAGCGTTGGAGGGGACGAGTATGTTTTAAGGAGACTGTCTCGCTGCAAGACTCGACATCTTTATTCCTCGAGAGATGCTCTTCACGCAACCTACTCGGACTCGACTCCGAGTTTGTTCAGCATTCGTCCTGAGCACTTAGCTTCACCTACTCGGGGGCTTCATTACTTTTGTAGATGACCATACATAAGACGGTTATGTGTATCTTCTCCAAAGTAAGGATGAAGCTATAAAGAAGTTTGTTCTTTATAAGAATGAGGTTGAAACCCAACTTAATACGAAAATTAAGGTGGTTAGAAGTAACCGAGACGGTGAATATGTATTAAGTTCGCTGAATTGTGTTGAACATGGGATCAGACACGAAACAACGGTTTCCTATACTCCTCAACAAAATGGTGTTGCTGAGCGAAATAATCGCACTCTAAATAAGATGATGAATACTCTTCTGTTGATTTCTAGACTGCCAGAGCAAATGTGAGAGGAAATTGTGCTAACGGTTAATTACCTTTTAAATAAGGTGGACCCGAAAAAAAAAATAGAAAAAAGCCCTTAATTGTGGACGGGAAGACAATCATCATACAACTACTTACGAATGTAGGGTGTTTTGTCAAAGTATTTGTTCTTGATCCGAAGAAGATTCAGATAGGATCAAAGATTATTAGATTGTATATTTCTTGGATATGCTCATAAAAGCAATGCCTAGAGGTTCTTTGTGTTTCAATCTCAAATACTGGAGATATACAAGAACTCGATTATTGAATTGAGAAATGTCTCATTCTTCAAACATGTATTTCAATATAAGACCCGAGAAGAAGCGAGTTCCTTCAAACAGGCATGGGAACCACAAAAGGAAGAAATTGATGAACGTATTGAGGTTGAGCTCAGACAAAGTAAAAGAACTCGGGGTGGAAAAATCCTTCAAAACAAATTTTATTTCGTAAAGTTATTCAAAAGAGTAAGTTGTTCTGAGGGATCTCAATGAAAAGAGGCAATTGCATCCAAAATTGATTCTATCTTGTAAAATCATACTTAGGAACTTATGGCTCTTCCTCCAAGAAGTAAATCACTCGAATGCAAGTGAACTTTCAAGAAGAAAATGAAATAGATGGCACGATCAATAAGTACAAGGCTAAATTAGTAATTAAAGATTATCGACAAAGAGAATGCATTGATTACTTTGATATATATTCTCTAGTATCGAGAATAACTTCAATGATAGTATTGTTGGCTATCATCACTCTATGGAATTTGAAAATACATCAAATGGATATAAAGACCGCTTTTTTAAATGAGGATTTAGAAGAGGAAATATATATGGAGCAACCTAAAAGGTTTCTGCGCCAGGACAGAAAATTAAAGTTTGTAGATTAGTAAAGTTGTTATATGTCTTGAAACAAGCTCCGAAGCAACTGCATGAAAAGTTTGATATTGCTATGAAAGAAAGTAAATTTAAGATCAATGAATATGATAAATGTGTCTACATGAAAGACACCAGAAATGACTATGTCATGTTACAATTTTATGTACATGATATACTTATCATTGGGAATAATAATAAGATAATTAAATCCACTAAAGTTATATTAAACTCAAGATTTGACATAAAAAACATGGACCTAATTGATGTAATTCTAGGAATTAAAATTCTAATAACAAAATGACTTATTCTTAGTCAGTCTCATTATGTGGGCAAGATGCCTCCAGGGCTATGGTGTAGCAGAAGGGCACCAGTTGTCATTCCAGGCATCCACAATTCGATTCCCATCTACGGTATATTTTGTAGAAATTTTTCTTCCAAATGGGGCGCGAACCCTGGGACGCTGGGCTTCTAGACCGCCTGCCGCGAACGCTTCCCGATTTACCCTGACGACCGGTGAGAAACATCCATGGGGTTGGGTCTGTCATCCAAGGTTAGACGTTACCCAACCTCATTAATCAATTTTTTTTTTATTATGTGGACAAGGTTCTTAAAAAATTCAACAAGGATAAAATTGCGTTGGCATGGATTCTAATAGATATGAGTCAAAATCTATCAAAAATCCAAGAAGAGAGTATCTCTAAGATAGAGCACTCAGAATGATTGGAAGTTTAATGTACTTAATGATTTGTACAAGACTAGACTTAGTCTACACAATAAGTTAACTGAGTATATACACGAGTAATCGCGATGTGGAGCACTAGAAATGGATAACAAGAATACTGAGCACTGGAAAGGGGCATACTCGTGATTATGGACTGTACTACACGAGATATTTTGCTCTAATAGAAGGATGCGATGCAAATTGGATATCGAACATGACAGATTCTAAGTCTATAAGTGAATATGTATTCACTTTGGAAAGTATAGTCATTTCATGAAAATCTTCTAAGCAAACATAATAACTAGATCCACAATAGAATCTGAATTTGTAGCTCTTGCCAAATGAGAGAAGAGGCTGAATTTTTATGACAATTCTTAAAAGATATTCTTAGATGGCCGAAACCTGTGTCGGTAATTTGCATACATTGCGATAGTCAATCGTCAATTGGTCGGGCACAAAACCATCTATATAATGATAAGTTATGATATGTATGTCATAGATACAATACCATTAAACAGCTACTCTCAACAAGAGTTACACTATTGATTATGTACAGTCAAAAGATAAGCTAACGGATCCACTAACTAAAGGGTTAAATAGAGAATTAGTTATAAACTTATCGCAAGGAATAGGCTTGATGTTAATGCCAATGCCAACTGTAGGTACAAACGAACCAATGCTGACTAGAGATTTCAATAGCTAGGTTTAAAAGGACAACCTAACTGCACAGAAAGGTGATCACTATTGGGGAACGACCCGATAAATCAGTGACTATATGAAAGGTAAGCATTATTGCTTTTAATAATCGCAGTGGAGTAATGTGAAATACTCTCGAGAGATCACCTAGGTGAGAAAAAATTAGGTTCACTTCGAAGAGAATTGAAGGCACAATTCTTAGAGCTTCTTACAAAATAAGATGTGTTCATGGCCACGAACAAACACACTCATGAAATCTCAGCTATATCAGAGACAGTCCTGGGTGAGATTTATTTTTGCTTACACAAATGACAGGACAGTTCAAAGGCATCACGTCTACCCGTGAGCAAATAGATTTTCACAGGGGGATGTTCAAAGGGTAACACTTACCTATCATATGCACGACTCGGCTGTCGAAAGTTATTGCATACCTTGTTTTTATTCATGTGGAGGATTGTTGGAAAGGTAATGGAAACACAACTTTTGGGTTATTAATCCCATATTGGAAGCACGGCAATACAATTGATCGATAGTGCATGAGGGGTGTGAATCCAGGCCCGGATGGCACCTCCCAAAGGTTCTTGTGTTTAACATTACTACACACAGCGGATCGCGGTAAGGGCACAGTGTGCCCACGTGGATCTGTCAAACTTTGTGCAATTCTCTTTTGCTTATATCCGAGAATGCCACATGCCATTATATGAGCATGACACTTGCCTTTCCATGCAATTTGCTTGCATGCATAAATGCCACATGTCATTAAATGAGTATGACACTTGCCTTTTCCATGAAATTTACTTGCATGCCTAAAGGCCACATGTTGCTTTGCATGCACATAGTTACTTGCTCAAGGTGGATGGGAAATCTTTATTGTTAAGACCAAAAGCAATTTAGAAATCCCCATAATGGTATGATATTGTCCACTTTGGCCTAAGCCCTCATAGTTTTGCTCTTAAACTCTACCCAAAAAATCTCATACCAATGAAGATATCAATGATCCTTTCCATGTGTTTTAACGTTGGACTTTGTTTGCAATCATTGCAACCCAATAATCCCCCCTCAAACGAAGGGCCACCATTATTCTCCTGGTCTAGGCCTCCCCTCAAGCAACGGATCACTCTTGACCTGCTTAAGGCCACCCCTCGAGCATTGGGTTACTCATGACCTACTCAGGGCCTCCCCTCGAGCATCGGGTCAATCTGGAACTGCTCAGGCCTCCCCTACTTCGTTTAAGGTTCCACTCACATGGTTCGATTTGGATCATGACTCTGGCTTATGCTTCTTCCGGCGATTAGTCAGGTGAAGAGCGACCTACCTTTGATACTAATTGTTAGGACCAAAAGGAATTAAGATTCTTCCACAATGGTATGATACTGTTCACTTTGGAACTAAATCCTCATGGTTTTGCTTTTGGGCTCTACCCAAAAGGTCTCATATCAATGGAGATATCTTTCTCTTATAAGTTCATGATCCTCTCCATGTGTTTTCAATGTAAGACTTTGTTTGCAATCATTACAACCTAACACTTATAAGGAGCTTGATCCTCAATAGGAAAAGCACAAGAAAAAGCAAGTGTGTGCATAAGAGAGCAAGAGAAAGCAAGTGCAAGACGGATTCAACTTAATCCCATGTTTCTTTTTCTTTCGTTCTGTCGTGTAATTCTTCACTCAGCAAATACCTGTGATAGCGTTCAGGTATACGTTCAGTTGCCACAACAACTTGTGCTAGGTTGTGTTTATGGTTTCGTCGTTTTATCCTAGGAAACAGGCGCCCAAGTGTGACCTCTTAGAGTCGCCGTAGGGGATGAATTTGTTTTACGGAGACTGACTCACTACAGGGCTCTCCATCTTTGTTCCTCAGGCGACGCTCTTCACGCAACCCACTCAGACTCAGCTCCGAATTTATTCGGTGTTTGTCCCAAGCACTCAGCTTCACCTACTCAACGGATTCCCACTCAGTGTCTCACACTTGGCTCTCGATGGTACTCAATGTCCAAGCTCTACATGCTTTGACCAAGTTGGCGATCGGCCTACTTAGCTAGGCCAACAACTTGGGATAATCAGCTCAAGTCATCTTGATAGATAAGAAATCCCTGTCCCTCCGGCAATTGTAGATAAAAATCCAACACTTATTAGAAAGATGAGGGTGATGCCAAAGGATGAAAGGGAAATTACCTAAGTCAAGGCAACAATTGAACTCTCATCTCTCTCTTTAAAAGGTGATGATCACTAACTCACCGAGAAAAAAGAAAATTTCTCAAGAAAAGAAAGGAGATGCTAAGATTGCTTTTTTAATTTTTAAATGACTGAAATGTAAGAGGGAGTCTATTTATAAGGATGGAAGAGCACACTAAGAGGTAGCCTTAGTTCAAATTCAAATTGAATTAATTACTAAGAGGGAAATTGATCAAATGGTGGGGCAACCCATTCTATTGTTTATCCACCTACGACATGCAATTACATTTCAAGTCAAATTGTTGACATTTTTGGTCAACTCCTAAGATGATGCAAGAAGGGGCAAGCTCTGCTTTTTTTTGCAAGCAGTGCCTGCTGCAGTAAAGGGAATTCATTATAGAAGTCAAGGGTTGTTGACTATTGCATGGTCAACGCCTACTCAAGATTGTTGTTTGGTCAATGCTAACTTCAAGAAGGATTGCAACTTTTATTCCTTCTATACAACTTGATTGGGTCATGAACATGGCACATGGGTGGCCGCACTATACATGCCTTGTCAAATTTCTAATTCATTTTTGGCCCCAGACAATCATGTGTTTATACTTACCCAAGAACAAGTAAATGAATTTAGGATCACAAAGAACTAGAAGAGTAGATCAGAGCATGCTAAAAATGAGGACATGATCTCAAGCATGCTAAAGATAAAGACTTGTATAGTCGTCATCAACTCAATGAATCTAAGATCCAAATCCCTAGTTAAGATACTCCAATGCCAACAAGATTAGACTATTCCCTAATCTTTAGACTGCACAAGCCTTTCTTGATCCTTTAGATTAACCTACTATCCTAGTAGCGTAACTTCATCTAAGTTGAGGGGATAACCCATAGAGATCTCCCTGGTGTCATGATCTCAAGGATCTTAGTCAACATGAAGACAATTGCTAAGGATCTCCAAATCATCGGGTCTTGTCATAAAGATGAGGGTGATCCCTAAGGATTTGACGTCGGGCAGGATAGCAATTATCAATCATCCTGCAGGCAACCGAGAAGAGAAGATAAAGGAGAAAAACAAGTAGAGGATCCTCCTAAAAACGAAGAGAAAACATCATTCTCGGAGTTTCACCATAATAAGAAAGTTTATTATGAATAGGGAATAATCCTCAACACTTAAATAGAACTCTTATTTATACCACAGTCTAGGATCCTAATAAAGGAAAGAAATTACAATTAACAGATCTTAATTCCAATCTTGCAAAGAAAAGAATTAAATCTTTTACCCAAAAAGGAAAGTAATTAACTAGAAGATCTTAACTCAAAACAGGATGCAGATCAAGACAAATCTTCTCCTATAAATACCATAAATACCAAAAATACCCTAAATATCTACAAAATGAAAATTACCAAAAATTATAAAAGTGATTCGAAAAAGGTTAAAATAACGGAATTAGGGTTCGAAAATTGGCGGTTACGGTTTTATCGGTAACCTATGTAAATTTTTGAATTATGGACGCGTGGCCGCCAACAGAGCCTGATTCTGAGTACCGAGTCAAAAGTTATGCCCTCTTAAAGTTTGAAGGGTTATATTGGGCTTCAACATGGTTCGGCCTGCATCAGTCTCCCCGGGTTGAAAAGAACTCGCCCTTGAGTTCATAGTAGCTTCATCAGTATTCACCGAGTATGGAGTCAAGTGCTTCATGTTGAAGACATTAGACATCTTCAAATGACTAAGATAGCGCAGTCTGTAAGCATTATCATTGATCTTTTAAAATATCTTGCACGGTCCAATCTTCCGATCCTTCAGCTTATTGTATTTTCCAACAGGAAAACGATCACCAGTCAATACGGCACAGACAAAATCTCCAATCTCAAAAAGTACTTGTCGACGATGACTATCGATCCGAGCTTATACTATATTGCTTTCCATAATTGTCAGTTTCACCTGCTCATGAATACCCCGAAGATGCTCTAATATCTCATCCGCTTTAGGATTAATTCGGCCTACTCGCAGAACAGGGGTTAAATCCAAAACCCCCGATGGATTCTGCCCATAAACAATCTCAAAAAGACTTAATTCTGTGGTCATGTTTCTCGATCTATTGTAGGCAAACTCTGCTTGAGGTAACGCCAAGTTCCACTACTTTGGTTTAGTTTATATGAGGCATCTCAGAATATTGCCCGGACTCTAATTCACTACCTCGATTTGCCCATCTAGGTGGTAAGCACTACTAAAGTTCAACTGCGTACCCAATTTTCCTCATAAGCTTCTCCAGAATTTACTAATGAACTTGGTATCTCGATCTGAAGTCATGGACTGAGGAACGTCATACAAACACACAATCACCTGAAGTAAAGATGGGCAATCTGGGCAGCATCCATAGTTTGTTGGGTCGGTCAGCCCAGTTAGAGGGAGGTGAATAGCCTTGTAAAAGTAAACTAGATCTTTTGTCGTTCTTATAACAAAGATAGTAAGTTAGTTAAAGGCAAATCAATAACATAAATAATAACAACTACTAAAAAGAAAGAGGCACAAGAATGTTACTTGGTTACAACTAGGGTGGTTGCTAATTCAAGACAATGAATAACTCAATCTTCAAATTAACTCCTTGTGGGCGAAGAAGCCTCTTACACACATGAAAACTCAAAGAAAACTAAAGAACACAAATACAGAAGTGAATACAGCTTGAATGAATTCGAATCGATGAAATGCTTTGAGTTAAGGGGTCTATTTATAGCCCTTGGACAATATTATCAACGTGCTGACGTGGCACATCATGGGCGCCCGAATGCACACGAGCGCCTGACACTAGGTCAATGTTTATTCATGTCACAACGGTCGAACAACGACTTGTTGTCGATAAGTTCGTTCAACCTCGGGCGCGCTTATCAACTCGGGCGCCTGTATATACGGGCGCTTGATTGCCCAAGCGCTCGAATCCATTCGGGTACCCGGGAACACAAGTTTTAGTCAACTTGATTCTGGTCGACCTTCAGTTGACCAATCTTCTTTTGGTGCTCATGGGTGATCTCTAGCCATCCAGAATTCGGATTCGAGCGCCCGGGAACACAAACTTTAGTCAATTTGATTATGGTCAACCTTCAGTTGACTAATCTTCTTCCGGTGCTCCTGGGTGATCTCCAGCCATCCAAAGTTGGGCTCACCCGAACTTGTCTCCGACCTTCTCCTGAGCAATCTTCCTCCTCAGCTTCACGTCCCTCGGACGTCGCACGCGTCCTTCTCGCTCCACTAGTGTCTCTTTCGCAGACTCCGCGTCCCTCGGATGCACCGAGCCCGTCGGCTCCCTTCCCGTGCTATCCTTCTCGTCCGCTGCGTCTTCCACTCAACTTCTTGTGCTCCTAAGCTCCTACATACTTAGACACAGGGATCAAAAACAAGACCTAATTTGACTTGGTTGAACACATCAAAATTGTCCCGGGGTACTTACATAGTTTTCCTGCAAGCTACGAAATGTGTCATCTTTGAGAATCTGTCAACCACAACAAGAACTGAATCTAAGGCTCGTTAGGTGCGAGGCAATCCAATACGAAATACATGCTGACATCGAACCAAGGAGCTTCAGGAATGGGTAGGGGAGTGTTCAAGCCTGCATTAGTGAGAACCCCCTTAAACCGCTGGCACATGGAGCATTGGTCAACAAAGCGAGTCACATCGTTGGTCAACTTGGCCAGTAGAATTGGTAGAGATGAGGGTCAACGTCTTATCACGCCCGAAGTGCCCCTCATTATAAAGCTCGCTTGTAATTTGCTGCCTGAGAGAGCAATCTGGAATGCATAATTGCAACCCACAAAATAAAAAAATCCTTCCAAATGATAGGTCAGCTGCATATATATCTAGAAAAATCTCAAAGCCTGCAACGTTGGCACTCATGGTGGTGAGTAATGAAGAACGCCAACACAAGGCATCGACAACACAATTGAGACTTCCAGCTTCTTGCCTTTGTGTAAAGGTGAACTCTTGTAAATAAGACACCCACTTGGCATGTCGCTTGCTCAATTTGTGTTAACCATTGATGTACTTCAATACTTCATATCCAGTAAACAAGATCAACTCCTTTTGTACTAGGTAGTATCGTCAATGCTTCAAGACTACACAATAGCATAGAACTCCAAGTCATCTTTGTCTTTAACACACATACACCACGAGCCATCCTACTTCAGCAGTAGTAGGGCAGGAACTGCTCAAGGGCTCATGCTCTCTCGGATGTATCCCTTTTCTAACAACTGCACCACCTGATGCTGCAATTCTTCAGCTTCCTTAGGGCTAAGGCGATAAGATAGTCGATTAGGCAAACATAATCCCAGAACAAGGTCAATCTAATGTTGGATATCTCGCATAGGCAGTAGCCCAGAAGGAAGATCCTCTGGCATCAGCTCATCAAAATTCGCTAGCAAATGTTGTACTTTGGCTAGTAGCTTAACGATCGTGGTAGGAGCAATGCTCTGGCGTGGTAGCAAAGCATATACAACCCCATACTCAACTTCATCTAAAAACCTGGATATAGAAAGCAAATTAGTATTTTTAGCTACCAGAATTAGAGTGCATCCTTCCCATCGCAGCCCCAACACAATATTTTTTCCCTTAATGTGAAGGGTATATGTATTCTTCTGCCAATCATGAAAAGCACTGCGATCATACTACCAAGGTCACACCAACAATACATGACACACATCCATGACCACCATATCACACCAAACACTATCAAAATATTTTCAAATTGAAAAGGAAACGAGCCATAGCCGGTCTACTATTACATCACTTTCTTTATTCAACCAGGATAGCTTGTAAGGCTTGGGATGATAATCTATCTTCAGTAGTAATTTTTGGACAGCCTCAGCGGATATTACGTTCTCACAACTACCGTTATCAATGATTATCCTATAGACTTTATCCGTGACGATGCAGGTATTGTGAAAGATATTGGTTCTCAACCAATCATCCCCCAAATCGCCCTTGGGAGTCAACAAACTCTTACAAACGACTAAAGTCTTATGGCCATCATGATAAATCACTTTGTCAGATGCTTCATACATCGGATTACTAAGTGATGTTGTATCTTCTATCACTTCTTCCTCGACCAGCAAGTTTTTACCCTTCGAATCAGTAGAAGAGGGCTTCCTGCATTGATACACTATATGTCCCTGTTCACCACATTGATAACATCTAATAGAGGCTTTAGAGTTAACCTGTGGCAACCGATGCAGCGGCCGTTGTGATAGCTGTTGCGATGACTGTTGCTGTGAAGGACGAGAATTTTAAGAGTGAGCTAGCCGATTGTTCTAGTCACTTTTCCGCACTTGTTTATGATTTTGTTGTTTTTCAACCGCAGTGCACGCTGAAAGGCCTCTAACACAAAATGAATGGAGACCAAGGGCATCTTACAAGGTCCAGCACAGACCTCCCAAACATCGTGCCACCTTCTGCTCCTCCGTCTCGAATAGATCGTTTCGGTCCACCAACGAGAAGAACTCGTCTGTAAATTTGTCGATCGATCTCGCACCCTGTCTTAACAAGTGAAGTGGCTGAAACAAGGTTTAGGTGTAACCGAAAGGAAGTGTTCCTTTATCTTTTTCTTCATAATCTCCATTCAGTTATTTGAGGTGTACCTTGTTTGGCTTGAGAGCGCCGCATCTGTTCCCATCTAAAACTTGCTTGTAGTCGAAGATCAGCTCTACTTTGTTGACCCAATCAACGAAGTCCTCCGCTCACAATGAACCAGAAAATTCAAGTAAATCCCAAAACTTGAAGTCTCCAGCAAGCTCCTCTCGCCCATGGCATCTCTCAGATGTATCCCGCCGATATGGGTTCTCGAAAGAAGACTCAGATCCACGATCAAAATTCTCTCGATCCTCGTAATCCTGTGCCCGCACCGCTAGACGTAAGTTTTGCTAGGTGAGCTCTGCTACTTGTCTCCGTAAATCTTCAATCGTTATTATGTCCTGGACGTTACAACTACAGTGCTCGGCTTCCTCCATCAAAGCATGCATGTTGTTGCGACCGTGACTACAACGACAACAACCCACCATTGGATCTAATGATGACCTTCATATGACTCTGATACCAACTGACACAGGGCAAAATAGCATGTATCTTATGGGCAACCGAGAAGGGAAACTAGAGGACGAAAACAAGTAAAGGATACTCTAAAAATGAAGAGAAAATGTCATTCTCTGAGTTTCACCACAATATAAATAGTGAATGATCCCCAATACCTAAACATGACTCTTATTTATACCACAACTAGGGCCCTAATAAAAGAAAGAAATTACAATTAAAAGATCTTAATTCCAATCTTGCAAAGAAAGGAATTAAATCTTTTACCCGAAAATGAAAGTAATTAACTGGACAATCTTAATTCAAAATAGCACACGAATCAAGACAAATCTTCTCCTATAAATACCAAGAATACTAAAAATACCCTAAATACCTAAAAATGAAAATTACCAAAAATAGCTAAAGTGCTCCAAAAAAAGTTAAAACCGCAGAATTAGGTTCCGAAAATTAGTGGTTACGGTTTCACCGAACAAATATAGCTTTTTGAATTCTGGATTTGTGGTAGTGAACAGAGTCTGATTCTGAGTCCCTAGTCAAAAGTTATGCCCTTTTGAAGTTTTAAGGGTCATATTAGGTTTCAACATGGGTTGAGCTTGCATCAAGATAGGAGGAAAATCCGTTAGTTAAGGTGAAAGTTGGACTATCTCTTTAAGATGAGATTGTTTGTTGTGGTGTTCACAGTGAAATAGTGCAGGTTAATGATGAAACAACTTTTTTAACAGAGTAGTAGATCTCCAAATTCCATAGGTTGTCAAACCTTTTATGCCTTGAAACTCACCAAAAAATGAGAGAATGCGAGAGAAAAGAAGAGATGTTTAGATTAATTTTTAGTTTTTGGACGAATAAAAATGCAAGAGGGAGAATCTACTTGTAGGGATGGAAGGCATCACTAAGAGACACTGATAAGTGTGGTGTGTCCCTTAAATTCAAATTGAAGCTATCACTAAAAGGAGGGAAATTATTGAAAAGGGTGTGACACCCTTTCTATTGTTTTCCAGCCATTACATGTAATTGCATCTCAAGTCAAATTGTTGACCTTTTTGCCAACTTCTGAGATGATGCAAGAAGGGGATCTGCCCTTCTTTGCATGCAGTGCCTACTATGATAAAGGGCACCCTTTCTTAAAGTCATTGCCAACTTCAAGAAGGGTAGCAACTTTCAGTCCGTCCATCCAAGCTGCTTATGTGATGGACTTGACAAGCAGGAAACTGTATTGTGCGTGCCTAATAGCATATCTGAATAAAAAAATGTCATCTATTTTCTCTCCTCATGCAATCATGTGCCTGTGCTTGCATTTTGCACCCAAGGGTCCCTAGATTTCAGTTTTATACTAGCACTTGAGCTTGTGCCCTCATCTGGTCGATTCAGACTAAACCAGCAACACAGGAAAATATTTGTCATCAATTGAGTTGTTCATTTTTTAAATTAATTTCATATACACTCAAGAAATTAATTTCATAACAATTTACCCACATAATAGATCATCCATATCCAACCACTTATCTATAATCAAATAACCGATCCTATTTGATCAATTGTTTTCAAAAATTAAGTTTCAATGGATTAGAATTTAGAAAAATGAACAGATATTTTCTCAGTTTAATTTATATACAGAATGCATTGAACACGTGAGTTATTAACAAGGGAAAAATCACCTTGCATCTTTCCACCTGACAGAGCCTTTCCGTGATATTCATTGATAGAGAGCAATAGTCATTTGGTCTCTTCCGAATTGTGTAACAGAAGGCTGGGTCCTTCAGATCATATGTTACTTCCCCTAAAGACTGAGTTCAATGTGAAACATATTTATAAGCCATTAGTTCTTTTTATCCAAAGGAGGTTCTACAGGTATATGATAACAAGAAAACTAGTTTTAAAAAGTCATGATTCATGAAGAAAATCCATGATAGCATGAGAATGATGATAACTAAGAGTTGAAACTTTAGAGCCACATAACCAAGTTAATTTAATCACTACAATTTCGGTGAAAGAATATTTATATTGAAGATTACTTATAATGTTTTAGATCTGTTAGAATAAATGTTTCAATCCCAAATTGCTTGTTTAGTTAGTAGTTATTTAATTGGGGTCTTAAATCTGAAGGCAAATCAAGGGCTTATTCTAAACATATTTCAGGATGAATATACACCATTCAAGACATTTGATTGCAGCAACGTTTAATGGAAGATCTGAAACTAGAAAGTAGACTGTCTAATACTAGAATGTTAAGAATTAAAATGTCACTCTTTCAATCAACATCAACAAATCAAATCTCACTAGTATCTTTCAACCAAACCTTGTATATATTCCCTTAAAGTGAACCTAATGAGGTTTCGTTCATTCAAGCTCTATTTTGAACTTATTAAGCAGTGTCATTCAGTGACGATCAGTAATCAGTAGCATACGATATAATTCAAATTCCTATATACAAACTTAAATTAGACCAGAATTTGATTTAGAAATTCAGCAGAGTGCTTACCCAATATATACACACTGGGATTAAGTAAAAAAGAACATCTCATGATTCAATCACCTCCGACCAAGAGAAGGTAACAAAATTAAGTAAATGAATCAAACAAGACATTCAGGATTAGTATAAAAGATGTGCCATATTACCACACCTTTAGGTCTTGCAGCATATTAATCAAATCAATCATTCCCACTAGAATTTTGTTGCTTATTGTTGGTATATCAAACACATAGTGCCCATCCTTCACTTCTGATCTACAATTTCATCAAGGAATCTGTACTTACATCCGGATAAAGATCAAGAGCTGACAGTAAAAAACGACAAACTTTGGTTGAGGACATACTTGTTTAGAATTGACGCAACTAAAATATTCTTGTTTGCTAGTAACACGGGGGGCGTCTGCATCAATAAAATCCATGTTCAAGTTAACCAACATATTCATACTTCAATGCATATAGGGAGTGTGTAGTGGTAAAGTCAATTTGTTTAATAGTAACATAAAAGAATGAAATAAAGGTCAACTACATTGGCTTAAGCTGAAAACTTATTGTTGAGCTAGACCTATTAAAATTGATTTAATGATACCAATAAGAAATAAAATAGTGATCCATTAGTCAGTCCTATCATAAAGAGATCCATTTGTCAGTCTGATCAGGATGCTTAATTTCTTTTGTTTCAGATGAGCTACAATTGTCAGTAAGATCAGATATAGGATCTGTAAAAGTGTTGCAAGACATACCAAAGATAAATCGTACCGTGGATAATCAACCAATCAATGATGTCATAGAACTGCCAACAATTAATATAAAAAAGAAGATCTTCAAACTCATGCAAAGGGATATGTAAGAATATCTCATGACTAAATATTTATAAATGTTTGTTGAATATGAAAATAAACAACTAAAGAGGGAACATATGTAGTGCCCAAAACCCAGTTCACATAAATAAAAATTAATTAATATGATAACTAATGAATTAAAGGACCCGGCCTAACTTGTAGCAAACCAATGTTTCCTACCCTTATAAATTTTCCATTTGGGAAGGAGAGGAAAGATTTTAGGGTTTTCCTTAGCCTTGGTGCTGCCCCCCCCCTTTTTTTTCACCTTAGCAACCTTTGAGAAATTGAGGAAGAACATTGTTGGATCATCTTTCATCGCTTTCCTACATCTCGCTCGATATCTTTTCGCACACAAAACGCTAAGGTAAGATCTCTAACATTTTTTCTGCACTATATGGGTCATAATATGAATGTTTTGAGATTGGATGCATGTCTTATTGTTAACGAGTATGTTTTTCAATCATTGCAATGTTTTGACGAAGTTTTACGACCTTTTTACTTGGAAATTTTGATGCTGAAATTTTCGAAAAAATTTTTTGTTGTAGGGACGTTGGAAGGGGGTTTGAGCGGCTGAGAAGGTGTTGGTTAGGCGAGGAAAATGGTTGGAATTGAAGGGGATGAAGGTTGTGTCAGATGGAGAACGGGATGAGATGAGATGATGATCGCAGATTTGGGGGTTATGCAAGAGGGAGGTTGGTTGCGGCGTGGGGCTGCCGAGAGAGAGGTTGGTTAAAGTGTGGGGCTGCGTGAGAAGGGGAGATGAAGGGGTTCAGTCCGGTGGGCTGGCCGGGAGTCGAAGGGGTTTGGGTGATGACTTGCTATCGTTGGTGCCAAAGGGTTATAGATGGAGAGGGGAGGTTGGATTAGTTTGGGGACAGCAGCCCAAGGTGCAAGTAAGGGTATCGAGTCCCGATTAAAATCCTGGTTTGACAGATTAAAGGTTCGAGCTTTTTGGGTATGGTGGGTGAAGGATAGGAGTTAGTTGGTGTTTTGCTTCAGAGCAAATGAGGGAGGCTGGCAGTATCCCTAAAACTTTGTTTTTATTTATGTCTAAGCACATTTAAATTATTTATTATAACTTATAGTAATGATTTTGATGCATGAAAAGTAAAATGTTTTATTTTAGAAACGATTTTAAATGCATGAAAAGTAAACTGTTTTGTTTTAGCAATGATTTTGATGCATGAAAAGTAAACTATTTTTTTTGAAAATGTGAATTGTTTGTGGCAATTTGACGGGTAAAGGAGTTCGGCTTAGAGGATACAGGAATTCTTTTACCAAATTATGAGAAAAAGGGTTGTGGAATCCGGCTTAGAGGATACCGGTGAATACTACCCAACCTAGTACTAGAGTATGAGATTGGCCAATCGAACAGAGGTGGAAGTAAAAATGACAACATTCAATAAACTGAACTCATTTACCTATTTTTGATGTTTAAGGTTGATATGAAATTAAATGTTTGACGTATTTCATTAAAGTTTGAAGGTTCATGAACCTATGTGTTAGCACGGTTTTAAATTCTTATTTTCTTTAAAATTGTTAATGGTATTTTCCTAACAATATATATATATATATATATATATATATATATATATATATATATATATATAAAGCATGTGCATGTATATTCATTTTTTGTTATAAATGTTCAACTAGCTGAGTCTTTAGGCTTACTAGGTCCTTATAGTGCAGGTAATGAGGAGACGGAGAATCTTGATGGATGACCTATCCGTACCAGGCAGGCACACTGATGGACCTTTCTTTCAGTTGATGTCATTCTTCATTTAGGATATTGAGTTTTTTTTCTGAGTCAATGATGTAGTTGGATGGTAGATGTTTTAGGACCCTTTATTTGGTCGGTCACACATCTTAATACTTTGGATATTTATTTACTACCATGATGGTCAGACCGGATTTGTACATAATTTCTTGATAAACCTATGCATTATGCATGACTTTGGAGTTTGAGCTGTTAAATTATGAAATTTCAGATCTTTATATTCTTTGCAAAATATAGAGTGTGAGAGTGTTTCAACATAAAAGTTGGCAAAGGAGTTACAACATCAAGCACAACAAGAAACTACAGTAAATCAGAGATGGTTGGTGTTTAATAAGGATTTGCATGAGCAAAAGGCAACCTGGTTCAAGAGGTAAATGGTCAGGCCTATTTGTGGAAAAGGTGTTTTAACATCTGAGAACCTAAGCATTGACTAGAGTATAACACACGGAAAGGTAATGAATACAAAGTTACAAGAACAGACCATCAGCTAGCTTCCTACCTCTCATTCCAGTTTCCAAGAGTGATCAGTTTTTTAACATGGAAAGCAAGATGCATCCTGTATGTTATGCAAAGACACAAATCACTCAACAAATACTATTTACTAAAAGGCATGAGACTACATAAGAATTAGTATGGGAACAAAAAGTCACTTGTGGGGGTAGTATAAGTTGCCAAATAAATTGATTGGGATCACCAAAGCCATAGCATGTGTAAAAGATTATTCAATCATGAGTCGCTATTGAAGTACGCTTATTGTACACTTCGTCAGTGCTATATATAAAATTTTACTTATACCAAAAAAAAGTGTAAAAGATTATTGCTAGAAAAGTAATCTGGCAACTAGCAATACTACTTTTAACATCTCTTAAAAATACCTTATGAAAATACAATGAACAAGTCGCATTGAGTGGTGGAAGTAGAGTAATGTATTGCTCATCACTGATCTCAAGTTGGGTAAGGATTGTTAGAAGAACCTGCCATTGGCAATACAAACAAAATCAAACTGTCAGCATTATTTGGAAAAATCAAACTGGAGTTTTACAGAAGGAAACAAGAAAGAAAAGAAAGAGAATAAAAAAAAGCCTCAAGAATATGCAGGAGGAATCTTGGGTCATGTTCATGTGTTGAATGTGGCTGCAATTATATAAAAAATATAGTATATGGATAATTTGGTTCAGAAAGTGTCATTTCCAAATCTCAAAAAAAAAAAAAGGACATTAAACAAAACAAACATCCTTTTTCCCCCATTTTTTGATAGAACAACATAGGATAAATGCTTATAATGAATAAATGTGCAGTCTATCAAATATTGGATACAAAGTTAACTAATATTTGGGATTCTGGTAAGCTACTCAGATGAATTCAAAAGATGACTAAATGACACTAAGTTCAAAGTGAGACCTAGAAATTCAAGGGGAAAAATCATGTCAAACAAAACACCTACAACTATAAACAAAAACACTAAAGCATGGAGGAAGAAAAAAGGCTGGAAACACCACTTATGAATAATAAAGTTAGAAGTAGACCTCTTCTTTCATATCAAATTTCCTGGACATGGACTCTTTAACCAAGGAGCAAATTTGTCCAGTTAAGTGAACGTCATTAGAAAAGATGTAAGCAAGAAATTTGCTTACTGCATATTCATCCACACCATCACTGCAATTCATAAACTAGACAATCATTAGCGAAACATTGCAAAAAAAGAAGTAAAGAAGCAAATTTAAAATCAAGTTACCTGAAACATAGACTGCGAAGCTTATAGCAAGCACTGATATCTAGAAGAAGATGACAATAAGACAGTTTACCATCCCTTCCAGCACGGCCAGTTTCCTGTGAGAGAAATAGTCTACTAGCTTGGAGCAGAATGAAAAGAAAAAAAAAATATGTTCAGGATCCAATTGAAAGATGGTAGCCAGGATGAAGACCTGAATGTATTCTTCCAAGCTTTCTGGCATGCTATAATGCAGCACCTGAAAATTCAAGTTATCTTATAATTTGCAGAAAGAGCATGATTGAAGCAATTAGAAGAACAAATATGAGAAATTTCCCTTAAAAAAATACAGAAACAAGTTGACCAAATGAAGCATAAATCAAAAACTTTAAAATAATCAGGAAAAAGTATCCCATTTTTCTCCAGAAATACAGGATTGAGGATGCATAATTGTAATTTCCTCGTACCGCTTGAACATCACTCTTATCAAGCCCCATGCCAAATGCCACTGTCGCAACAACCTTAATAGCAGGAAAAAAAATAGAATAAATATTGACTCTTACTAATCACATGTGTGCTTCTCAACTTCATACTGATATGAATTGAAAATGCAACGGCGAATTCAGGCACAGCTTAATTAATATGTGACGAAATCAAAAACCCACCACTCTTAGTTTGTTGGAACAGAAAAGTTCCTGTATGTGACCCCGATTTTTTGGAGGAATGCCACTGTGGTAAGCCTGTGTGGAAGCAATAGTTTGCAAAGTCAAGGCTGTAAAACTTTGAAGAGGGCACAGTTGAAACAATTGAACGACATAGAGCAAAACTGACCTTAGATGGGATATTGTTGTCACATAGATACTTGCTCACTAAGTCGGTCTCATTCTGCAGGGAAATTGAAGTTCAAACAAAAGGATTATTTACAAATGTAAATAATGTAGCATGGAAGTGAATCACAATAACAGGCATTTGATGAATTTTCATAAACTGAATACAAGCAGCTTGCGTGCACATTACTGGTCTTGCTATATTTATCCAGCCCCAATACTACATGCAATATCTTCTAGCAACGGGTAATACTTTCATTGTTTCATAACTAAGGGGCAAAGTTGCAATTTCCATTTGAATTTCCTTTCCCATTTGTTAGAGATATTAGATTAATAGGGATTTAGTCCACATTAGTGATTCAAGAATTAGGGTTTTCTCCTAAGTTTGATACAAATGTAATTATTTTATCAATGACATATTTATTTTTTACTAGATTCTACATGGTATTGTAGCCCTCTTTTAAGGTTAGAATTTTTTCAAAGAAGAATTCCCCTAGGGCTAGGGAGGCTGCTACCTTAATGGTCTGCCCTCATCCTCTATTATTTTTTGTCGATTTCTGTCCATCCTTTTTCAAGTGCCGATCCTTCTGCTTGACCTTGCATGACGGACACTTGCTTGCCTCCTCATCAACACATACTCATGTGCATATGCCATGTTTTTATGAGGCCGAATCTCCTCCGTTCCAATCCCTTGGAGCTATCAAGGGTAATAATGGTGTAGCCTAGCAGAAGCTTGATTTCTTCCTATCTGGCTAGGAAATGCTCCCACTGCATCCTAGCCTTGTTCACCTCCTTTCCCTCAAGGCTGGCTCTAGTAATTAAGGTATGAATATATTGACTACTGTTAAAGAATTCCTCTCATCAAATATTATAATATATAAGTCCTATTTATATACAAAGTTAGAGTCTATTCTAAAAAATAATTAAAACTCTATTCTAGGAAATAAATCAGGATTATATTCTAAGAACTAATTTGTATTTTAGGTAAAATACAAATTAGGATACATCAAATTATCCCTAGCTATATTTACAATATTCTAACACGCCCCCTCAAGCTGGAAAATATAAATCATATGCACCCAGCCGGGGCACTCTAAGTGATTTAGTGAATATATATGCTAGTTGATCATGTGAGTTGACATAACTAGTAGATATTTCTCCAGATATAACTTTCTCTCTGACAAAGTGGCAGTCGACTTCAATATGCTTTGTCCTCTCATGAAAATTGGATTTGAGGCGATATACATGGCAGCCTGGTTGTCACATATAAGTGACATTTGTGTAATCTCTCCAAATTTTAGTTCCTGAAGCAACTGTTTGAGTCATATAAGCTCTTGCAGGCTATGACCATAGCTCCATACTCTGCCTCTGCACTGGATCTTGCTACAGCATTCTGCTTTTTGCTTTTCCAAGGAACAAGATTATATCCGACAAATATACAAAACCCAAAAGTAAATCTCCTATGAGTGGGAGAACCTGTCCAATCTGCATCAGAATATCCTACGACTCGAGTATGTCCTTTGTCTCTATACAAAAGACCCTTTCCTGGAGTGCCTCTGATATATCGAATAATGTAGATCACAGCATCCCAATGTTCCTTGCATGGAGAGTTGAGAAACCGACTTACTACACTTACTGCAAATGAGATGTCTAAACGAGTAACAGTAAGATAGCTTAGTTTTCCTACTAATCGTCTGTATCGTTCAAGATCTGGAAGAGGCTGCCCTTGATTTAGCAAGAGCTTGGCATTAGGATCCATGGGGTTGTCAACTGTCTTTGAGTTTAATATTCTTGTTTCTTCCAAAATATCGATTGCATACTTCCTTTAAAATATGATGATCCCATCTTTAGACTGTGTTACTTCTATCTCCAAGAAATATTTGAGTTTGCCGAGATCCTTTATCTGAAAATGTTTGAAAAGATGTTGTTTCACTTGTCAAATCCTGAGATTATCACTACCTGTGATGACAATATCATCAACATAAACCACTAAGTAGATGCAACCAGTACATGAGTGGCGATAAAAGACAAAATGGTCGGTCTCGCTCCGAGTCATACCAAACTATTGAATTATAATACTAAATCTACCAAACCATGCTCTGGGTAACTGCTTAAAGCCATATAAAGATTTTCGCAGGTGACATACAAGACCAAAAGACTCCCCTTAGCAACAAAACACGGAGGTTTCTCCATGTACACTTCCTCGAGCAGGTCACCATATAAGAAAGAGGCCAATGTCAAACTAATAAAGATGCCAATGTCGAATCGCAGCAATGGACAGGAATAGGCGCACAGAGGACATCTTGGCAACAGGAGAAAAAGTATCCCCATAATCCAATCAAATAATTTGAGTATAGCCTTAGCAACGAGGGGGGGCTTTAAGCCAATCAACTTTTCCGTCTGGACCAACTTTCACTATATATACCCATCGACAACCAACAACTGATTTCCCTAGTAGTAGAGGAACGAGGTCCCAAGTTCCACTGCTTTGTAAGACACATAGCCTGTTTCCATTCTGGATGGGCAGAGGCATCACTTGCAGTCTTTGGAAGAGAAACAGACAGCAAAGAGAAAAGACAAGAATGATAGGAAGGAAAAAGACGATGATAGGAAGGAGAAAGACGATGATAACTCAAAGAAACATAATGAGGAGAAGGATTACGAGTGAAACGCATACATTTTCGAAGTGTAATAGGAATATCAGACTCAGGAGATGGGATCGGAAGAAGAAGCGAATGACTTAGCTCCAAAGATGTGTTCACGGCAGTGTCAGCGCTGGGCGGCAGCAAAGCAGGACGAGGATGACGCTGATAAACCCGCAATGGAGGAGGAGATGGGGCTGGAGGTGATAAAGAGTCCTCCGGAGGGTAAAAATAGTCACTGGCGTAGGTGTAAAAGAAGAAAACTCGGACGGGGATGCGTTAGGTCTAAAAAATGGAATTAAATCAAAGAACGTGACATCAGCAAATATAAAGTACCAACGGAGAGTAGAGGAATAACACTTGTACCCTTTCTGAGACCGTGGGTACCCAAGGAAGACACATTTATAAGACCGGGAAGAGAGTTTGTCAATGCATCAAGAGCATGAACAAAACATATAGAAGCAAAGACCCTATGTGGTAAAGGATGAAGAGACTGATGAGGATAACAAGAACGGAAGGAGGTAACGTCAAAACTTTGGAAAGGACACGAAAGAGAGTCGCCCAGGTACTGTCCATGGTAGCTTCTATGGGGCTGTCCAGAATCTGATCACGGACATGAGAATAATCTGTGGGCAGACCATATAAAGCCAGAGACATAAAAAATTTCCGATTTTCAAGCTCTGCAACAGGAGTGGTCGCAGGTAGAAGCAGATCATTGAAGCACAAAGAAGGCTAGAGACCGAACCCAGATAAGTTGACATAGAATCCTTAATCTGATGGGCACTGAGGATGTTCATGAGATCTTCACAAACTTGATAGAGTCGCCGAGAGATGTTTGTAAAGAGTTGTTGAGTTTGTGTCCAAACAGCTTTGCATGTTTTATGAGTGCGAATGACATCCCTAAGAGATGGATGGATTGTGACTTAGATAATACAACACAACTGAGCGTCAACCTTTTTCCACAGAGGACGATCGGCGACTTGAGCATACTTCAATTTAGGTGAGATGTGTCTCATAACCCTGTCCAACAAGCCAAAGCTCAATGTAAGAGGCGCAAGAGGAGTAGTTTTTACCATCCAACTGCTCAGAAGAGAGCGGTGCAGTGATGTGGTTGGTGAAGATTGAGATATCCGGCTTTGGAATGCCAGAGGTAGTCATTGATCAGTTTTGGGTTGTTGAGAGATTGTCGGCGTCAGGAATAGATGTCGGAATACGCACGCGACGGAGGAGCCTTCGGCGTTCGACGGAGGAAAGTACACTGAGGAGAATAGCACACGACATGCGACGACCTGCAGGAAGAAGCCTTCAGCGCACCTGAAGATGGAGGTCGCGAGCCGAGGAAGAAAAGGAAGGGCTTCCTTGCGTGAACAGGTCATGGGGAGGACGCGATAACGTGTGGAGAGCAATGCGTTGTCAGAGCTCGCGATGTGTGCAGGAGAAGAACAGCAGCGTCGCGTGGAAAGAGGGGAAAAGAGAAATAGATCGGCCAAGATTTAGGGCAAAAGAGAATTTTTGTGTAAAGGAAAAAAAACTTAAACCTTGTGCTCTGATACCATATTAAAGAATTCCTCTCATCAAATATTACCAGATATAAGCCCTATTTATATACAAAGTTAGGACCTATTATAAGAAATAATTAAAACTCTATTTTAGGAAATAAATCAGGATTTTATTCTAAGGACTAATTTGTATTTTAGATAAAATACAAATTACGATACATCAAATTATCCCTAGCTATATTTCCAATATTCTAACAACTACATCTATATTTGATATGTAGTGTGTTTGCTACATACCATTTGCATATTCTTTTCAAAACTTGCAATTGAGGAATGCAAATTTAGTTAGATTGTATATCCTAGCATTTTGTCAGTGAGTCAACAAAGATAGCTCATTATCAAAAATTATTGCTGATGAGAGCATCTATATATGACTATGAGGAATATTGCTTGGAACTAGTCATTCTTTGATATGTGAGTATGCTCTACTATCTACTTTTTTTCATTTTCAAAGATATCTCTACTTAATCTCATCCAATTTATTTTTCTGTTACAAATTCTCCTCCTAGAAGCTTGTACCGAAAATTATGAACAGAAGAAATATATTAAAGAAGAAGAGTAAGAAATTACAACCGATTGAATTTGATCAGAAAAAGCAAATCATTGAATTGTGTGAACAGGCATTAGCATCCTTACTGAAACATGCATATAAATAGAGGTAAAGAGAAATCTAACCTGAAATTTGCAGTACACTATAATGCTGTGCATGTCAATCAAAGGAGAAGTCTTCATCAAAAGTAATAAATCCTTCAATCTGCTGATTCAGGTGATAAAAACCAGTTAGAAGCATGAAAAAGCCTACTAAGAAATAACTTTGCAATTTTCACCAAGTAATAAGAGAGTTAAACTTGCCTATTCTCACTTAAAGTGACAAAGAGCTGCAAGTTTTCTCTTACTTGGCATATCTTAATACGGTTGCTAGGCTGAATTTCTAAAGCACACGTGATATCATGGAAAGTTTGGACTGTAGCAGTTGCTGTCATGGCGAGGATGCACTGAACACTGAGCTTTGTTCGAAGTATAGATGATTTTAACCTCAAATATGAAGGCCTAAAGTTATGTGACCTGTTAGAACATAGGGATGATGAGTGAAATATTGCAGTCCTAAAACTATGTACGAAGATATGGTGCATAGTTTGAAATCAAGAGTCCTTGGGATTGTAGCATACTAGTCAAATACTCACCATTCAGAAATGCAGTGAGCTTCATCAATGACTAGAACTGATATAGACAGTCCATCCACAAATAATGATAAGAATTCTGCATTTAGAAGTCTCTCAGGGGAGACAAAAAGCACCTATAAAATATAAGCGTCCTAAACATTTAGCAACAGAGTTCCATAATGTGCACAATTCACGTCTCGCTATCAAGAAAATGGATAGGAAGACATTCAATCAACAAAATCTACTGCTGAAATCTTGAAATTTGATGTAAAGAAGGCAAAATGACATGTAGTTTAAAAGTACTTTGAAATGATTATAATGACTAAATAGACAGACAAAAAGAAAAGTTTGTCTGCAAGCTAGCATACACTATGGGATAAGATTGAGACTTTCCAATTCTGCAACTGAATAAGAATATTCACGTGCGCCTGTCTGAGAACTCCATATATTCTCAATGCATGTTATGCTAAAGAGAGCCTTATGATTTGCCAAAAACTTGTCTTCCATATTACTTTCTATGGACCTTTCAAATCCTCTGTTTTGTCTAATTAAATGCTTACATTTAGATGATAGCATTAAAGAACAGAATAGTTTCCTGAATCTTAGTTTTTAATTGGGAACAGAGGATCATGAGATTTCTTACTGAGAATAGAACTGAATAATGACATATTTCTTCTGAATGGGTAAAGACAACAAAACTATTACCTTGATAGTTCCCTCGTGAAGCCTTCTCAGGGTTTCAGAAGCCTCATCAATTGTCTGCAGAAAGAAAAGAAGATCAAGAAAGAAAAAAAAAAAGTGACTCAAAGGTCGTTGGGTAATTCAGAGTCCAAGGTTTAGCAACCTGGGTGCTGGAAAGAAGACCACCAGGTATTACGGAAGGTAGCTTTCTTAACTGATCCATCATCAAGGCAACCAGAGGACTCACAACCAATGTCACTCCAGGTAATATCAAAGCTGGTAGCTGAATGAATCGTATAAACTATCAGCAAAAAAAAAAAAAAGGAAGTGCATTTGATGTTTTGCAGTGCAAGTGACAAATGAATTTTGGAACCAATGAGTTCACATTGCCTTGTTTCTTTTTTTTTTTTCTCATATGCCATCCACTGTGAAGATAATTGAGCAAAACTGACGTTACTGACCTCATAGCACAATGACTTTCCAGCACCAGTTGGCAGCATCAGCATTGTTGACTCCCCTGCAACCACCCGCTTGATTGATTCTAGCTGCCCCTCACGGAATGAATCGTAACCATGAGTAAGCTTTAGCAATCTCAGCAAGTTTTCATCCGATGGATGCTCTCCAGCAGCTGTTACGGCCTCTTCAAGTAACTGATTACTACAATTTGAGCTTCGTCTCTGCTCAACCAGAATGCCGGAATCAAAATCATCGCCAGCTGGAGTCTCGTGCTTTCCCGGCACAGGTTTCCGACGATATCTGCGACTTCGAGAGGAGATGGAACGCCCATTATTACTCCGATTCTTAAAGGTGAATCTCCTCCCGCGACCGTTTATATTCAGGCGAACAAAATTTCCCTCCCTGCCGCTCTTTGGCAGTTTAGCCAGCTCCCCTAATGCGCCAAATCCAACAAAATTAGAATGCACGAGCTTGGGATTTACTTGCTCCTTCAAAATGGTGTTGCCATCATCAGTCATTCCCACGGCAGCATCACAAGGTCTACCTTTGACTTCTCCAACACAATCCGACCGCTTCAGCTGCTCTACCGGAGCAATGAACCTGACTCCATTTGGCCGTAAGCGCCTGGGTCTCTCCGGCACCTTTAAGGAAGCCTCTCCACTGCTGGAACTCCCGAAGAAATCACTAGAAGATTCGCCTCGACCACCAGTTAAGAATTCAGAAGGGTCGAAGGACGGCCGCCGGGACAAGACGAGGCGTGAGAAAGAGGCGGGCCGATCGGGCACGTAAGCAAGATGCGGGACGTTGACGACGGGCATACCATGTAGGTTGGTAAGTTCTTCGGAGAGGGAAACCTCCGGCGCAGGAGGATCCGAGCTCTTAGGGGCCGATCTGATCTTGGATTTGGAAGGATTCCGGGGGATCAATTTGGGTCTGTGGCTGAGCTTTGGAGGGTTGGGAACCCTAAATCCAGGCTTGAGGGGATCGGGAATAGGGTTCCTGGGAGGCGTGGCTGAGATGTGTGAGCCGTCGGAGTCCGATCCGGAATCCATTGTGACGATGATGATGAGAGGAGGAAGAGAAGGACAACGGCAATGGCGGCGGCTTGTTTCCGCCACCCGACCTTTTCCCGCCAAAAAAAATAGCATCTGTCCATAAAATTTAAAAATAGATTAAAAATATTAAAATAAAAATTTTATTAATTATAATCTGTTCTTTAATTTAGAAGTAGTTTTTCTATGAATATGAAAAAAAATAGGGGCTATGAACAGAATTAAAGAACAGAATTATAATTAATAAAGTTTTTATTTTAATATTGCTATGCCGCCGCCATTGCCTCCCAGGAACAGAATGATAATTTTAATAAAGAACAGAATTATAATTTTAATAAAGAACAGAATTATAATTTTAAAGTTTTTCTATGAATATGAAAAAAAATAGCCGCCGCCATTGCCGTTGTCCTTCTCTTCCTCCTCTCATCATCATCGTCACAATGGATTCCGGATCGGACTCCGACGGCTCACACATCTCAGCCACGCCTCCCAGGAACCCTATTCCCGATCCCCTCACGCCTGGATTTAGGGTTCCCAACCCTCCAAAGCTCAGCCACAGACCCAAATTGATCCCCCGGAATCCTTCCAAATCCAAGATCAGATCGACCCCTAAGAGCTCGGATCCTCCTGCGCCGGAGGTTTCCCTCTCCGAAGAACTTACCAACCTACATGGTATGCCCGTCGTCAACGTCCCGCATCTTGCTTACGTGCCCGATCGGCCCGCCTCTTTCTCACGCCTCGTCTTGTCCCGGCGGCCGTCCTTCGACCCTTCTGAATTCTTAACTGGTGGTCGAGGCGAATCTTCTAGTGATTTCTTCGGGAGTTCCAGCAGTGGAGAGGCTTCCTTAAAGGTGCCGGAGAGACCCAGGCGCTTACGGCAAAATGGAGTCAGGTTCATTGCTCCGGTAGAGCAGCTGAAGCGGTCGGATTGTGTTGGAGAAGTCAAAGGTAGACCTTGTGATGCTTCCGTGGGAATGCCTGATGATGGCAACACCATTTTGAAGGAGCAAGTAAATTCCAAGCTCGTGCATTCTAATTTTGTTGGATTTGGCGCGTTAGGGGAGCTGGCTAAACTGCCAAAGAGCGGCAGGGAGGGAAATTTTGTTCGCCTGAATATAAACGGTCGCGGGAGGAGATTCACCTTTAAGAATCGGAATAATAATGGGCGTTCCATCTCCTCTCGAAGTCACAGATATCGTCGGAAACCTGTGCCGGGAAAGCACGAGACTCCAGCTGGCGATGATTTTGATTCCGGCATTCTGGTTGAGCAGAGACGAAGCTCAAATTGTAGTAATCAGTTACTTGAAGAGGCCGTAACAGCTGCTGGAGAGCATCCATCGGATGAAAACTTGCTGAGATTGCTAAAGCTTACTCATGGTTACGATTCATTCCGTGAGGGGCAGCTAGAATCAATCAAGCGGGTGGTTGCAGGGGAATCAACAATGCTGATGCTGCCAACTGGTGCTGGAAAGTCATTGTGCTATGAGGTCAGTAACGTCAGTTTTGCTCAATTATCTTCACAGTGGATGGCATATGAGGGGAAAAAAAAAATAGAAACAAGGCAATGTGAACTCATTGGTTCCAAAATTCATTTGTCACTTGCACTGCAAAACATCAAATGCACTTCCTTTTTTCTTTTTTTTTTTTTGCTGATAGTTTATACGATTCATTCAGCTACCAGCTTTGATATTACCTGGAGTGACATTGGTTGTGAGTCCTCTGGTTGCTCTGATGATGGATCAGTTAAGAAAGCTACCTTCCGTAATACCTGGTGGTCTTCTTTCCAGCACCCAGGTTGCTAAACCTTGGACTCTGAATGTTAAATACTGAAAATTTCGAAAGTTAGGGGCATGATTGTAATTTTCCAAATAGTGGGGCTTATTTGCAAAATGTCAAAAATCTTATAAAGCCCTAAAAACTACCTCCTCCAATTCAGTTTCCGCCGTTCCTTTTTGCCCGACGCCGCAGCCCTAGCGACGCCGACCGCCGCCCCGCGCCCTCTACTTCTCTCCTTCTCCTTCTTCTTCTCCGGTGCGCATGAGCAGAGCGCCGGCGCCTCACGCGAGTCGCCAACCAGCCGTCGTCCTCGCGCGAAGCCCTAGCCGGGTTGATTTCTGCGCGCGAAGGGAGTCCTCAGACCCTTCATCGTGAGTTCCTCCTCTCTTCTTCCTCTTCGACTTCTACGGCAAGCACGAGCAGGAGGTCACAAGCCGACGCCTTGTCTTCCTGATTCCACCTTGCCGATGCCGTCGACTTCATCAGCCGACGCGAAGCGTCTGCCACCAATTCGGGTAAGGATGACAAAGTTAGGTTTTGTTTTGAAATTGTAATGGAAATTCTAATATTTGTTGGTTCTGTTCGATAGAGTTGCCGTAGATTCGGAGTTGATCCTATTTTTTGGATTTCCTATGGGTTTAGGGATTGCAGATTGTAGATCGTATATACTTTTGGGTTTTTAGATACAGGGTTTTGATTCTGATTTGCGGATTCGATTCGGGAGTGTAAGTGTATTATTCCTGTAATGAAGGAAGTAGATTTGCATTGTGACTGGTGTAATACTTTGCATTGTGACTGTGTGATACTTCCAAATTCTCCATTTATCAAGTACTTATAATTGGGTTGTGAGTTGGGGATTAGGGGCAGAAGATTTAGTTGGTTTGAAGGATCATGCGTGAGCTTCTTTTTGATTTAGAATTGATTTGGGCTTAAAAGGGAAATAACTGCTAATTAATATTTATTAGTGATCAATACTTAGCAGGATTTATTTATGTTCGTAGTAAGTTGTTGCTAAATATTTCTTTGTTGCGATAGCTTAAACATTATCCTTTAATTCAGGACCTTGATTTGGACTCGTTCGGTTGATCGTGAAGAGATTGTTCGGTCACGTTCTACAATTAAAAGGCGAGTATTTCTCCTTTGTACTCGAGTAGTTCTTTTACCTTAAAGCATGGCTAGTTTATGTCTTATAGGTTGCTTGACCTTGTTCTTTGTCGTTATTTAAACATCGCCGTTGAGACTTATTCTTCGTTGATCTTCGAGTATTCCGATTTGTTCCGTACAGTCCTCTATTGGTTTTCTATTCTGTAAAGTGCCGTTTGTACGCGAGCACTTAGAAGTCCATTAAACACAGATAGGTTTATTTGGCATTAGAAATACCCTACCTAGTAGTGTAGGTGCATAATCGTTGGATTGCGATTTCTGGATTGGTTGTATTGATGCATCGTATACTCGTTGGATTTTATTGCATCGTTGTTTCTCCGGTTGTTCGTGCATCGTATATCATGCACCATACTTGCACATTGCATACTAACGACTGTTGGCTTACATTTGGTTAAGTCGTCGTTAGTCATATTGTTGCTCGATTCACTCAACCACATGATGTCATGGTAGTGGTTAGAGTGCGAGTGTTTGTCCTGTCATGCCAGACAGTGACACCCTCACCGTTATTTTAGAGGGATGAGCTGTTGGTAGCTCACCCTCACCGTTGTTGTTTTTCGAGGGATATATATTGTAGCTGTTGATAGCTCCCCCAACGTATCGGGGTCTGGAGTGTGTGCTCCCCAGCATCCTGTCCACTCAACCACGTCTTATGTGGTTTTATTGTTGTTTAGTATATTGTTGTTGTTGGAGTGGTACAGTTGTCACAACCCTACCCACTCGGTCACACAGATGGGATGTGTTGACGGCTTGACTGCGTCAGAGGTGACACATGTCATTGCATCATGTGCATACGTATTTCTTTTATGCATTTATTTGTGTTTGATGCACTTATATGAGCTATGATTGTTGCATATGTATGACATGCATGTATATCTTGATATTATTGTTATTGAGTTGTTATACCTGCTTAGTCGTTATCGGATTTATACATGTCGATTTATATATGTTATGCATGATTAGGTAAATTCTATATTCTTATGGACTGTACACTGTTGATTCTCTACTCTGTTATCCTTATTATGCCATGCTTATTTGTCTACTCATATACCCGCAGAGTCCGCCCGGACTCACCACCCCTGCTTCCCTTTTTGTTGTTTCAGATAGCAGGTAGTGGTATTGCTTGGAGCCAGGAGATGATCCAGTTGCCAGTCCCTCAGTCCCACCGTGTCGGTGTTTTGGTTTGGTTTTAGTATTGTTTAGTTTCCGCAGTTAGTTTCCTTGGTCGAGTATCGGTTTGGATTTTATCGTTATTACTAGTATGAGACATTCTTTTATGTTTAAGATGGCTAAGCCACCATTTACTTTGTTTCAATATAAACTGCGTGGTTGTGTTTATTTCCTATTATTGTGATGCCAGCCGCATGTGGCTGAGCTATTTTGGTGAGATATATGTATATTTGCCCCATATTGTCCGCCGTACAGGGGAGATGCTGCCCGATTTTCGAGGAAGCATGTGTCTCTGGGGGCGTGACAATTTTTGGTATCAGAGCCAGGTTTGCGAGTTCCTTTGGGATCTGTGGATTTTTATGATATTGTTTTTGGTGCGTAAGTTCTTCCAGGTTTTGCGATGTTTTGGTGTCTGTGGGTTTACGGAGTTGTTTTTAGTAGGTCAATCTGTATGTTACAGATTTGGTTATTTTTGCGGAGTTTTTCTTAAGGGTTGACGAAGTTGTTTATTTTTCGAGGTCTATCTGTACTTTACGGATTTATTTCCGGAGTCATTTTCTGGTTATGGTTGTGTTTTGGGACTTGGCAGCGACGAGACTTCTCCCGGCGACGAGTAATTAAATAAGGTATATCTTTGATGATTATCTTATCCGTTGTATACTCTATCATGTTTAAGATTTGTATAGACGTGTGCTAATTTAGTTGGATAGCATATAGTTACTTATATTCGGTTACCAATCATTCATTGTACTTCGTTTAGCTTGATGGCTTTTACTCAACTAGTCTATTTGTGGTCATGGTCGGGATTGACCAAGAGGGCGACTAGTGGGCAAGTTGCAAACTCGACTTTATGGTAGAGAATGTTGATTTCCCTTGTAGTATCGACCGATGAGTCAAAACTAGAGTTGAACCTATTTACTACCTATTTGAGATTAGGGATTACCGTCTTTAAGAATCCTTTCTACTATGCTAGTTCTAGTGCTGATACTAGTTGGGTACCATGTTGACCTAATCGTACCCGGTTAGGTAACCAAGAGGATACATTGGATGAAATAGACCTTCGATTATCATTCAAGAGGTCTAAAGTACAGTTTGATACCAACAGTGTTCTTGAGGTGGTATGAGCTTGGATGCTCCTCTCCGCCCATGGGCTTGCTGTGTTAATTCGAAAGCTAGTCACCTGTATTTTTCAATTTTACACATGTTGGCTTAGTTGAATAACAAACTATTACCTATACCTGACTGCTAAGTATTCTTTAGGTTTGAATTAGACTAGTAGACTACAAGTACATGAATAGTCTGTATCCCTATTGGTAGCTAGAAATGCAACACAAATATTAAAGAACATTCAAAAAAAAAAAATGCATAGGCATACAACATTATGTGACTCAAATACGTACCAAAGAGTCCCATCACTAAAGATGTCAACTGATGCATGATTTAACTATAGTTTTATTCTAAAACCAATAAAAAATTGTATCCATGGAAACAAACTAAATATTCAGTTTACAATAAGCAAGTTTGATATTAGCTTCGAAAAAAAAAATATTGATAGATGTTTGAATTTGGATGAGCAATTAAAGAAATTAGTCAACATACACATCAAATGAAGTTTCTACTCCAACAACAAAAATAAGGCTGTTGAGGGTAGCATCTTGAATGCTGTAACCGAAAAGTATTATAACAAAAATGATTCACTACTCTAGTATTATTAATAATGTATTCAGTTTTTTTTTTCACTTACAAGAAAACAAAAAAAAAATATATTAATAGGAAATACCTAGAGAATAATGTGTTTTAAAGTCGGTGAAAATCTTGGTACGCACTGAGATAATGATAATGATTCTAAGTATGATAACACTAGAGCTATTTTATATAACCTAAAAATAATAATAATAAAAATAAGGCTGTTTTCTATGTGTTCCTTGTAATGTTTAGAGTGCAGGATGCTTAAATTTTCTAGAATGCACGATGTTCTAATTTTCTTGGTTTATCCTTGCACTATTTTGTAGTATTTAATAAATTTGTTAAAGGAGGTAGCTATGACTATATAATCAAGTCACCTTCTCAGATTTACACCTTGTATTCAATCCTAGCTCTGAAATATATATATATTTTTTCAGTTTGTAACCACCGTATAGCCCGTATAGCCAAATATCCTGACAGTGTCTCTCCTAGTGCTTATTGTATAGTTTCTATCGTGTATAAGGTACACATTTCAATTTAAAACAATTTAAAGAAAATGATTACAAGTGATTCAATATAGGAACATCATCAACAGATATGTTTGTCCTAATTCCCAATCCTATTCATGTTCATTGGTTCAAACAATTTTGACTCTAGCTATCTAGCCCTATATAGGATGATATAGTGATGTTAAATATGGCCTGTAACCTCCTATCACTAAGCTACCAGGCTTGTTGACTCTTATGATACTTCATAGATGTATAGCATATGTAGTACTATTATAAATTGCATGTCACATGTCATGAATATTTTTCTATGCTTATTAATCACTTAACATTTACGAAAAAAAAAAATGTATACTGCTACCCAAAAGTAATTACCGAAACTGAGATAGATAATAAATTGAAAGAAAATAAATTAATGTGATATTAATGTTTTAAGACAGTCAATACGTTCTAGTTTTAAGCAAGTTGAATTGATTAGAGTTTAATATGCAAGGGGTAGAAGGAGACCATAAACATGATGTGACAGATTCCGATATTACAGTAATATAATCTTCCAAACAGTTAAGTGGTGGAATATAATCCCTTTAGTTGACATTAAATAATTGAGATCAACGTATGAGGATCAATTTGTGTTAAACAGCTAATGTATTGCTAAGCATCCTCCTTATCAGATATCTACATATTATATATTCCTTCCTAATATACATATTGTGTTCATCCGTGGAGTTGACCTTTATAGTAATGTCTATTATCTATAAAGACTATTTTATGTTAATTATTCTTTTATTGAGTGTTGACATGATCATTCCTAGTTATATTGGCTGCTGAAGCTCTAACAATCTTAGAACCGATCCTGACTCTTGTCCCTTTTAACTTATTGTAAACTTATACAACCAATGAATCAAAACTTGGATATTTATACCAAGTTTGGCTTACTTTAGTCCCTACTTCTTGAATGGCAATACAAGCTTGTACCGCTATTGGTAGTTCAATATATTTTCGTGTCTGATAGATTTCTATTTTGGCTAGAAATCTGTATCATCAGGGAAGTTACGGTCGATCAATATTATATAAAAGTTTATTAAATCGGGATTAAAAAAAAATCTAGAATGTTTTATTCTATCTGATCATAGAAAACCAGTGTGACATTTTAATTGCACGTTTCTCAATCTGTAGATTTGGAACTTAGCCTTTGTTACCCTTAGTAATTTTCTTCTGCCTTGCCATATTGTGGCTATTGAAAACTGGCAAACTAAAACAACTTTCAAGTATACCTGTGTCCTCAGAGCCATGATTGGTTTTCCATTGCCATTCATGAGCAAAAGCTCTCCTGCAAAGCATTTGTGTTTTCTTAAGTAATTGCCAACCCGAAAAGCTAATCGTCCCTGGCTATCGTAAATACTGAACCCATCTGTTCCTTGAAAACCCATACCAGTATGTAGAATTATCTAGTGAATTTCTTATAAATTGATTGCATCAATTAATACGTTTGACTTCTGGTGTTACTGTCTGGTGGTGGAGACTAGTGGACAATGAGATATTTGTAACCTCTCACAACACAGTATGGTTAAGAAGTTATAACTACATGCAAAATGCATTATCATGAAGTGGGAACCAAATCAGACTACAATTTGCTACAAAGGTAAACTAGGGTGTCAGATAGCAAACTAGGTATCATTTTATAAACTATAACGTTAGCTTACTCTCCAAGACGGTCTATGCTTCTTAGATGCTTAACATGTTTGATTTAAGGATTTTACCAAAGATGAGTGGCATGAAGTGCCAAGTGTTTTCTAAAGCTGTAAGCATAGGGGTAACTATATTTGAGTTTAGGAATGGACCGAAATATGACTAGATCAGGAGATCAGCTGTGCCTAACATATTAGTCTTCAGTTTACTAGTCTCAGCAGATGGTCGAAGCTACAAGTTAGACTCAGCAGATGGTGGGAGCTCCAGTACCTCAGACTATGCAGCCAGCAACAATTCAGATGATTCAGCCACTACCTATTCAGACGATGCCACCATCAGTTCCAGAGATGGACCGGGTTTACACTGTCACCAGAGAGAAGACACCACAGGTCGATGAATCGATTTTTCCGAGATATTAAAGAGCTATAGGGCATCTACGTGTAGGTCACTGCTTGTAACTGGGTAGCTACCGTTAGAGAGATGTTGAACATTTCCCAATATGATAGATAACGCATTTGACTCGCAATCAGGGTAGGGTTGGTTGACAGCACTACTCTGATGAGGAAGTTATTTGGGAGCTCGAGGATACGATTAGAGCTCGCTGACCTCATCTATTTACTTGAAGTGGTTATGTTGTTTCATTCCGTATATCTTTGTTATATTGGGTTGTTGATACATGTTTTGACTAGTACCTGTTGGACTAGTATTGTTGTGGTTCCTAGCAAATTTGGGGACCAAATTTTTGTTAGTGGGGGAGAATGTTGAAAACCGAAATTTTGAGGGCTCTTTGCAAATTAGGACCTAGT
The DNA here is from genome assembly GCA_024364735.1 of Boesenbergia rotunda. Lineage (NCBI taxonomy): Eukaryota > Viridiplantae > Streptophyta > Magnoliopsida > Zingiberales > Zingiberaceae > Boesenbergia > Boesenbergia rotunda. The sequence continues at coordinate 246,482 of JAGFNQ010000399.1, forward strand.
TGTGATTTTCAGACTTGGGGCTTATTTGCAAAATGCCAAAATAATTATAAAAGCTCCTAACTAGCCTCTCTCTCTAATTTCTCTCAAACCCCACTCCCTTCGGTTTCTTCGTCTTCCCCACCCGCGTCGCAGGCCCTAGCGACCGCCGACCTTGTCGCCGCAGCTGTACGCGCCGCGACCAGCGACGCCGCCGCTGCGCCTCTGTTCTCCCTTCTCCTTCTTCTTCTCCGGCGCACACGAGCCTTAGTCGTCGGCTCTCCCTCGCGACAACCACCGCAAGCCCAAGGCCTCTTCATCGCCGCCGCGCGATCGAACAGCCGTGGAAGCCACTGGACTCCTCCTTGTGCCAAAACCCTAGACCGCCGGTCCTCTCTGCCTTGCCGGTCCGGAGCCAGCAGCGCCGACCATCCTTATTGCTGGTAAGATTAGGGTTCTGAGTTGATTAGGTTTTGGTTGCGAATTTTATCTATGTGCAGAAATTTGCCTTGATTCTGGGATGGGCGTACTTATGGGCTTGTATGGTAGATTGTCTTTGTGTTGGTTGCCGCAAGGTGTAGAGGAGAATTGTGTTATTTCGAATCTGTTGTATTTTAGTTCTTTTGGTATGTTTTGTGGTGATGTTACCAAGGGTTGGATTTAGGGATTTAAGTGTAGAGTTTGAGGCGTGATAAGATGTTTTGTTGAATTGGCTAGTAAACCTATTGATCGGATTTGGTTTTCGCTGTGTTGAAACTGATCAGTAGGTAAGTTGTGATCAGGTGTTTTGGTAATTGAAGCATTTAGTTTGAATGTTGGTTTGGGTTGGATGTTAATGTGGTTATACTTGAGTATTTCTTATTTATAATGGGTTGATATGATTATGGGTTAAAGCAATGAGATTTCGCTAATCAGTAATGCTTGGGATTAGTTACTTGATGTATGGTGGGTTTTAAATTGGTGGTAGTTCGTTAGGTTAGTTTGGAAAGTTGACCTAATAACCTAATTGTCATAAATTAGGTTAAGAAGGGATCCGTGAAAAATGGTGGGTTATTTAAATAGAGGTTGTAATTAGAATTTGTTCGAATTGTGTTAATTTTGTTTAGCTAATTTGTTGATTTCATAATTAGCTAAACATTAATTATTATACAGGACCTTGACCTTGGATTCGTTTGGTTGATCGTGGAAGGTCTTCTCGCTTACGAACTTCTATAAAAGGCGGGTACTTCTCCTTTGTGCTCTTATAGTTCCTTTACCTTTAAGCATGGCTGTTATGTCTAAGTGGGTTGCTTGACCTTGTTCTTTGTCGTGATTTAAAAATCGCCGTTGAGACTTATTCTTCGTTGATCTTTGAGTGTTCTTAAATTCGTTTCTGTACAGTCCACTATTGGTTTTCTATTCTGTAACGTGCCGTTTGTACGCGAGCACTTAGAAGTCCATTAAACACAGATAGGTTTATTTGGCATTAGAAATACCCTACCTAGTAGTGTAGGTGCATAATCATTGGATTGTGATTTCTGGATTGGTTGTATTGATGCATCGTATACTCGTTGGATTTTATTGCATCGTTGTTTCTCCGGTTGTTCGTGCATCGTATATCATGCACCATACTTGCACATTGCATACTAACGACTGTTGGCTTACATTTGGTTAAGTCGTCGTTAGTCATATTATTGCTCGAGTCGCTCAACCACATGATGTCATGGTAGTGGTTAGAGTGCGAGTGTTTGTCCTGTCATGCCAGACAGTGACACCCTCATCGTTATTTTAGAGGGATGAGCTGTTGGTAGCTCACCCTCACTGTTGTTGTTTTCGAGGGATATATATATTGTAGCTGTTGATAGCTCCCCCAATGTACCGGGGTCTGGAGTGTGTGCTCCCCAGCATCCTGTCCACTCAACCACGCCTTATGTGGTATTATTGTTGTTTATTATTATTGTTGTTGTTGGAGTGGTACAGTTGTCACAGCCCTACCCACTCGGTCACACAGATGGGATGTGTTGACGGCTTGACTGGCGTCAGGGGTGACACATGTCATTGCATCATATGCATACGTATTTCTTTTATGCATTTGCTTGTGTTTGATGCACTTGTATGAGCTATGATTGTTGCATATGTATGACATGCATGTCTATCTTGATATTATTGTTGTTGAGCTGTTTATACATGCCTAATGCTTACCCGGATTTTATGTTATGTCGCTTTACTATATGTTATGCATGATTAGGTAAATCTGATATTTCTTATGGACTGTACCTTTTGATTCTCTACTCGTTATCTTATTTTGCCATGCTTATTGTCTACTCATATACCCGCAGAGTCCGCCCGGACTCACCACCCCTGCTTCCCTTTTTGTTGTTTCAGATAGCAGGTAGTGGTATTGCTTGGAGCCAGGAGATGATCCAGTTGCCAGTCCCTCAGTCCCACCGTGTCGGTTTGGTTTAGCGGTTTTATTTCGGTATTGTGTTAGTTTTCGTATTTATTTGTTTAACCGTGGTCGGACTGGTTTACTATTATTATTTCAGAGACTTCTGGGTTCTCGTTAGATTGTGACTTTCTTCTGTGTTTAAGGTGGCTGAGCCACCCATTATTATATCGTTTCAATATAAACTGCGTGGATGTGTTGTTTACTTATTATTGTGATGCCAGCCGCTTGTGGCTGAGCTATATTGGTGAGATATATGTATAATTGCCTCATATTGTCCGCCGTACAGGGGAGATGTTGCCCGATTTTCGAGGAAGCATGTGCCTCTGGGGGCGTGACACAAACACCCTAAGGTGTTTAACCGTAGGTGGTTTTCCAAACCAAAGTTCATGTGGAGTCTTTCCATGAAATCTATGAATGAGGACTCGATTTTGCACATAGCAAGCTGTATTTACAGCTTCAGCCCATAAGTAACTCGGTAATGAGTACTCATTAAGCATGCTTCGTGCAACCTATTGTAGAACACGGTTCTTCCTCTCTATAACACCATTTTGTTGTGGTGTTCTAGGAGTGGAGAACTCGTGTATATACCCTCTATCTTGACAAAATTCTAAAAATTGTTGGTTTTGAAATTCACCTCCATGATCACTTCTTATTGTCTTAATTGTTGATGATTTTTCATTTTCAACTCTTCTAAAAAAGAAATGAAAGCATCTAAGGTTTGATCCTTATATTTTAGAAAATAAGTCCATGTATATCTAGTAAAATCATCAATGATAACAAAGCAATATCTACTTCCATTCAATGATATAATAGTGCTACAATCAAACAAGTCCATATGAAGTAAATCCAATGTGGTAGAAGTACTTACAGTGCTTTTACCTTTATGTGCAGATTTTGTTTGCTTACCCATTTGACATGCATCACAAATCTTTTCTTTTTCATACTTGATGCTTGGTAAGCCACGAACTAGTCCCTTGTTGGCCAACTTCCGGATATTCTTCATGTTTACGTGTGCTAGTCTCCGGTGCCAAAGGGTGGACTCCTCTTCTTTTGACATGAGACACTTAGCAAAAGCATTAATAGCACTTTTAAAGGAAACTTGGTAAATGTTATCTACTCTTGTTCCTATTAGTACCGTGTCAAAGGTGTCATGTTGTCTAACTAGACATTGACTTGGTTGAAAATCAATTGTGTAACCCGTATCACACAATTGACTGACATTTAGGAGATTAAATGTCATCTCCTTGACTAGAAAGACATTTTTAATTCTAAGACATTCAGATATTTGAATGTCTCCTATTCCTATGACCTTAAGACTACCATTGTTATCAAATGAAACATTACCTCTATTTTTGCATTGAAGGGTAGTAAATAATGATTTATCACCGGTTATATGTTTGGAGCACCCACTATCAACGAACCAAGTTGATAGATGCTCCCCCTCAATCATAACCTACACAATTCAAAAAATAGAAGTTTTAGGTACTCATACCTTGGGACCTAAAGCACTTACTAAACAAGACTTAGGCACCCATGCCTTGACAACTTTCATTTGAACCTTGGGTGTCTTAGATTGTCTAACATCAGTCCTAGACATTAAGAACACAAAAGATGGTTCTTTGGGTCGGTAACCAATACCGGCCATATTGTAGACTGCCCTTTGGGCATTCAAAATCATGTCTAAGGTCTTTGAGCTTGTTGAGAACTTCTCAAGAATACTCTTGAGTCTCTCAACTTCACTCTTCAATGATTTATTCTCATTCTCTAACAATTCAACATGCAAATCATCAACATCCTCATCCCTAGAGGATTTCAAATGTTCAGCTTCAATTTTCAAAGACTTAATCTCATCCTCTAACATTTCTACATGTAAATCATCTACATCCTCATCCCTAGAGGATTTCAATTGTTCAACTTCTAATTGCAATGATTTAACCTTAATTTTTGACTTTTTCAACATATTGGTTAAGCATGCAATAGCTCTATAGCATTTCTCAAGTTCGGGAGTGGTTACCTCCTCATCATCCGAAGATGATGAAACCGCGTTTGAGGAGTTGGAGGATTCATCACTGCTTTCTTCTCCTTCAAGTTCCATGAGTGCCACATGCCGTGTACTCTTCTCCTCTTTTTCTTCATCGGATGAACTTGAGGAGGATTCATCCCAAGTGGCCTTCAAGGCCTTCTTCTTCTTCTTTGACTTTCCCTCCTTCTTCTTAGATTTCTCCTCCTTCTTCTTTAGCTTCGGGCATTCACTCTTGAAGTGCCCTTTCTTGCTACACTCATAACAAGTTACATTAGATTTATCAACTTTAGCTTCACTAGGATTACCTTTACCCTTGAAGCGTCGACTCCTCCTCATCATTCTTCTAACAAAATTGGTCATCTCGAAGGAAGAAGAGCCGCTGCCATCCTCCTTGGATTCGGACTCGGATTCGGATGAAGATGAGGATGAGGAGACTTCCTTCTCCTTCTTCTTCTTGTTCTTTTCTCCTGCAACTAAGGCAATGCCCTTCTCCTTGGGGCCTTTGTTAGCCATTTCATGAAGTTCCATCTCACAAAATAAATCATCTAACTTGACAATTGATAAGTCCTTGGAAACTTTGTAGGCATCCACCATGGATGACCACAAAGCATTCCTTGGAAATGCTTTTAACACATACCTCACAAGGTCGCGGTTTTCGACCTTTTCATCAATAGAGTGGAGGTCATTCAATACCTCTTTGAATCTGTTGTGGAGCTCACTCATGGTTTCATTCTCCTTCATGGAGAGATTTTGAAGTTGGTTGAGGAACAAGTCCCTCTTTGCTATTCTTGAATCTCGGGTACCCTCGTGGAGTTCGATGAGCTTGTTCCACAAATCTTTTGCACTTGTAAAGGGACCAACCTTGATGAGTTGGTCTTTGTTCATGCCACATTGTAGGGTCACCACCGCCTTCACGTCGGCTTCACTTTTCCGGGTTTGTTCAGCCATCCAACGCCAAGACTCCAGTTCTTTTCCTTCATCATCCTTAGGAGGAGAAAAGCCCTCCTTCACAGCGAACCAAGTATTGATATCCATCTTAAGATAGTACTCCATCTTCGATCTCCAATATTGGAAATATGCTCCATCGAAGAAAGGAGGTCGGGTGGTAGAGAAGCCTTCTCTCAAAGCCATTGTCGTTGGCTCTCGGTTGTTAATCCGCTTGTACAGAGCCCCAGGCTCTGATACCACTTGTTGGACCTTGGATGGCTAGAGGGGGGGTGAATGTAGCCAGACACTTAAAGTTTACCACTTATCGATTTTCTGCACCTCAAATGTTAGTAGCACAGCGAAAGCTAAAGGGAAACAGAGTATGCAGAAATGAACCCTAAGCTAAACACAAATGCAAAACGCTAACAAGGGGATTTACAAGGTTCGGGGATAACTTGCCCCTACTCCTTGGCGTGCCCTTAAGGTGGGTGATCCCTTGATCGTCGGCAGATCAAGCCCCGGCGAACACCGGATAAAATGCAACCTCCTTCTCGGTGAAGTAACCTCTCCACAGCGTTTCAAGATGATAAAGTATAAAGTACAAGAAACACAAGAAGGATCTTACTCAGCACTTAGAACCACAAGAACACAAGCAAACTATCAGTCCTACATAAACTTGAAATGATCTTTGCAAATTTTTTTTGGGGTTCGGGGAGTAAGGAAAAGAAGTTTCACTGGATTGCGTGGTCTGAAATATGCCAACCAAAGTGGGAAGGAGGTTTGGGTGTGAGGAAGCTAGCAGATGTGGCCATGGTCATTTCAATGAAATTGTGGTATCGGTTCAGAGAGCAGAAATCACTTTGGGCAGCCTTTATGAGAAAGATGTATTACCGCGGGCAAGATAATTTTATAATATCGGTAAAAAAGCAAGTGTCTCCTTTTTGGAGAAGATTATCAAATATTAGATTAAAGGCAGAAGAGCAAATGGGTTGGATTTTGGGTGAAGGAAATGTATCCTTTTGGTTTGATGATTGGATGGATGGTGGCCCCCTGTTCCAGAATTGTGAGATCACAGGGAATCCTGATATAGCAGTTTCAAATTATATAGAGACCCAGAATTGGAGTATGGATAAACTAGAGAAGTCGGTTTCTTCTACCAAGGCATCAGAAATTGCCACAATCCCGATCAGGTATGGAGAAAAAGACAAGTTAGTATGGAAGTTAACAAATGACGGTAGGTTTTCATCAAAATCAGCGTGGAATTGTATTAGAAGGGTTAAGAATCAACAGAAGTATTGGGTAGCGTGCTGGAGCAAATTGTTGAGTACCAAAATATCTATTTTTGCTTGGCGTTTTATAAAGAGAAGACTGCCGGTGGATGAGATCTTATGGCTAAGGGGGGTTTGTTTAGTATCAAAGTGTCAATGTTGTGAAGCGGAGGAGACTTGGGATCATCTTTTTCTCTATGGAAAGGTGGCTATGGAGGTATGTAATTACTTTGTAAAGTTGTTTCGAGTCAGGATAAGTTTCCCTTTTGAGAATTGGAGGATTGGTAAAGAATGGTCTAAACAGGGACATATTAGAGAAGCTTTACCTTTTCTGATTGTATGGTTTGTCTGGAAGGCGCGTAATGATGCTAAGCATAGGGGAAGTAAACAATCTGCCCAGAAAATTATTAGAAGAGTTATTGATTATATAGCCTACGGTATGGCTGCTGGAGTTATCAAAGGGGTGCATTGGAAAGGTTATAGTGAAGTTGCTCAGTTATGGGGAATTAAGATGCAGAATAGGCTGATTAATACAGTCTCCATGGTTATTTGGAAAAAACCAAGTGCTGGGATCTATAAATTGAATACGGATGGGTGCTCGAGAGGCAATCCGGGTATATCTTCCTATGGTGGTATTTGTTAGGAATCAATCTGGTCAAGTCATTAAATTTTGGTTTGGTTCTATTGGAATGGGATCTAATATTAGGGCAGAAATATATGCAATCTGGAAAGGGTTGGAATTGTGCAAGGAATACTATTTATTACCTATTTGGCTGGAATCTGATTCAATGGTAGCTTTGAAAATCATACAATCTTCTTTGGTGTGCTGGGATTTTCGTAATCTGATTCTGAAGATTCAAAGCATGCTTAAAGTATGTGTACGGATTTCGCACGTATATAGGGAAGGCAATGCTGCGGCTGATTATTTAGCCAATAGAGCTTTTGAATTTCCTGGAGAGCAAGTAATGGAGGGAACTAATATGGAGCGAGATCTTCGTGGCATTGTTAATCTGGATAGGATTGGGCTACCGTATATTAGATCTTCTGGTAAGCTTTTATGAGTAGAAAGTTTGTTACAGTGTAATATTGATGATGATGACTGCAGTTATGGTGTTTTGTTAAATGTGGTTTTTGGCTGCTGGTTTGATGTATGGGTTTTTTGTAATTCTTGGCTTTCTGGAATTTTGCATTAGGACTGGAATCTTATATAGAGCTGATTTAATGCTAGACATGCAGAAGAAGGATATATTATATGATAATATGGGACCAAATGAATTGCATTTTACAGGGTTTGGCTGCTGGATAATAAGGGAACTTGTATTGATATATGGGTTTTCAGTTAAAGTTGAAAATTTATTGATCGGTGGGGTTTTAGATTTTATTGTATTGGGAAAGATGTCATCAGTTAGTGGAGTTGATGCGGGACAAGAATATGTATAATGTTGATGCTTGTGATCTGAGGAATAGTGCCAAATGTATACTCTTTGGAGATTGGATGCGCTGAAGATGCAGTTTGTATTGGTGGCGATAACAGCATGTATAGATTCTGATATATGTGGTTTTTTCTTGAATGCTGGTTATGATGGAGGGGTTCTTTTGAAAATCTTTGCTTTCCGGTGTGTTCTCGTGGAGGTTGGATGAGCTGAAGATACAGTTTTGTATTGGTGTTGACAGCATGTATAGTTTCTGATATATGTGGTTTATTGATTGATGGATTTGTATGGGATCTTTGCAATTCTTTGTTTTCTGGAGCTTGGTAAGGGGATGGATATGATTTAGTTAATGCTGGGTATGCAGATGAAGGAATTTTACGTGACAATATGGTATCAAATGCACTGCGTTCCGGAGATATTGCTTGTATTGGGGAGATGACAATAATTGTCAAATGGATTTCTTGTTGGCGGCGGGATGTGCAGAGGGTGGAAAACTGAAAATTTTTTGTTTGTCGCTTTTCTGAAGTGTCCCTTATATATGGAGAAGTGGAGGTTATGATGATTGCTGGGAGCAAAGATTTATGATGTGTTCAATGGTATTTCTGATATGGTAAAATGGCTTGACGTTTTATTTGCTGAAGAACTTGGGTCTGAATTGTATTTTGATTCACTGGGGATGGATGCCGACACCAAGACTCTGGATTGGGTCGGGATGTGGAGGGAGAGATAGTTTTTATGGTGAATGACTGAACAAAGCAAAGGATGATGATGGACGGTATTATAGAAGAGTTGCTTTAAAAGTTTTGTATAGATAGATTCTGATGGTCTTACTTGTAAATCAGGTTGTGGAGTTGTAATTCCATATTAGAAGGTCAGGTTTGGTCCCCCTTCTAATATGGGTTTTCCTGTCAGGAATAAAGATTTTCCTTTTAAAAAAAAAGAGCACAAGCAAACTTCTCCAAGCTCCACCCAGCGCAGATCTCACGCAAGACTCTCCTCTTCGTGTCTTCTCGCTAATGGACTCAAACTTCTTGTTTCTCTTCTCCCATGTGCCCAAGTAACAGAAGGTTGCTTCAAAGATCACAGTTGCTTGCTCAAGATGATGGAACAGCAGATAGCACAAGCACAACGTGGAGAACTTTGTTACTGAGACTTGTTCGCCACCAAGCCTTAAGTCCCAGCTCTCTGATCACTAGGTCACCACCTCACTGCAGCCTCCAGCTGCTCACCTGCCAACGCCAGCAACCACTGAGCTCTCCCTGGACTCCCTGAGCTTCCCTCAGCCAAGCTCCAGTCAGCAGCTCCAGGCGTTGCAACTTGAGATGGCAAATGGACAAATCTGCTCCAAGGAAAGGCCTTCATTGACTCTTCTTGAGTGTTTGAATCCATCTCTGTCACCTGCACACTCAATCAGAGGTTTAGCAAATGAAATCAAACTGATATCAGTAATAGCAAAGAAGATCAAAGTGACATCAGTAGCGTATCAGTGAAAGCAGGCGCGATCAGAGCGTCTGACAGCGCGTTTGAATTAAAGTGATCGGTCACCGGACCGATTAGGACTATCCCAGACCGATCAGGCTCCAACCTGATCGGTCCCCGGTGAGAAACTTGGGATCGCAAGCTCGTATGATCGGTCACCCTGATTGGTCACCAGATCGGTCACCAAACCGATCCAAAAATCAGCTTGCCACAATCCCGCCTGAAATCCACTGGCTGATCGGTCATCAGACCGATCAGGCTGATCCCAGACCGATCAGGCTCCAACCTGATCGGTCAGGGTGAGAAACCTCGCAACAGTTGATCGTTCAGATTGATCGGTCAAGGTTTCTCCCTCATCGGTCACCAGACCGTTCAGGAGCTGATCAGCGGAGGAACTCAACTCACTGTGTGCTCCCTGATCGGTCACCAAACCGATCAGGAGCCAAGCAGTGAGGGAACTGTCTACTCCTTGATCGGTCACCGGACCGATCAGGAGTTGGTCAGTAGGTTCCCAACCTCACTGTGTGCTCCCTGATCGGTCACTAGACCGATCAGTCATCGTTGGATCGGTCACCAGACCGATCCACGAAGGAGCACCGTGCCAACTTCCCTGATCGGTCACCAGACCGATCCAGGCAAGGTCAAATCTCCTCTAAGTCATGAGAACCAGCCTCCTGCCCATCTCTGACTCGTGCCATGCCCAGCTTCACTTACCGGGACTTCAACCTAGCCCTCCAAGCTAAGACCTGGCTTCACTCACCAGGGTTTCAGTCACCCGGCTTCACTCACCGGGACTCCAGTCAACCTGACTTCACTCACCAGGACCTGGCTTCACTCACCGGGATTTCCAAACACCTAACCCTCCAAGTTAGGACTTTTTACACCTAGCCCTCCAAGCTAGGATTTTTCACACCTAACCCTCCAGGTTAGGATTTTTCCACATCTAGTCCTCCAAGCTAGGATTTTTCCCACCTAACCCTCCAGGTTAGGATTTTCCAACACCTAGCCCTCCAAGCTAGGATTTTTCCACACCTAACCCTCTAGGTTAGGATTTTCCAACACCTAGCCCTCCAAGCTAGGATTTTCCCACACCTAACCCTCCAGGTTAGGATTTTCCAACACCTAGCCCTCCAAGCTAGGATTTCATCCAACCTAGTCCCACTAGGTATGCCTAGTCCACGACCAGGACTTAATCATAATCATTCTAATCAACCTAAACTAAAATCGGTGTCAATACCAAAACAACAATTAGGGTCAGACTGCATCAACAAACACAACCACTCCCTGACACCAGACCACCAGAAGCTGTACGGGGTCGGCGCAGGACTGAAGCCATCCTGGTCTCAAACGACGGATATCTCACTGAGGTATTGATCTTCCTGCCATACCATGTCCCCCCATACCACGACCATATACACTGGTGTCAGGCTGAGTGACACCAAACGACGCCAGCCATTAAGTTGACAATGCCCCTTTCCTTAACCCAGTATGCACTACTTTATCCTACCCCTCTTGGCATGCATCATCTTGTCCTCGCTATATGGCAACAGGTGGCAGGTGGGGAAGGAGCTGTCAGCTTCCCCGGCTATATAAGCCTCCTCACTCAGCATCTCTCAGGTACGCGCAATAGTGCATTTCCTACTGTTCTATTGCTTTCTGTTCACTTGCCACCGTCGTGTACTGACTTGACCGTCGGAGTGTCTGGCCGGGGACTTTTCCCGACGGGTTCTAACGGTCTTTGTCTTGCAGGCTAGGAGCGAGCTAGCTCAGTAGACCACCTCAACGATCTCGCGCTCCCCGGAGGCCCATCTATTTGTAGGGGCGTCCAGCTCGCTTCGCGACAGGATCAAATGATAAAATCGTGGATTAAAAAAACAAATGTGAAGATGCACTTGCTGACTATCAGCGACAGGTAGGGTGCTTGAAGGAGTAGCAGGAGCCCACCGATTTTACACACATCTCATCGAGTTAATTGAATTAGGGTTTAGGGTTTTAGAACATACCTCCGTCAAATTGGAGCATATCGATATCTAACTAGTTTGGGAGGCTACATCTGTCATCACATGCATGAAGATCCATTACACTACAAAAAAACAATTTTTTACGGACGAAAGTTTGCAACGAATATTTTTTGTTGCAGATTTGCGATAAAATTTGCAACGAAACAAATATTCGTCCCAAATTAGCAACCTAATTTGCAACACAAAACCTTTGTCGCAATTTAGCGTCAAAAACTTTTTCGTTGCCAAATTTGTTGCAATTTGGCAACAAATTTTGCAACAAATTTGGCGACTAATGATATATTCGTTGCAGATTTACAACGAACCCATTATCGTCGCAAAAATGCAACGAATTTTGCAACAAATATTTGTCGTTGGACATTTGCGACGAATATTATTCGTCGCAATATTGCAATGAATTATATTCGCTGCAAATCTCCAACGAATTTTGCAACGAAATTATTTCATTGCAAAATTTTAATTTTTTTCTAAATAACGTAAAAGGCCCTATGGAGGTCGGATCGAGATGAAACGAGTTCCTATATATAGGTCCGTATCGGCATCCCGATCGAAATAGCTGCCTCAAATATGAATGTTACTAAATAAATTGTTTTTCATATTTAAAAGAATAGGTAGGATGAGAAGAATAGGGAAAAAAATAATTAAGTTTAGAAGTATAATTATATCGTTTCATATTATGAGCTTTGATGTTCACCAAATCGCTATAAAAAATCATATTCGAGGTTGTCAACGTGATCATAACATCACCACAGTCCCATAGAAACTTGTTTTGTTGAAATCCGAGATCCGTAGGGCGATCTATGAATTTTTTTAAAAAATAATGCTCTCTCTGATTTTTTACAAAAAAATAAAAAATACTTATTAAATATCGTAGAAGGCCCTATGGTGGTCGGATCGAGACGAAACGAGTTCCTATGGGTTCGTATCAATGTCCCAATCGCACTAGAGGCCTCAAACAAGAATTTTACTAAATAAATTAATTTTCATATATAAAAAAATAGGTAGGTCAAGGAGTTAGAAAAAATGATTAAGTTTAGAAGTATAATTTTGTTTCATATTAGGAAATTTGATAGTCACCGAATCTCTATCAAAAATCGCATTCGAGGTCGTCAACGTATACATGAGATCGTCATGGTCCCATAGGAACTTGTTCTTTTGAAATCTGAGGTTCGTAGGGCAATCTACGAATTTTTAAAGTCCTATATTTAAAAAAAATTTAGATTTTTGCAACGAAATTCTTTTGTTGCAGATTTGCAACGAAAATTTTCGTTGCAGATTTGCATCGAAATCTGCAATGAAAAGTTTTGTTGCAGATTTGCAACGAAAAAAATTCATTGCAGATTGTGATTTTTTTTAAAAAAATAAAAAGACATATTAAATATCGTAGAAGGTCTTACGGAGGTCGGATCGAGACGAAACGAGACGAAACGAGTTCCTATGAGTCTGTATGACGCCCCGATCGCACTAGCGGCGTTAAACAAGAATTTTATAAATAAATTAATTTTCATATTTAAAAAAATAGATAGGTCAAGAAGTTAGAAAAAATGTTTAAGTTTAGAAGTATAATTTTGTTTCATATTAGGAAATTTGATATTCACCGAATCTCTATCATTAATCGCATTCGAGATCGTCAACGTGATCATGAGATCGTCACGGTGCCATAGGAACTTGTTTTTTTGAAATCCGAGGTTCGTAGGGCGATCTATGAATTTTTAAGGTCCTCTATTTTTTAAAAAAAATCAGATTTTTGCAACGAATTTAATTTTTCGTTGCAGATTTGCAACAAAATCTGCAACGAAACATTTCGTTGCAGATTTGCAACAAAAAAAATTCGTTGCAGATTGTGTTTTTTTTAAAAAAATAAGAAAGACTTATTAAATATCGTAGAAGGCCCTGTGGAGGTCGGATCGAGACGAAATGAGTTCCTATGAGTCCGTATCGACATCCCGATCGCACTAGCGGCCTCTAACAATAATTTTAGTGATTAAATGAATTTTCATATTTAAAATAATAGGTAGGTCAAGAAGTTACAAAAAATGATTAAGATTAGAAGTATAATTTTGTTTCATATTAGGAAATTTGATATTCACCGAATCTCTATAAAAAATCGCATTCGAGGCCGTCAACATGATCATGAGATCATCACGGTCCCATAGGAACTTATTTTTTTGAAATCCGAGGTTCGTAGGGCGATCTACGAATTTTTAAGGTCCTCTATTTTTTTAAAAAAATCATATTTTTGCAACGAAAAGTTTCGTTGCAGATGTGCAACGAAAAAAATTCATTGCAGATTCTGATTTTTTTTAAAAAAAATAAAAAAGACTTATTAAATATTGTAGAAGACCCTACGAGTTTCTATGGGTCCGTATTGACGTCCTGATTGCACTAGCGGCCTCAAACAAGAATTTTACTGAATAAATTAAGTTTAAAAGTTTAATAGTATAATAGCGTTTCATATTACGAACTTTGATAGTTACCGAATCGTTGTCAAAAATCGCATTCGAGGTCGTCACGTGATCATGAGATTGACACATTCGTATAGGAATTTGTTTTGTAAAAATCCGAGGTCCTTAGGGCGATCCAGGAATTTTTAATAGCCCCTGTTCTTAAAAAAAATGGGGTTTGCAACAAATTTTTTTCGTTGCAGATTTGCAACGAATTTTGTTCGTTGCAGATTCGTTGCAAAAAATCAAAACTTTGGGACAAAAATTTTTCATTGTGGATTTGGGACGAAATTTGCAACGAAATTTTTTCGTTGCAAAATACCAATTATTACCGCCACATTTGCCCTAGATCCAGATCACCATTTCTCCACTTTCTCACGCGCAATCTCCCTCTCCCTCATCGGGCGAAAAAAAATCCTCTCCTTCTCACGCACGACCACCAAACTCCACTCCTTCTCACGCGCATACTCCCTCACCGGCGATTTTCTCCTCTCCTTCTTCTCGCGCACGATGAATCTCCTCACTCCGACGATTTTCTCCTCATTCCGGCAACTCGGTAGGTTTTCTTCCTCTCATTTTCTTCCCTTTCCCGTTCTTCTCCTTATTCCCGCCGGTGGACCTCCTTCTCGCCGGATCTGCTTTGCCACGCCCGGATCGGCGTGGCCGCTGGCAGCCATCGCCTTGGTCGCGCCCCTCCGACCATGGTCGCGCCCCTCCCACCATGGCCGCAGCCAGCCATCACCCTAGCCGCGTCCGTCTGTTTATGAGCTCGCCTGTCCAGACGAGCCCATGGCCATGGAAGGGTGTTATTGTTGATATTTCTAAAGCATGAACTACAGAAACAAATTCTGTAAATCTAAACACTTACAGTGATCTGCACTAGGAGAAGAAACCGGAAGACTTTGCTATCTGAAGAACGATCACAAACGAATCGAAAAGCTCTTCATAAGTTCACAAACCAAATCCCTCTTCTGTAATTAGACGAACCAATCTTGAATGTTCTTCTCAATAACCCCTTCTTCGTCATGTGCACTCGGACGAACCTTACACAATGACTTTAGACACACGAGACGAACCCTTTCTCTTTGACCTCGCACAGACCTCGCACATAGCTTGTCTCGCACGATCTCCATTGGCTTGGACGCACACACATAGCGTGTCCTCTCTCTTGTCAACCTCTCCCCTTTGCCTTGGAAGTCATATATATAGGGGTAAAAGGTCTCTTCATATTCCTCCATTAATAGAGGAATATGAATGAGTTGGAAGATGAAGAGGAACGGGTGCCTCTTCATCTTCTATAACTCCAACAGTTATGTGAAGGCATATGTTATGTGTAGTCACTTAATTTATTGTTGCAGTTTCTTGATTAGTTTGTGCTGTTATAGGTTGGGTTAATCATAGGCAACGGTGGAGAGACTAAAAAATTTACAGACCAGATCTGGTGCTCGCATACAAGTAAAGATCATTCTGAAGAAAATTCTCTTGAACTTTCAAATAATTTTTTCCTATTGTTGATACACTGATAAGTACTTGTTCTTTTGTTTCTACTCAAATGTTAGTTGATACCACAACATCATTTTTTTCTTGATACACTGATAATTCTCTTGAACTTTGTTTGTTTCTACTCAAATGTTAGTTGATACCAGAACATCAATTTTTTTTATTGATAAATTAGCTTATAAGTCAATTGTATTGCTGCCAGTATTTGATTGGCTTCATTCTCCAAGTCAGATTGGTGACGGTGTTATTCCTTTCATCCATATTTCCTCTGTTCCAATATTATATTTGCATTTGGCTTCAAATAGAATAAATGTTGAGTGCCTGAGGCCTTGTCATGATTTCTTCTTCTACTGTCTCAGTTGTATTTTTTTTCTTGTTGCATGCTTACTTTTTAATTTTGGGAAGAATATTCAAATTTACTGTAATATATTTTAAAGTTCTCAGTTTTTTAATGAGTTAGATGGAAAAGTTCATTGAAGGTCTATATTAGGCGTGTTGGAAGATACACTTATCTTCATTGACCTTTGTCAGGTATATCTGTATATGTTATTTATATGTTATTTTAATAATAATAGCATAATTATATTCTCTAATATTTTAATTTCATTTGTTGTTTTTTTCTAGCAACTCTTTTTTAATGGGAATTTAATACATAATGACCATTAGTTTATCTGATTTTCAACAGACAAAATGCAGAATGAAAGAAGTTGGATGTATAATAAAAATTTACCAAATCGTCGGGGTTTAACTGATGAATTTATAACTGGATTGCGACAATTTATGATTTTTGCTTCTAGTAATGTTCAATACATAGATGGCAATAAGGTAAGGTGTCCGTGTAGAAAATGTCACAATGGAAAATTTTTTCTACACGATAAAGTTGAAAAACATCTATGTAGATTTGGATTTACACCAAATTATTATAATTGGGCATGTCATGGTGAACCATTCATAGCCGATGAGAATGTTGAGCAAAACATACAAGTTTCAGTTAGTGGCGATCGTAGTTATTATAATCAGTTAAATCCACATCAGAGGATGGTATTTGATGCAGCAGGTCAAAATTTCATTCCCGATCCTCATGGTGCAAGTTCTAGCTATCCTCCATCAGTAGAACAAATGTTTGCTACTTATACATCACAGTTGGAGGATCCGGGCGAAGTACCACATGCTGATGAAACATATCTTCAATTTCAAAATGTGTTGGGTGCTGTTGATGAACCATTATGGGTCGGTTATGATAGTCATACTAAATTATCTGCCACAGCAAGATTGTTGAATGCCAAGACAGAACATAATGTGTCACAAGATTGCTTTAATGATTTTGTTCAAGTTATGAAAGAGTTTTTACCACATGATCACATACTTCCCAATGATTTTTATAGTATGAAAAAATTGGTCAAAGAATTAGGTCTTCCAGTGGAAAGAATTGATGTTTGCAGAGATGGTTGTATGCTATATTGGGGACATGATGCTGAAACAGATGTTTGTAAATTCTGTAATCAAGCAAGGTATAATATTCGCACATGGAGATGTTAGAGAGAGACATTCCGATAATTATGTG
This sequence comes from Boesenbergia rotunda, assembly GCA_024364735.1. NCBI lineage: Eukaryota > Viridiplantae > Streptophyta > Magnoliopsida > Zingiberales > Zingiberaceae > Boesenbergia > Boesenbergia rotunda. The sequence continues at coordinate 263,545 of JAGFNQ010000399.1, forward strand.
TAATTTGGAAAGGATATTTCCACCGTCATTTTTTGATTCAATGGAACATCTTTTGATTCACTTGCCATATGAGGCAAAAGTTGGTGGACCTATCCATTTTCGATGGATGTACCCATTTGAAAGGTAAAATGTTTATCTTTTATACTTAATCTATCTGATTTCATACAACTTTATTCATTTTAATATATAATATATCTAATACAATTTATTTTATTACCATCAGATTCTTATATCATTTGAAGAAAAAAGTGAAAAATAAAGCACGAGTTGAAGCCTCTATTGTTAATGCATATATTATCGAAGAAGTAACAACTTTTGCATCATATTACTTTGAGCCTCATGTGCATAGCAAATGACGAAGACCAGGAAGAAATGATGAGGGACCTATTGATCCAAATTTGAAAGCTTTTTCAATTTTTAACTATCTTGGTCGACCAAGTGGACCATGTAAGCAGAGATATTTAACTGGTAAAGAATGGCGGGCAACCCAAACATATATTTTACTGAATTATTTGGAAGTATCATCATATTATGAGTTAGTATATATTCTGAATATTTCTTATACTGTAACTTTCAAAATTCTAATTTGATTTTTTATGTTAGGATTTTTGAAAATTTATATTCTGAATTGTCGCTGGAAGAGTTTGATCGCTTAACTCAAGAAGAGTTTGCCCCATGGTTCAAATCATATGTAAGTAGACATTTTCAAATTTATTTACACATATGAACACTTTTACAAATTTTTATATTTTAATTTAGGTTCATACTAATCAAGCGCACCTTGAACATGATTTATTAATTCATTTGTCATGGGGTCCAAAATCATTAGTATGCACTTGGCTGACATATTTTATAAATGGATATACTTTTCATACTGAAGAATATGGAAAGGGCAAGACTACAATGAATATATAGTGGAGTTTGTGTTAAGTCATCCAATGATGGTGATGCAAGTAATGATTTTTATGTTTTGCTGGATGAAATTATAGAGATAGAATATTCAGGTCTAGAAATGCGAGTTATTCTATTCATATGTCGTTGGTTTGAACCTATCAGAGGGATGAAGGTCCATCCATGTTATAATTTGGTTGAAATCAATCATAAGAGATTGTATAAGAAATATGAACCATTTGTGTTGACACAACAAGCAATTCAAGTATTTTATGCTTCATATCCTAGTTTGAAACGTGACAAAATTGATTGGTGGGTTGTTTGTAAAACAAAAGCATGGAAAAAATTTGAGGAACGTTGGGAAGACATTGCATATCAACAAGAGCAAGTTGGCAATACAATTCAGACTGAGGAGTATATTATTACAACGTTACGAGATCCCAGCGGAGTAGTGATAAATGTAGATACAAGTGAAATTGATGATGATGATAATGAGGAGGAGGACGAGGAGGAGGAGGACGACGACGACGATGATAAGCATGACAATGATAATGATGACTTTGATGTTTAATGATGGGTAAGTGTTGTTATTTTAATTTTATAAAAATTTTAATATTTTTTTATCAATTTGGATACTCTTTTTTACTTTAAAATTTTTTTATAACTTTTAGTTTAATTAATCTATTTGTCTTAATTAGTTACAAAAATATGTATATATATAGTGTCTCATTAAATTTATAAATTTTATCTGTTAATGCTTTGTATTTTTTGCTATAGGTTATCAGAGTTTATATCTTATCATCACAGTTCTGACACATTCTCCTATTTCTCAGCAAATATGGTATGTTTTTTTTCATATTAATCATTATAACTACAATTTGTCTTTACTTAATCTTATTTTTTGAATTTTCAGCATATCTTTAAACGAGGTGGACGTAGACAGAGCTCACGTAGTCAGGCTGATGGTACACCATCACACTCTGTACATAGGCCCCCCTCCAATCAAGAAAGACCTTCCCATGTACCATCACCGACACCTTCTCATACACCATCCCCAGGGCCTTCCCATACACCATCCCATGTACATAGGCCCCCCTCCAATCAAGCAGGACCTTCCCATGTACCATCACCGGCACCTTCCCATACACCATCCCCGGGCCTTCCCATTCTCCTACGTTGCTTGATTCCCCAGCCTTGATTCCTTCCAGACACTCGATAGCTGAGAGCCCAGACATTCGAGAGACTATATTCCCGATTGGAGATTCGTAAGTAAAATTAATTTTTTTTTTAATTTTTCAACTATCTTTATTTTTTTAATATTGTTTGATTGTAACTTTGTGATAGGTTTACTAATTCGGTACGTGTTATTCACGAGATCAATAGAATCGTGAATAATTACTGGAGAGGAGACTCGATATCATATACTACCACTCCACCACCGATGAGAGAGCTTTGGTGGAATGAGTTTAAGGTATATATATCTCACTCATTCATTTTATATCTTAAATAAAAGTGTAAATCTAAATTTTTGTTTCTATTGCAGCGTTCTTTCAATTGGGATCTTAGTGTTGAGTTGGAAGTTAAGAGAATTTTTTTTAAAAAAATGTGGCGATCACATTCGCCATACTACATCATGCAAAGAACCAGGGGAAAAAACTACTATTCATCACCGATGAAAATTGGGTTACGATCAACAATTTTTGGGCATCAGATGAGGCTAAAAAAGGAGCCATCAAAATAAGACTAATCAGTCTTATAATTCTGGAGAGATGTCTGTGACTTATGCAAGAGGCTCTATCAATATTGATGAGCATAGGCAAAGATTAGTAATTTTTTTAACCCTTTCATTATTTTATGAAAATATATTTCATATAATTTAAATATTTTTAATTGTTTTAGACAAAGGAATTGGGAAAAGGGATTGCATTTATAGAGACTTTTACCCGCACGTTCCAGAAAAAAGATAAGACTTAGAGCGGAGAGAAAGCAAAAGCAATAAAGGTTTGAATAAATTGTAAATTTAAGCAGTTAGCCTATTTTACATTAATTGCTACTAATGCAGTTAGACTCTTTCACAGTCATTTGCAAATTTTGTTGCAAATTTAATGTTTTTTGTAGTGGTTCTTTATTTGTGTTATTATATAGGGAGTCAAGTTTAGGTGGTTATAAATTCTTAATTGTGTTATTTTATATTATTGGTGATCCTTCCTAACTTATTATAATAATAGATCTTAGTTGAAAAGATACGACTCATTGTGGATGAGTGAGTAGCCAGGGTTTAGTTACCAATGACAATAAGAGCTAACATGAGCAATGCTCATCTTCATAGAACTTTTTGATGTTTCGTGTGAAAACTTATCCCATAGTTGTCTTGATTGACATTCCATTTATAGGTTCGTAATATTAGACCAATGTCCACTCTTGCATATGTGGTTTGCCATTTCTTATAGTTGATTAGATAAATTATTACCCTAAGGTTGTGAGTTCATTGATCCATTGTGCAAGCATATTGCCTGAGAATGTTAGTTTGATTTATTAAGTGGACATTGGTTGCCTCCCAAGGATATAGAGTACACTAAAAAAATTGCTACTAATGCTAGCAACATAAGTACAAAGTAGGGTTTTTGTTTCACAGTCATTTTAAGCAGTTAGACTATTTTATTATAAATTTATTTAATCTATATAATTATAATGTAGGAAAAATATGATGAACTAGAGTTGCAGAGAAGCTTAAATGCTAGTGAGAATTTTGAGGGATCTGAGTCGTCAGTTGGCAATAATTTTAATTTATGGTTGGAGGCCACTGGGGGGCCTAATGTGGGCGAAAGAATATTAGGAATGGGTTCATTAAGCAGAACCAAAGCAGTGCCTCGTAATTCGTCTTCGTGCTCACCAGAAGTCAACACACAGATCCATAACTTGACTGAGGAAGTTGCTCATTTAAAGGGCATAATATCAGAAAGGGATCGACAATGGAAGAAAGAGATCGACGAATGGAAGATATGATGCGTCAACAAAATATGATCATGCAATATTTTAAGTTGAATCCAATTCCAATTCAGAATCCTCCAAATTTGGTGATGATGGTGGTGATGATGATGGCGATGATGGAGACGATGGTGCTGCGTGATTTTCATTGGAAAGAAGATTTGTTATTAGATTATTTTTTATACTATTTTTTAATATAGTTAAATATTTGCTACTGTCGTTTGTAAATGATTAGCTAGCCAGTTATAATATTACAACTTGTAGAGAGCCTACTTTAGTTTTCTAGGAAAGGTGTAATCAAGCTTTAGGAATTTTCCATCCTTTTTAGTTATTTCAATGATTTTGATTTAGATCTGATTTATTCTCAGCTTACAATATCAAGACGTTTTAAGGTTAGACTTCTACATTTGAAATAATTTGTTAAGAGATAATTATTTCACCAGGTTTATCATTATTTTTGCATCTTGCAGGTTAGACTTGCATCTGATTTTGTGTACAATCACATGTCACGAGATGTTACTTCAACGTTCGGTTATGATTACATTCTTCGTCAGGTGATTTCGTAATAGATTTAAACTTTGTTCATGTCCTTTTTTCTGGATTTTCGATCATGGGTAACATGCTGTGCAGATTTGAAGTGTTCCTTGTATGATGGCTTTACTATATGTTGGAGATCCATTGACTTTGCTTCTTTTTGAATTTTTGGTACAGGGAAGCATCCATGGAGAGATCTAGAAGGGGTGTGTATGCTTTTGATTTCATTATGTTGGCATCTATGGTATTGTTGTAGCCTACACTTGTATATTATAATTTGGATGGTAGATTTTATGTTTTGAATGACTACTTTTATTGGTGTTTGCTGGTACTATGCTTATGGTGTGTATTAATGTATTTGAATGTTTTTATTAGTAGATTTCTATTTGAAATTGTGTTGGAAGTTATATATGTTTATAATTGTTTATCTGATGTATAAAAAATATTTGAAAAAAAAATTATTTTTTAAAAATTGCGACGAATTTTGCAACAAAAAAATTTCGTTGCAAACTTATCGTAAATCTGAGATAAAAACATATTCGTTAAAGAATTCGTTGGAAATCTGCAATGAATAAAATTCGTTGCAGAATTCGTTGGAAATCTGCAACAAATTTTATTCGTTGCAGATTTGCGACAAAAAATGATCGTTGCAAAATTCATGGCAGATCTGCAACGAATGAATTTGTTGTAGATTTCGTTGCAGATTCATATTAAATTTGTAGGTTTGTAATGAAAAAAATTTAACTATATTTGCTGCAAATCTGCGACAAAAAAAAAATTCATCCCAAATTTCGTTGCAGATTAGCAATGAATTTAATTTGTTGCAAATTTTGCAATGAAGGTTTTTCGTCGCAAATTTTGCAACGAATGTTTTTCGTTGCAAATTGGTGACGAAGAAAATTCGTTGCAGATTTCGTTGCAGATTGGCAACGAATTTTATTTGTCGCTGATCTGCAACGAATTATTTTTGTCGCAAATTTGCAACGAAACTTATTTGTCGCAAAATTCGTTGCAGATTTGCAACAAATTTTTTATAGTTCGACCCCAAATTTGGCGACGAGAATTTAGCAACGAAAATATTTTTGTTGCTAAATTCATCGCCAAATAATTTTGCAACGAATTTTGAAAAAAAAAATTGTTAAAAAAAGGGGGAAAAAGAAACCATACCGACTCCAGAAGTGATCGACGAAAGAGCATAAATGAATTGAAACGAAAAAGGAATCGAGACGAGTGATCCTGTCGACAAGTGGAGAGGGCTCTCGCTCAGATAGCACAGTGAACCAGACAAGTCGCAGTGGCACTTAAAGTCGGTCCCAAGACCAACGGATAAGAGGCAGAGTAGGGTTTAGGTTGAAATCACGAGGGTGTGATGTTCCCTCCTCAGCATGAAACCTATGAACGTCTTAGGGTTTGGGGTTTAGGGTGAAATGGCGGGGGGGAGGGGGGACCTTATATAGGGGAGAGGGATGACCCCTGTCTAGTCTTGGTTGTCTTGTCTCATAAAAGTTAATCTTCTGATAGACGATCTTGTGGCAGCTTTACTTTCTCGAGGGTCTGGGCTGCCAAAAGGTCATTCGTCCATCCTTACTATCATTTCTCCATCAGGCATTAATATTTGATGTCCAAGGCAGACCTGATTATGGTAGAGGTCTCTTCTTTATAATGAGAGGATCTGCAATATTTTTCTGTATCTGAAGGAGTCTAATCGCAATCAAGTGACTCTGATCGTGTGATCGCCCTGGCCTGTCTTATTATACAACTCTGCAAATCTATCTGGACCTTGTCGATCGGCCGCAAGGAGTTATCCAGAGGGGCTCGGTCGTTCGATTGCCAACGACTTTTAGGTGGGCAAGTCGCCTATGAGTGGGTTCAGCCGCTCCTGGTGCCCGCCCGTCCGGTCGGCCGGCTGGGTATGCCCGACCGGACCTGGTCATAGGCCACGAGTCACTTCCTAGAGTGGGGCTAGCAATTTCAATGGCAGGACGAACAAATCGTTCGGTCGGGCATGGCCGACCGGGACCGTCCGCTCGGAGCCCAAATACGTGCTCAGTACCCCTATTTTAAGGGAATTTTAGGTGCATGTTTTCCCACTCTCCCGGCTGAACACTTCTGATCGATTATTGCCGATCGGGCTTATCTGGCCGGCTACTGCCGACCGAATATTCCTGTGGCCCTGATCACATTCATCTGGCTAGGTCAACATCCTGTGCGCCCAAACGTCTCTACCCGACCGGGCCACCTACCCGACCGGACTCCCTATCCGGTCAGATTACATACTCGATCGGATCAACGAGGAAAAGAAACCAAGTTCATTGTCCAATACCTTGTAGTCACAAGGCGACGCTTGTTCTCAGGAATTCAGAAGAAGAAAGCTTTTCATATTGAAAGGAATGAAACTAGGGTTCGAGAATTAAAGTGAACATAAAAGGCGACGATCCAGGTCGAACTTAGGGCTTCTTCATCGGAAGGGAGAGAAGCGATGATAAGGAAGAAGAGATAGGAGAAACACATACCAGACCATGGCGAGGGCGACCGTCAATTCCTCGAGGAAGGAACAATAAGATGTTCATAGTTTTCATGCTGAGGAGGGAATAATCCCGCCCGTGACGATCTAGTCATAGCCGATCCAAACCCGGATAAAAGAGGAGGATTGCGTTAGCTTGCCAGCTAGCATAAAAAACTATGACAAATACTCAATAAATGAATCCATTACACTAATATGCTAATGCTAGGATGTTTTCTGGAAGGAACGCGTTGTAGGGTCCGATTGTAATGTATCGGCAAGGACCGCTACATCTCCAGAACTCGGGTGTTATTCTAAATATGTAAGGGTTCATGTTACAGGGTCCAACTGTAACGTCTAAGCAAGGACCACTATAACTCCATGAGAACTTGAGTGTAGTGTTAAATAGGCAAAAGTTCTCACACCATAGGTGGGATAAGAATAAATATTATAAGAAAAGTAATAGTCTAAGATTTGAAACATGGAATATAGAAACTCTCACTGGTAAAACAATGGAGGTAATAGATATGATGATTAGGAGAAAAATTAGTTTTTGTGTGTGCAAGAGACAAAATAGATAGACAAGAAAGCACAAATAATAGAGAACTCAAGTTTTAAGTTATAGTACACAGAAAAGAGTAAAACAAGAAATAGAGTGAGTATTTTTGTAGATAGTTCTTTAAAAGATGAAGTTGTTGAGTAGTTAGAAAAGGAGATAAAATTATAACTCTCAAGATAGTAGTGAGGAAAGAAGTTGTGAACGTAATTAGCATATATGCACCTCAAATAAGATTAGATGAAAAAACCAAATCAAGATTTTAGAGCGATTTAGATGAGGTATTATAAAACATTCCGCCAAATGAAATGATTTTAGTAGGATGTGATATAAATGGACATGTCAGAGTGAAAAATGAAGAATATGAGGGGGTACATGGGGGTTATGGGTTTGGAACAAGAAATAAAGAAGGAAAAACAATATTGGTTTTTGTAATAACATATGACCTTATACTAGCTAATATATTTTTTTAAGAAAAAGGAAGAACACTTGATCACATTCAAAAGTGAGAATAATAAATCGTTAATTAACTTTTTTATGGTTAGGAAGAGAGATAGAAAGATTTATAAAAATTGTAAGATCATCCCTAAAGAAAGCTTAACTACTCAACATAGATTATTCATGTTGGATATACGCCTTAATCATAATATCAATAGAGGAAAAATATACACGACTCCTAGAATTAAGTAGTGGAAGTTAAAGGATAGAAAGCAAATCATATTGAAGGAGAAGGTAGGAATACAAGCATTAGATGAAATATACAGTGACTCTAATATAACATGGGATAAGATGATATCAAAGTTGAAAATAGTAGCTAAGGGTGTACTCGTTGAGTCAAAGTGGTATGCAACACCAAGGAATCTTGGTGGTGGAATAAAAAAGTACAAGAGAAAGTAAAGGAAAAATGAATAGCCTATAAATAATTATATATTTGTAAGAACTAGAAAAACTTTAAAAAATATATAATAGCTAAGAAAGAAACTAAGAAAATAGTAAATAGAGTAAAAAATAAAACTTTTAAACGATTATATAAAAACTTGGATACAAAAGAAGGGGAAAGAGATATTTATAAAATAGCTAAAGTCAGAAAGAGGAAAATAAGAGATCTTAGCCAAATAAGATGTATTAAAGATGAATACAATAGAGTACTAGTAAATGATAGCAAAATAAAAGAGCGGTAGAAAATTTACTTTCATCAACTTTTTAATGAAAGTTTTGGAGACCAACATAACTTACGTAATTTAAGTAGTTCAAATGAATATAAAATTTTTAATTTTCATCATAAAATTCAAACTTCAGAAGTAGAACAAGATTTGAAAGGGATGCAACATGGAAAAACTGTGGGACCAGATGACATCTCAATAGAGGTATGGAAGTGATTAGCGAGACAAGGTATTGAATGACTTATAAAATCAGGAAGGAAATCACGGTGATCGAAAATCAATTTGGATTCGTGCCTGGAATGCCGACAACAGAAGTTATACATCTTCTTAGATAATTAATTGAAAAGTATTGAGAGCAAAATAAAGATCTACATATGATATTCATTGATTTAGAAAAAACTTATGATAGGGTCCCAAAAGAAATTATATGGAGAATTCTAGAAAAGAGATGTGTTAGCGTAACATATATTAAACTAATTAAGGATATGTACGAAGATGTAACGACCAATGTGAAGACTTCAGGCGGATTAACTGAAGCATTTCCAAACGATAGGGTTGCATCAAGGAGCAGCTCTAAGTTCCTATCTTTTAACACTAATCATGGACGAACTCACTGGACACATTCAAGATACTATTCCATTGTGCATGTTATTTACATATGATATTATTTTGATAGACAAGACATATGAAGAAGTAAATGCTAAACTAGAATCTTGACTGGAAACATTAGAAGTGAAAGGTTTTAGGCTTAGTAGAGTAAAGACAGAATACATGAAATTTAAGTTTAGCAATATTAGACGTAATGTGACAATTGTTAAGATAGGAGATGACGAGTTGTCTAAAATTGAGAGAGATATCTTACATAGAATATAAGCAGGATGGTTGAAATAGAAATTAGCGTCGGATGTTTTATGTGATCCTAAAGTACCTCTAAAACATAAAGGGGCGTTCTACAAAACGGCAGTTAGACCTGCTATGTTATATAATGCTGAATATTGGGCTACGACTCGGGCACATGAGCAAAAGATGAAAGTTACAGAGATAAGGATTTTAAGGTGGATGTATGGACATACGAGGATGGACAGAATAAGGAATAAGAGCATTAGAGAGAGTCGGAGTTGCAGCTATTGAGGAAAAATTTTGATAGACACGTTTGAGATGGTACAAACATGTACTCAGACGACCAATAAATATCCTTGTTAGGCGATGTGAAACAATGATAAATATGCACATTAAACGAGTGAGAGGAAAGTCAAAAAAGACTTGGTTGACAATAATAAAATAAGATAAATTTTATTTAAATATAAATAATGATATAATAGGGGGCAAAGCCTAATGGCGTAAAAGGATCCATACAACCAACCCCACCTAGTGAGATAAGACTTGGTTGTTATTAGTGTAGGGAATAATCTCCGTGATAATACTTTTTAAAATTCATTGTTATAGATATTTTTTAAAAAAATTCTTATAGACAAAAAAAACCTTGTCTTTATAAAAAAATAATAGAAATCGCTTATTTAAAAAACTATATTGATCCTGTTGCGAAGTGAGGTGGACGCCCCAAGAGTGAGATGGTCCTCCGGGGATCACGAACCGCTGTGCGGGCTGCGAAGCTCGCTCTTAACCTGCAAGACAAGGACCGTTAGAACCCGTCGGAAAAAGTCCCCGGCAAGGCACTCCGACGGTCAAGTCAGTCCTTGAGAGTGGAAAGCAGAAGGCAATGCAACAGTAGCAAAATCACTATTGCGCGTACCTGCGGGCGTCGGAGTGGAGAGGCTTATATAGCCGGGGAAGCTGACAGTTGCTGCCCAGCCTGCCACCTTTTGTCTCGTAGCGAGGACAGGGCAATGTGTACTCAGAGGTGGCAGGGTAAGGTGTCGCACCCCGGAATAAGAAAAAGGGCACTGTCAACTTAATGGTTAGCGTCGTTGGGTGCCGCTCGACCTGACACAGAGATATGTGGTCGGGGTACGGGGCTCAGGATGTGGCAAGAAGATCGTGGCGTCAGCGGGATGCTTGCGATTAATGCCGGGATGATGCTTTACCTACGCCGACCCCATATTCCTTTTGCTAGTCCTGTGTTAGGGAGTGGTTGTTCTGGTGAGTCACGACAAATGCCGACTGGGGGCACAAGATGAGGAGGCCGACTGAGAGCATAGAGTATCGGTGCTGACTGAGGACACAAGGTGAGGAGGCCGACTGAGGGCCTAGAGTATCGGTGTCGACTGAGGGCGACTGAGGGCCTAGAGTATCGGTGTCGACTGAGGGCACAACGTGAGGAGGCTGACTAAGGGCCTAGAGTGCTGGTGCGATTCAGTGGTTCATCAAGTAAAGCCTCCTCTGGTTCGGGCTTATCCCAGGAGAGTGGGCCGCCACGCGTCGGCTGGGAGCCAAACTGTCAAGAGGGGCACAGGGGTGGGCCTGCGCTAGTCTGGATGCTTGGTCAGGCCGATTTTGAGGGACGTGGGTCGCCATGCGCCTGATCGGGACCCCAAGCCGAGTGACGTGTAAGCGTATAGTTGTGTATGTCTTGAAGATGCTCTGAGTTTAAGGTTCCCCCGACTCTGGAGAACTGTGATTCAATGACGTTGTGAAGTGAGTCTCCTGGGACTCGGGTCTCCCAATCCAGCCCGTGCTTGACCCACGGGGCCTTTTGGGGACTTCCGATCCCCTTTATCGAGACGATTACCTTTCACCTGGGTCTATCCTTCCCGTTCTCGAGGGAACTAGGTCGAACCACCAATACCAGCCTTATGTCTCATGGGCTCCCGGAGCCCATAACTCTTTCTCCTACTGACAAGGCGCCAGGCTGCCGAGCCAAGCCACACGTAAGCTGGCCCTGGATCATAAGCGTCCCCCTCGAGTCTCTGCATATAACGGTCGGCCACCGACCCATACAGGCGGAGATCTTGGTGCCGGTCAGGTAGTTCGCCCTGCGGCATCATCAGACGACAGTCTGACCGAGTGGGCACAAGAACGTACATCGTCAGGTTGTCGCCTTGGCCCTCAGTAGGTGGGGTTCCCGATCTCTCAGGAAGGGGCAAGTCAGGCGGCCGGAGGAAAGGGAAGGATCGGGGGCAGGTATGATTGCGGTAGAGGTATGAGGAGCTTCCAAGTCGGAAGCCACTTTCTTCTTCTGCTTCTTCTTCTTCTCCAGGTAGCCTCGGTTAGGGCGCCTTCCCTTGCTGCCAGCTCGACAGTGACCCGAGCTCATAGCTCAGCATCATCCAATCTGAAACCTTCTTTGAAGGTTGCGCCTAACATCGAAGAAACTGCGAGAGTAGCACAAACCTAGTCAGAACTAAAAAATGTTCGGAGGAAACATCGTAGTTCTTACCAACTGAAGATAATGGTGGAGTCGACATAGGGCTGAGGCCGAAAGCAGAAAGAAGCTCCTCCTTCAGTAGATGCACTCCGTGAAAGTGCCTACTGTCCAGCTTGGATATCGCCGACTTGTAGGCTGCGGAGGTACGATAGTATTTGGGAAGGGGAGGAGAGGAAGGAAGTTCCTCGACCCAGGCTGTGGGGCAGCTCGGAGTCAGAGTAGTCTTAACAAAGAAGTAACGCTCTTTCCATCCTTTGTTGGAAGAGGGAAGCTTCTGCAGGAAAAAAGCTTTGGCTCGGGCCTGAAAGAAGAAATAGCCCGACTCTTGCTATTTGGGGTAGAAGAAGTTGTGAAAGTATTTAGGCTGAAGAGGAACTTTGTACAAGGAGAAAGTGATGACCGAGCCGCACATCAGACGGATGGCGTTCGGGGCTAGTTGAGGCAAAGGGATACGAAAGTATGTGTAGACAGAAGAGATGAAGGGGTGAATGGGGTGTTAGTAGGAGCCCTAGAGCCAATTATGTGATGATTGACTAGGGACATTTTGTATCATATTCTATCATTAATAAAGGCATGTTTGGTTATTATATTTACTTTGTATTCTGTGTCGAATAACTAAGTATAATAATGTCCTTGTGTAGTAGGTTCTTATCTACATTATATCGATTGGTTGAATCGATAGTGAGATAATGTAGAGAACACTACACTAAATTATTCCTAGTCAAGCATTAATATTCAGGGACAATATTAATGCATGGAGACTAGCATGTACGTCAACTGATGACTTGAGCTCACAAGTCATGGATATGTGATATCAAGTTGACACATGGGTATACATTGGAGAATGTGTACTGAATTGATCCGCCATGAGAAAGTTTCATAGATTGTCATATGAGTATCATAAACTTTCTCATGTGACTATTAGTATGAATAGTCCTTAGACCTGAAGTCACTATGGTTCCCTACATAAGGAGTTATGCACTTTGGTATCGTCAAACGTCACCCGTAACAGGGTGGACTATAAAGGCGATCACTGGGTATGTAATGAATTATGTGGAGGGATGTGAGTGATGTAGATGGGATCTATCCCTCCCATATGACGGGAGTGATATCTGTGGGCCCCTTGATCGAGTAGGACTACTAAAACGCATGGTCATGCTCAAATGAGTCAATATGAGATATTGAGCTCGTTTGTTTGAGTGAGTCTACTCGGGGATCAAGAAACACAAGATTGATTGAGGATGGCACGGTCTATGCCTCATTAGTCAATTTAGATATCAAGTATAGAAGGACAAGGCCATGCACTATCATAGTCACGGAGGTTTAGTCGGATCTCGACTTTTCTTGTTACTTGGGTAGCAATGATGCATTGCTAGATGTCACTCATTGCTTATGTGTCTAAAGTGTTTAGGCGCATTGCCAACGTCACGAGAATCTATTGGGTCACACACAAAGGACACGATGCTTCGGGAAATCTGATTGGCAGATTTGAGCTCGAGTTGGGAACTCGGGAGATTTGAGCCCGAGTTGGGAACTCGGGAGGTCAGTTCAGGAGCTCGAGTTGGGAACTCGGGAGCGCGGTTCGGGAGGTCGGCACTCGACAGACTGGGCTGGGAGCTTGGCAGACTGAGTCGGAGCTCGGCAAACTGGGTCGGGAACTCGGCACTCTGCAGACTAGGCTGGGAGCTCGGCAGACTGGGTCGGCACTCAGCAGACTGGGCTGGGAGCTCAGCAGACTAAGTCGGAGCTCGGCAAACTGGGTCGGAGCTCGACAGACTGGGTCGGGAGCTCGGCACTCGGGAGACTTGGTCGGGAGACCTAGTCGGAAGCCCGAGAGGCCCGGTCGGAATTGCATGCAGGAAAGAGAAAAGTCTCTCTTCATTGGATGAAGAGAAGGTGAAGAGTCACATGAAAAGATGTGCTCTTTATTGGCTTTAATGAAGGGAAGTCAAAGAGACACACGACTCTTCATAATCATGGGATGAATATAAAAGAGGGACTTTGTCGTTTTGAAAAAAAAGGTGTGTGTGCTTTTCTTCTTCCCTTCCTCTCTTCTTCCTCTTCTCCCTTTTTGGCCGAAACTCTATTGTAGGTTTCTTGGTGTTCTGTGAGCTACCTCAAGTTGCTAGCACAACTAAGGTAGTTCTCCCGAAGTTGAGAGATTGTGTCCGTGTGGATACGAATAGAGGCACGGACGTTTGAACGTGCAAGAAATCCGGCGCATCTTGGACGAGCGGGATAAACGAAGGGCACGCTTCAAAGGTATAAACAGTAGATAAATGTATTAGATAGACGAACTTCGTACGAGTTTTCTTTCGCATGGATCGCTCGAGGGTTCTTGTTTCCGCTGCATTTTTGTGTTTTGGTGCCGAGAGAACCCAACATGGGGAAGCGGAGACCTGCCTGTAGGTGGTCTCGGGACAAGGTGATATAACTAGAGGGGGCAGAGTCAGGGTGGTCGGTCGATTTAGGCAGGCGGAGTCGGTGGTCGTAGGGAATCAAGAAGTCTGACTGGAGCTGATCCAGGTCATGGGCGGTGAGGTCAATCACCACGATGGAATACCAGGGCAAGGCGAGGGAGGAGGAAGAAGAAGGTGAATCCATGTGGAATAGAAAGGTGAAGAAACTAACCTGAGAAGAAAGGTCGCCGGAGAAGAAAGGTCGCCGGAGAAGAAAAGGACTCACCAAAACCCTAGCAGAGCTTGAGGCGGCAACAGGACGGTATCGAGATTGAAACGTGATAGGGAAAATGGTGAAGCAAGGAACTTACTTATAGGAATCGGAGAATGACATCCGCCGTCCAACGACGAGTGGAAAAGAGGCGGGCTCGAGCCGAGACCGTTCGATCGAGCTCGGGACGGCTCACAAAACCACAGATCACACGTACGGGTCGAACATTCGTGAAGAGGGGAGGCATACTCCTCGTTACTCGGAAAACAAATGACTGATGAACACGCGTCCCCGGTCATTAAGGTCGTAGTTAAAGAAGGGATATGCAGTGATTCTGCAATGGGAAGGTGAAGAGGCATTTGATAAGACAGCCTGTTGTCCGAGTGAATCACTAACTCCTGGGCGACTAAGGAAGTCAGCCGCGTGAGCCTTTCATTCGGGCACGCCAGGCTCGGGCAAGAAGGACAGTCCAGTCAGTCGGACTCATCACCTCCTTCGACTAGACTCGAGGGGGACGCTTATGATCCCAGGTCAGCTTACATGTGCCTTGGCCCGGCAGCTTGGTGCCTTGTCAGCAGGAGAAAGAGTTATGGGCTCCAGGAGCCCATGAGACATAAGGCTGGTATTGGTGGTTCGGCCTAGTTCCCTCAAGAACGGGAAGGATAGGCCCGGGTGAAAGGTAATCATCTCGATCAAGGGGATCGTAAGCCCCCGAAAGGCCCCCTGGGTCCAACATGGGCTGGATTGGGAGGCCCGAGTCCTAGGAGACTCACTTCACAACGTCATTGAATCTCAGTTCTCCCCAGTCGGGGGAACCTTAAACTCAGAGCATCTTCAAGACATACACAACTATACGCTTACACATCACTCAGCTTGGGGTCCCCGATCAGGCGCGTGGCGACCCACGTCCCTCAGAATCGGACTGACCGAGCATCCAGACTAGTGCAGGCCCGCCCCTGTGCCCGTCTCGACAGTTTAGCTCCCAGCAGACGCGTGGCGGCCCACGCTCCGGGATAAGCCCGAACCAGAGGAGGCTTTACTTGATGAACCACTGAATTGCACCAGCACTCTAGGCCCTCAGTCGACCTCCTCACCTTATGCCCTCAGTCGGCATCGATACTCTAGGCCCTCAGTCGGCCTCCTCACCTTGTGCCTGTTAGATCGATGTCGGTTTGCTTGAGGGGGGGTGAATAGCAATTTCTCGGTTCGTTCTTCCTATAAAGTTAGTTGCGCAAGCGGAATATACTAAAATAAAACTAAACAATGCTAACAAACTTATTTATGTGGTTCGGAGATGAAGACTCCTACTCCATGACAGTCCGTGAGGTGGATGATCCCTCGATCCTTCGGCGGATCACTCCCCGAATGCCCTCCAGCTAATTCGTGTTGCTCCTTGTGGGTGGAGAAACCTCGCTACAATCACAAGCGCACCTCTGAGTACAAAGACTACTATTTGGCTCTTACCCAAAGCCAAATTCGTCTGAGGTTCCAGCTAAAATGAAGCCTTTTAAATAAGGCTTAAAGTTGAACCCAGCCGCTACCAGTCGACTGGTCCCACTCAACTAGCTAGCCAACGGCTAGTTTCTGGGCTTACCAGTCGACTGCTCCCAGGGCAGTCGACTGGTCTCGGGTCAGTTACATTCTGTGAGTTTCTGGTCTTGCTGGCAGTCGACTGTTATATTCCCAGTCGACTGCCCATCCTACAAAGACACTCTTCCTCACTCCAACGACCCTCCTCCACGCGTGCCTTCAGGTGCACTCCCTTGGCTTGCCCCTTGAAGTCCTCTTCCACTGGTTGTCATCTCTCAGATGCGCTCACAAGCCTTCCCTTGACTTGCCTCCATGCCACCCTTCACGTGTGCCCTTTGAAGTCCACTTCCCGTCTTGCCCTTGGAGTCCTCCTCCCTCGGGTCTCGTCCCTCCATGACTTAGCTGACTCTTCACTAGCAGTCTTGACTGTTGCCTTTGCGCCCTCTTCGTCTTCGGCTCCCGTCCCTCGGATGCACACAAGCCTCCATCTTGTCTCCATGCCATCCTTCACGCATGCCTCGAAGTCTACGCCCCTCGGCTCATCTTCCCTGCTATCCATGGTCTCTCGGGTGCACACAAGCCTCCAGCTTGTCTCCATGCCACCCTTCACCGTACCGAAGCCGTCCAGCTAAGTCAATATATGTAACTTGCAATCCTGCACACTCAAATACACATATTAAATCACAAGGGTAAACCTAACTTAAACTCTTTGCCCAAACATCAAAACACATGGTCACATCGGACCATAGATTGCCTCAACAGTGCCCTCAGTCGGCACCGATACTCTAGGCCCTCAGTCGGCCTCCTGACGGACCCAAAATGGACTGTCACGAATGTGGGTCCTCCAAATTTAGATATTTATAAAATGCTGGAAACCCTTTTTGCAATCAAAAATATGAAAATATAGTAAAGGGGTCACAGGTCGTATTTTTCCTCGGGACTAATTGAGGTTGTTTAATTCGATGCTTGTGTTTATGTGTTGTTTGTGAATTTTGGGTTTCGAATGGAATCTGGGGTTGTTGCAATCGAAAATGACAATGAATTGAAAAGAAAAAGAATTTTAACTAACGAATTAAACCAGGTATGATAAGTGACAAACTTAACCAAATGACAATTTAAACCAACTAATGCAAATCTGCACTCTTTAAGAATCAAACTGATCACTATGCAATAGCACACTACACCTTGAGTTTAACTTCAGGAATTTATTCTTGTGATGAGCCGAATGCTAATGATCTATTATCAAGGAAGAAAACTAGCACAAAAGTCAGATATGGAAGGGTGGCACGCAAGAAGAAATCTGATACAAGCTTTCGGAAAGGACAAACTGTAATTTTAAGTTGATGTTTGAGGAAGCACGCAGAACTACAACTTGTGTAGAGTAAGTAAATGTGAGGCAACTAATTAAATGCCAAGCAAACAATGAATGCAGAACAAACTAAGGAAAAGTAGACAGATTTTCAAAAAACTACACTACTGTGCAGGACAAATTTGAATGCAAAAGGCAAGTCAGACCTTCAACAACTAAATGCCAATTTTGCAGAAATGAATTGATTTAAGAAACAAGCACTTCCAACTAAAATAAAACCCATAACACTAATGTTCAGAGAAGATGTAGAAGTTGCTAAATTCACTGATACCAAACTCAGAGTTTCTGAATGGAACTAACAGAATTACCCTAAACTTATCTGCAGGATTGAAGACTGGTACGCATACACTGAAACCTACTGCAATAGCACACTCAATGCTACATCTATCTTCAAAAATAGAAACTAGAACTAACTGAATTCGAAATAACTGCAAAATCAGAAACTAATTGGCACGCATAACAGAATTGAGACACAACTAGAAACACTGATACACAACAAGCTAATTGGCACACAAGCAAAATAAACAAAAGTAAACTGAAATTGAATTCGATCAGTCCCTAAACAAGCTTCCTAACTACTTACTTGCTGGATTAAGCTCTAATTACAGCAGAGACTGTTGGTGCCCCGGTTAGTTTTGATGTGATCCACCAAGTTAGTTGGGTCCTGTTGGTTTACTGATCCCTCTGCTAAGTGTGCAAGAGCTTAGGTACGGAGGAAGTCGAGCGTAAGATGTGGCGGACGAGAAGGATTGCGCGGGAAAGCGAGCCGACGGGCTCAGTGCAATCCGAGGGACGCGGAAGCTGTGGAAGAGTACGCCGGTGGAACGAGAAGGACGTGCGCAACGTCCGAGGGACGAAAAGCCGGGAGAAAGTATGCTTGAGGGGCGAAGGGCCAGAGTCGGGTTCGGGTGAACCTAATTTTGGTTGGCCAGAAATCACCCATATGATGCCGCTATAAAAAGTTAACTTTGACCAAGTCAAAGTTTGACTTGACTTGGACTTGGATCAAGACGGACGCAACGTCTTTTATATTAAAGCTTTTAATTAAAGCTTTTATTAAAGATTTTAATTAAAGCTTTTATTAAAATTTTTAATTAAAGTTTTTATTAAAGCCGATGCCGATTATAGCTTTAATATTAAAACTTTTTAAAAAACTTCACACGTGGATTTGCTCAGTCAAAGCTTAAGCAAAATGAAGCGTTACTGCGCACGTGGATTTGCTTATCAAGTGCAATCGGATTAAAGCCGATTATCAAGTGTCGTTGAAGCGTGGATCACACTTACAAAGCAATCAGATTAAAAGTCTTGAAGAAGTCAATCAAATCTTATCAAAGCCATCCGAAGCATTCAAATGAGCTGATTAAAGATATTTTTTGGAGTTTAAAATCTGGTTGAGATAATCTTAGATCTACGATCAAGATGAAACTCAATCTTGTATCAACGGTCAAGATCATATCACTCAACCTATAAATAGGCTTAGAGATTTAGAGTCAGATATAATTCAATTCTTTCTGTAATTTCTTTAAGTCTAAGTGTGCTTCAGTTGTAAGGCTTCTCCGCCACAAGGAGATTTTCTGATTGAGCGTTAACCGTCTTGGAAGCAACGACCAAGTTGCAACCAAGTTTTTCTTAAAGACGAGTGCCCTCTTGTTTTATTTCTTAACCGTCTATTCACCCCCCTCTAGCCGGACCAACCCGTTCCTACAAGTGGTATCAGAGCCAGGCCGCCGTAGAAGGACTAACCGCCAACTGCAGCAAATTTTAAGATGGTTGGACCAGCAATATACCCGCCTAAATTTGAGGGGGAGTTCGCGGCATGGAAACAGAAGATGCAGGTATTTTTTGTTACTGATTATGAGTTATTAATTATTATGAAAAATGGCTATGCAGCTCTAAAAGATAATGAAGGAAAGATCAAGGATCCTGACTCCTGGAATAAGAAGGAGCAAGCAGACGCAGTTGCTAACGGAAAGGCAGAATTCCATCTGCTGACCGTCCTCCCAGAGCAAGATGTCAACCGGATCGGTAAGTACGAATCGGCGAAGGAACTTTGGGAAAAGTTTCTCGAACTGCACGAAGGCACCTCGGAGGCAAAGCTGGCGCGACGAGATGTTCTTCGAAGCCGACTAACAAATCTCCGGATAGAAGATGGAGAATCTGTTGCGAGATTGCATGCTAAGGTAAAAGAACTAATCACAAGCCTCGAAAATCTCGGAGAAACGGTGACCAACCGCGATGCACAAAGGTATGCGCTAAACGCATTTCCGAGAACCCCGGAATGGACCTCGATAATCGACGCATATTATATTTCAAAAGATTTAGAGGTAAGTACGTTAGAACAGTTATTTTCTATTCTAGAACTTCATGAATCTCATTTTGTAGAAAAGAACAGAAAAGCAGACAACGTCGCACTGAACACAAGGAAGATCCAACTCGACGAAGAATCTTCAGCAGACGATGAAGAAACAGCACTAGCGGTAAGAAAGTTGTATAAATTCATTAATACTAATCGCTCTAAAAAGGTGCAGAGAAAGAAGAAACGCATGATCCGATGTTACAACTGCAACGAGGAGGGACACCTGAAAGATCAGTGCCCCAAACTCAAGAACCAGCCAAAGAAGAAAAAGGCACTAAAAGCTACCTGGGACGAGACTTCGTCAGATGAATCGGAAGCCGAAGAATTCGTTGGACTTGCACTGATGGCAAGTCACCAAGATGAAGATGAAGAAAGTACCTCGGAAGAAAGTAGCAACGAAGGGGAAATCCCTAACTTCGAAACTGACCCGGTAAGTGAGGTATGCCTACTTCCACCTGCTCGAATTTACTCTATACTAAAATCTATGCTAAAGTCGATGAATAAATTAGAAATAGCAAACTCTAAATTAAAAGAAAAATTAGTCACTCCATGCTCATCTGATCTATCTGACCAACTGAAAATAGAGAATGAAAATTTTAAAAATTTAGTAGAAAAATTAGAAAATGATATTGCATGTTTAAGAACTAAAAAGAATTTTTATCCTGAAAATCTGAATTGGTATGTTAAAAATCACAGGGGTCAACTTAGAAAAGTGACCAAGAACTATATTCCTCGATTTTTAATTAACCCTGTAGATAGGAACTTATTTTGGGTTCCAAAGTCTATTTTAAGTTGATTATTTTTCTTTCTATTACATATGCGCTTAATTATCTGACATTTTTTTATTAGGAAATTTAGTTTGATTAATTGTTACTAAATAAAAATTGTATCTCTAACTTTTCCAAATGCATAATCTTGTTGTCCATATACAAAGAATTTTTTTTTCAGATTTTTTTTTAACACGTTTCGAATTTTCATGATTTTATGTTCAAAATTCGAATCTTAAATATTAAAAAAGAAAACAAAGTTATTTTCTCAGATCTGATTTTTCCATGATTTAGATATAATTAAAAGAATTTAATAAAATTTTTATTCGAATACTTGAAGCAATTTTGAATTTTTAAATATTTTTTCTTCAAAAATTCTATTTTGTTGGGTTTTAATTTATTTTTAGACTTGTTGATCGAATTTAATATTAAAAATTTTTTTACAACCCCATATACCTATCATCGTTGTATACAAAATATTTCAAATTTTTTTTAATTGATATTTCAATTTTCTATAAATATTTTACTAAAATCAGTTTTTTATTTTAAAAAAAATATTATTTTGACCAGATCCAAATTTTTAGAATCTTTAAATCAGATGTTGAATCTGTCAAATGTTTTTTTAAATTTTATAAGTCAATTTTAGAATTTTAAAAATTAAATTTCAAATTACTAAATCAAAAGGTGTTTGATATTAATACTTTTCCTTTCCCTAGTTTCTTTCTCTATTTTTGCTGTGATCAAAGGGGGATAGTAGCCTGAAGTTCAGGGGGAGATGATAGTTTTGCATGTCAATATTTTTTCCCATGCTTAACTGCTTAATTTAGTTTTACTAAATTCCTTATTTTTTGGTTTAAACCTAATTGAACTTGGATTGATACACATCAAAAAGGGGGAGATTGTTGGTGCCCCGGTTAGTTTTGATGTGATCCACCAAGTTAGTTGGGTCCTGTTGGTTTACTGATCCCTCTGCTAAGTGTGCAAGAGCTTAGGTACGGAGGAAGTCGAGCGTAAGACGTGGCGGACGAGAAGGATTGCGCGGGAAAGCGAGCCGACGGGCTCGATGCAATCCGAGGGACGCGGAAGCTACGGAAGAGTACGCCGGTGGAACGAGAAGGACGTGCGCAACGTCCGAGGGACGAAAAGCCGGGAGGAAGTATGCTCGAGGGGCGAAGGGCCAAAGTCGGGTTCGGGTGAACCTAATTTTGGTTGGCCAGAAATCACCCAAATGATGCCGCTATAAAAAGTTAACATTGACCAAGTCAAAGTTTGACTTGACTTGGACTTGGATCAAGACGGACGCAACGTCTTTTATATTAAAGCTTTTAATTAAAGCTTTTATTAAAGATTTTAATTAAAGTTTTTATTAAAGCCGATGCCGATTATAGCTTTAATATTAAAACTTTTTAAAAATCTTCACACGTGGATTTGCTCAGTCAAAGCTTAAGCAAAATGAAGCGTTACTGCGCACGTGGATTTGCTTATCAAGTGCAATCGGATTAAAGCCGATTATCAAGTGTCGTTGAAGCGTGGATCACACTTACAAAGCAATCAGATTAAAAGTCTTGAAGAAGTCAATCAAATCTTATCAAAGCCATCCGAAGCATTCAAATGAGCTGATTAAAGATATTTTTTGGAGTTTAAAATCTGGTTGAGATAATCTTAGATCTACGATCAAGATGAAACTCAATCTTGTATCAATGGTCAAGATCATATCACTCAACCTATAAATAAGCTTAGAGATTTAGAGTCAGATATAATTCAATTCTTTCTGTAATTTCTTTAAGTCTAAGTGTGCTTCAGTTGTAAGGCTTCTCCGCCACAAGGAGATTTTCAGATTGAGCGTTAACCGTCTTGGAAGCAACGACCAAGTTGCAACCAAGTTTTTCTTAAAGACGAGTGCCCTCTTGTTTTATTTCTTAACCGTCTATTCACCCCCCTCTAGCTGGACCAACCCGTTCCTACAGAGACAACTCAAAGAAAAGGATTAAACAGCTAACATAAAATTCAGAAATGAACTTGCGGCAGAAATTACAGCTACTGCAAAAACAGGAAATTCACTAAGAAACTACTCCTCGATCCCTTCCCGAGCTCAGGTACTCCTTGTTCGTCACGCAAGGGAGAGCCTCGGACCCGTAAGCTCAGCAAACCATAGGGAAAACTCCATCTGCGATTGAATACAGCTCAGATTGCTTCATTCTGAATTTTTCCATTCGAAATCTTCAATTCGGCTGCGTCTGCGTGCGAAGGTGAGTTGATGATGATCCAAGCAATCTAGGGAACCCCTCTAGATAGCTCAGGTGGAAGGAATTCGAGCACAACCGATCCGAAGGTAACAAATGGACAGAGCTGCGGAAACCTCTCAACAGCTCTGTTCTTGGGCAATTCCGAACTAGAAACTCTCACTGATGGCCTTCCCAATGACCTAGCACATGATCTAAGCAAGGAAATCGAGTGGTCGCGCCTCGGATTGAAAAAAAAAATTGAAGAACAACGGAAGAACAACGAAGAACCGAAAACTTGCGGCGAAGACGCGACAAGGAGAAGCTGTGGCGAATTTCTGATTAAATACTTAACAATGGACGACCCAGATTGATTTGAGGAAATCCAACGACTGATCTTCATCTGATCTGAACCAAATTTTGATGATGTTGATCAAGGGTCAGGATCTGCCTCGTGGTAGCTCGGATCCTCCAGATATGCAACGGATGGTCCAGATCAACCTAATCTTTGAATGGACGATCTAGAGCCCTCCGAGCTTGATCCAACGGTTGAATGAGCTCTGATTGGGATGAAACCTTCAGATCTTGATCAGAGTGCTTGATCAGCCCTAACCCTAGCTTGGATGGCTTCAGATGGTCCCAGATGGCTCAGATCTAGCCGCTTTTGAATCGGACGGCCCGGATTAATCCGAAGCTTGATAATTCGATCCGGGTCCACTTCCGACTCAAGTTTGACCCAGTATGCCCTAGGTCCATGAACCTTTCATGCCTACAAAAATAGATCAAAAAATTAGTGGTCAAATAATCCAAATATGTACAAATTTGTAATTAAGTCCAAAATAAGAGGAAATCCTAAAACCTATGGTAAATTCACAATTAAGCAAGCAAAACATGGGTCAAACATGGATTTTAGCAATTAAAATAATCAACAAAATGGTACTTATCAACTCCCCCACACTTAAGCTTGAGCGTCTCGCGAAACTACTAAATAAGTATCCCCTAGATTTTCTTAAGCATAATTAGAAGCAAATGAAAAGAAATTACCTAAGGTTGTCAATTCTCATAAATCTAAGCTCTATGGATTAGTATCTTGTTCTTAAATCAACAACTTAGCCTTTTCATCCATCATGATTCATTGAGATGAATTTAACTCACTAGCCTTTCATGGAAAATTTTGGTGGCTCTCTCCTTAAGTTCTAAGTTGATGATGGAAGTGGAGCTCACTCAAACACACATACTTCTTGCACTACCATAGGCTTGCTTATTATCTAATCTCCACCATTATTCATGATTAGGATTCACATCTACAAAAACAAGTGAAAAACATGGAAAATGATAATAAATGGAGTAAAAGCCAAGAAAATGGAAAAATTGATGGAGTGGAAGACTTGGTTGCTCAAAAATGTTTCCAATGTACTTTGCCCCTCTTTACAGTCCTCTAGTGATATCAAAAGTGTGGCGAAGTCAAACTTGAATAATTCCTTTGATTTGGATGAAGAAAACCCCATTGATCTCAATGTGCCAACTTCCACCTTGCGTGCCAATTTGCTTCCTTTTATTTCCTCAAATTTTTTCTTTCTTTCTCTCTAATAAAGTCAGAATGGCGGTGATGCAAAGCTCGGATTTGGATGATATTACCTTCACTGATCTATTGGAGCTAAAATTTCAATTTTCGTACCAACTTTGTGTCTCTATTTTTTCCTTCTTCAAACTGTTTTCCCTTTTTTTTTTTTTGAATTCTGTTAGTATGGCACATTCGGGTCAGATTCTTCCATCAGAGAACTTGAGGAATCAAGTAACAATTAGGGAATTAGATGCTCCACATTTAATCCTCACTAAACAACCCTTGCAACCCCTCTTTGATACACTTTACCTTAAAGTTGGCACACTACTTTCTCTTCTTCTTCTTCTCTGTTCTTTACTGATTTTTTTCTTTAGGCCAGCTGCTTGTTCAGTCATTATGTGCTTGAATTCTGATCAGAGTCAGCTTCACTCCAATTGTCGTGAGCTTCAAGAACAGCAGATCAGTTCACTTGAAGCTTGTGAGCTGCAATTTCTGCAACTGTTTTTTGCCTTGAACATTTCTGAATTAAATCAGTTTCTGAACTGTTTTGTGTCAAGTTTCAGCTCCATGGCATTGCTTTCAGACCTTGCAAAACTCTTTGATTCCTTATCAACAGTTAGCATCATATAGAAGTGAATTCAGTCCCTGCACTTCAGATTGTGTTTCGGCCACTGCAAATCACTGCAAAGACAGATTTTTTTTTTCTTTTAGTCTAGCTAACTTTCTCATCTCTATCAACTGACCTGCAGCTGATATACTCATCACTTTGATGCATTTGTAAACTCAATGCCGAATTCACAACCTCTGAAACTTAGATTCATCTTCAAGTTGATACAAAACTTTCTTTGGCACAGGTTTTTTTTTTCTTTCCTTCCCTTTGGCACCAATTTCTGCTGCAATTGTTTCAAACTTTTCCTGCATTTCCTGCTTCAGATTCTAGCTTTTCCTCAGCTTCATTCCAATTGTTTTCAGCTGGAGTTCAGCTTGTTTCAGCTGCTATTCAGATTTTAGCAGTTGGCAGCTGCAATTTTCTGATTACGTGCCATTTAAAACCTTGGCACAGCTTTTCTCATTTTTTTTTCTTCTTGATTTCAGATCTGTCCAGCTGCACAAAAATTCTCTATTTTGGCACAAACATTCTGCATTGGATCAGTTTTGGTCAGCTGCTGGTCTTTTAGCCGAAACATGCTCCTTCTCAAAAAAAAAAATTCTTTTTGGCAAAGAATTTTTTTCTTTGTTGGTGTGCCATTCTTTTTTTCTTTCAGATTTTTTTCCAATGCTTCCACTTGAATCTTCAAAATGTAGTAAAGAATCTAAATCTCCAATTGCTTCCACCTCTCTTGCTCATTCTTGACACCAAACTTAACTCAATATGAAATTGTTTCCATCCTTCCATTGCAAAAAAAAAAAAATCTTTTGGATCCAAATGCTTCCTTGATACCAACCTTTTCCAAAACACCAATCACTCCCCCACACTTAAATCTTTGTCCGTCTCGGGTAAAATAGCATTAAGAAACATTTCAAACAACAAGTCCATAGAAAAGTGAGGGTAAGAGTAGGAAATAAGTAAAGAAAAATGGAATGAACATGATTTTTGCCAAAATTGTTATGGAAAGGTAACCAAAGTGATTAGCCTCTATAGATGTGATCCAATCATTGAAATATGGCTTAGAAAGAACCTAAGCAACTTCTAGAGTACAATAACATGTATGTGTCACAAATATAAGGCTAATTCTCACTAGGCCAAAAATAATTCATCTCAAGTCATCAATTAAGAATCTAAAACCAAGTAGTACTCAAGCATCCAAGATTTCATCCATTAGCTCAAACCTCAAGTTTTAACAACCAAATTTAATTTATTTTCAAAAGACTCTAAAATGACATGAAGATAACCTAGAGGGATACATTTATTCCTAGTCATGCAAGAAAAAGTGCGAAAAGAAATAACAATGTATTTACAATGACTCCTATGCATTTTACTCTACTCATGCATTTATCAGTAAGGACTCAATTTAAAGGAAAATTCTAGAAGGCATAAAAATGAAACATGTAATAAAAGAAAATACAAGAAAGAACAATCTCCCCTTTATTTCTGGTGGGCGAAGTCTATCCAGAAGTAGCCTCCATCGTGGTAGTGGAGGAACATGGGTGGCTGAGAGAATTAAGACTCCCCCACACTTGAACTTTACAAAAATTTGCTCTGGTGGCCGCAGGCGATTCAGGTACAAAACCCATGTAAGAGGTGGAACGCTTCGAATTACAGTACAATCAACTCCTCCTTCTTGATGCCTTTTAGAAGTCCTTCCAGGAGGTTGAAGTCTGTTCAGATGGAGCACCCACTCCTGAAGTCTTCTGGACCCTGCAAAATAATGTAATACCTCTCTCAAGAGTGCAGGGTAAGACAAAAATAAAATAATATCAGTCACTGCATGAAATGTATTCAAAACTGCATCACATCCAATTAAATCAATTCTTGGTGCCTCAATAAATTTTTCACAATTATTTCCTACCCAAGATGTATTCAGGAACTCATCACAAATAATGAAATCAATTTTTGGCACTTCAATAGAAATATCACAATTATTTTTTATCAAAGATGTATCAAGCAATGTATTACAGCCAATGAAATCAATTTTAGGTGCCTCAATGAATTTTTCACAATTATTTTCAGCATAAGATATATCAAAAAACTCATCACAATAATCAACAATACTAGGCACTTCTAAAAATTTTTCACTATCAGCATTTTCATGATATGTATCCCAACATACCTCTAGGGATTTTTCACAATCAAATTCTACAAGAGATGCATCCCTAAGTATATCACAAACAATAAAATCAGTTTGAAGTACCTCTATGCAATTTTTAGAAAAATTAGGAGGAGTATTTACTTGATCGTGCTGAAAAATACCTGGAGGTTCTACAGAAGTAGATGTATCCGTGTTCTCCTCCTGATCATGTAATTGCTCCACTTCAGGTTCAGGTTCTGGTGGACACTCAACTAAAGCAGGTGATCCTTGGGTTCTTGCTTCCACCATGCAAGTCCCTACACTTTCTGGTTCATCCTCTGAATCTTCTAATGTACCAGTAAATTGTGGTGGTCCCTGGGGCTTAGTGCAATCCCCTACACCTATGGAATCATCTCCAACACATGCTTCCTCAACCATTCCTGTATCAACCAAATTAGAAAAATTAGGATCATTAACAACTAAATCATCACAAGATAAAAGTATAGAATAATCCTGTAAAGTTTCAGAATTGAATTCAAAATTATCACAAGCCCTGCTATCAATCTCCTCCAATGCCTCTAAATCAGTAGGAATGGGTGATTCCTGGGGCTAGTGCAATCCCCTACACTCTCAATCCTATCCTCTGAATTTTCTGATGTATCAATCAATGTAGGTGGTTCTTGGGGCTCTGTGCAATCCCCTACACCTATAGATTCATCTGATTGTCCTAGTCGTTGGGCTTTTATCTGATTCCATTGATCAACCAATTTTGCAAGGCGTTGTTGTTGAAGTTGAAAAAATTGTTGTTGTTGTTGTTATTGTTGAAGTTGAAAATTTTGCTGTTGTTGTTGTTGAAAATTTTGCTGTTGTTGTAGGACTTGTTGAAACATCTCCATCAATTGTTGTTGAGCCTCACTCTCATCAGGATTCTCAAAGCCTCCTTGATTGGTGTGGAACCCCTGTTGGACTTGAAATGTAGCATAAGGCTGCTCAAAACTGTAAGTAGGCTGTGAAGTTTGAAATTGAGACTGTGGGGGTTGATAAAATGATTGAATAGGCTGATTAAATTGCTGAAAACTTGGTTCACAACTTGGTGGAGATGGCTGAAAATTATGATTCTGGAAATTCTGATCATAGGGCTGAAATTGTTGGTTGGAAGATTGGATTGATTGCTGAAAATTCTGATCCTGGAATTGAAAACTTTGAATTGGTGGCTGAAAATTCTGATCGTTTGGTGGAAAATTTTGCTGTGAAGGTGGAAATCCACTCTGATTTTGATTCTAGAAAGTCTGAAATGGTTGGAACCCTTGCTGAAAATTTTGACTTGATTGAAAATCTTGCTGAAATTGTTGAAATGGAGGCTGAAAATTCTGGTTGCATGGCTGAAATTGCTGTGGAAATTGATATGGTTGCTGAAAATTCAAATTATCTTGGTACCCTTGCAGAATTCCTTGAAAAGATGATTGATTTTGTTGATAGGGTGGCTGAAATTGGGGCTGGAATTGCTGAATTGGTTGCTCAAAACCCTGAAATTGTGGCTGCTCGTTCTGAATTTATGGCTGAAAATTTGGTTGATTTTGCTGAAAATTTTGGAAAGGCTGAAAAAATTGATTTGTTGACTGAAATTGATCATTTGGGTGCTGAAAATTCTGGAATTGTGGTTGAAATTGCTGTAGTGGCTGATTGAAAGGTTGGTTCTGCTGAAACTGGGGACACGGCTGCTGGTAAGTAGATGAGAACATTTTGAACTGGCAGTCCTGTCACAAAACAACCAAGAAAAATGGCAGCAACCGTATACAAAAGATAAAACACAAGAAAATAGAATCAAATGATATGCCCAAAAGCACACAAGCAAAAATCAAACGAATCAACTAGTTGCTTCCCCGGCAACGGCGCCAAAAATTTGACGGACCCAAAATGGACTATCACGAATGTGGGTCCTCCAAATTTGGATATTTATAAAATGCTGGAAACTCTTTTTGCAATCAAAAATATGAAAATGTAGTAAAGGGGCCACAGGTCGTATTTTTCCTCGGGACTAATTGAGGTTGTTTAATTCGAGGCTTGTGTTTATGTGTCGTTTGTGAATTTTGGGTTTCGAATGGAATCTGGGGTTGTTGCAATCGAAAATGACAATGAATTGAAAAGAAAAAGAATTTTAACTAACGAATTAAACCAGGTATGATAAGTGACGAACTTAACCAAATGACAATTTAAACCAACTAATGCAAATATGCACTCTTTAGGAATCAAACTGATCACTATGCAATAGCACACTACACCTTGAGTTTAACTTCAGGAATTTATTCTTGTGATGAGCTGAATGCTAATGATCTATTATCAAGGAAGAAAACTAGAACAAAAGTCAGATATGGAAGGGTGGCACGCAAGAAGAAATCTGATACAAGGTTTTGGAAAGGACAAACTGCAATTTTAAGTTGATGTTTGAGGAAGCACGCAAAACTACAACTTGTGTAGAGTAAGTAAATGTGAGGCAACTAATTAAATGCCAAGCAAACAATGAATGCAGAACAAACTAAGGAAAAGTAGACAGATTTTCAAAAAACTACACTACTGTGCAGGACAAATTTGAATGCAAAGGGCAAGTCAGACCTTCAACAACTAAATGCCAATTTTGCATAAATGAATTGATTTAAGAAACAAGCACTTCCAACTAAAATAAAACCCATAACACTAATGTTCAGAGAAGATGTAGAAGTTGCTGAATTCACTGATACCAAACTCAGAGTTTCTGAATGGAACTAACAGAATTACCCTAAACTTATCTGCAGGATTGAAGACTGGTACGCATACACTGAAACCTACTGCAATAGCACACTCAATGCTACATCTATCTTCAAAAATAGAAACTAGAACTAACTGAATTCGAAATAACTGCAAAATCAAAAACTAATTGGCACGCAAAACAGAATTGAGACACAACTAGAAACACTGATACGCAACAAGCTAATTAGCACGCAAGCAAAATAAACAAAAGTAAACTGAAATTGAATTCGATCAGTCCCTAAACAAGCTTCCTAACTACTTACTTGCTGGATTAAACTCTAATTACAGCAGAGACAACTCAAAGAAAAGGATTAAACATCTAACATAAAATTCAGAAATGAACTTGCGGCAGAAATTACAGCTACTGCAAAAACAGGAAATTCACTAAGAAACTACTCCTCGATCCCTTCCCGAGCTCAGGTACTCCTTGTTCGTCACGCAAGGGAGAGCCTCGGACCCGTAAGCTCAGCAAACCATAGGGAAAACTCCATCTGCGATTGAATACAGCTCAGATTGCTTCATTCTGAATTTTTTCATTCGAAATCTTCAATTCGGCTGCGTCTGCGTGCGAAGGTGAGTTGATGATGATCCAAGCAATCTAGGGAACCCCTCTAGATAGCTCAGGTGGAAGGAATTCGAGCACAGCCGATCCGAAGGTAACAAATGGACAGAGCTGCGGAAACCTCTCAACAGCTCTGTTCTTGGGCAATTCCGAACTAGAAACTCTCACTGATGGCCTTCCCAATGACCTAGCACATGATCTAAGCAAGGAAATCGAGTGGTCGCGCCTCGGATTGAAAAAAAAATTGAAGAACAACGAAGAACCGAAAACTTGCGGCGAAGACGCGACAAGGAGAAGCTGTGGCGAATTTCTGATTAAATACTTACCAATGGACGACCCAGATTGATTTGAGGAAATCCAACGGCTGATCTTCATCCGATCTGAACCAAATTTTGATGATGTTGATCAAGGGTCAGGATCTGCCTCGTGGTAGCTCGGATCCTCCAGATTTGCAACGGATGGTCCAGATCAACCTAATCTTTGAATGGACGATCTAGAGCCCTCCGAGCTTGATCCAACGGTTGAATGAGCTCTGATTGGGATGAAACCTTCAGATCTTGATCAGAGAGATTGATCAGCCCTAACCCTAGCTTGGATGGCTTCAGATAGTCCCAGATGGCTCAGATCTAGCTGCTTTTGAATCGGACGGCCCGGATTAATCCGAAGCTTGATAATTCGATCCGGGTCCACTTCTGACTCAAGTTTGGCTCAGTATGCCCTAGGTCCATGAACCTTTCATGCCTACAAAAATAGATCAAAAAATTAGTGGTCAAATAATCCAAATATGTATAAATTTGTAATTAAGTCCAAAATAAGAGGAATCCTAAAACTTAGGGTAAATTCACAATTAAGCAAGCAAAACATGGGTCAAACATGGATTTTAGCAATTAAAATAATCAACAAAATGGTACTTATCACCTCCTCACCTTGTGCCCTCAGTAGGCACTGATACTCTAGGCCCTCAGTCGGCCTCCTCACCTTGTGCCCTCAGTCGGCACCGATACTCTAGGCCCTCAGTTGGCCTCCTCATCTTGTGCCCCCAGTCAGCATTTGTCATGACTCACCAGAACAATCATTCCCTGACACAGGACTAGAAGAAGGAATACGGGGTCGGCACAGGTAAAACATCATCCCGGCATTAGTCGCAAGCATCCCGCTGACGCCACGATCTTCCTGCCACATCCTGAACCCTGTACCCCGACCACATACTTCTGTGTCAGGTCGAGCGGCGCCCAACGGCTCTAACCATTAAGTTGACAGTGCTCTTTTCCTTATTCCGGGTAGGGGCGAGTATTCGGTTAAAACCGAACCGAACCGAATAGATCGAAAATCGAATAAACCGAATTTTTTTCCAAAAAACCGAACCGACCGAATTTGTGAATCAAAACCGAGAAAACCGAACCGAAAAAAAATCGGTTAATTCGGTTTTTAACCGAATTGACCGATTTGACCGAATTTTTAAAATTTTATTCGATTTTAATTTAAAAACCAAGATTTTATTTTATTTAATTATATTTTTAAATAAAAATAATTAAATTAATATTCTTATTCGGTTTATTCGGTTTAACCGAATTACAAAATTGAAAATCGAAAACCGAACCGAATTAACCGAAAACCGAACCGAATTTCGAAAAAAAACCGAAAATCGAAAACTGAATTAACCGAACCGAATTTCAAAATTCGGTCGATTCGGTTCGAACCGAATTTTGCTCACCCCTAATTCCGTGGTGTGACACCTTACCCTACCACCTCTGAGTACACATTGCCCCTGTCCTTGCTACGAGACAAAAGGTGGCAGGCTGGGCAGCAACTGTCAGCTTCCCCGGCTATATAAGTCTCTCCACTCCGATGCCCGTAGGTACGTGCAATAGTGATTTTGCTACTGTGCATTGCCTTCTGCTTTCCACTCTCGAGGGCTGACTTGACCGATGAAGTGCCTTGTCGGGAACTTTTCACAGCGGATTCTAACTGTCCTTATCTTGCAAGTTAAGAGTGAGCTTCGCAGCCCGCACAGCGGTTCGTGATCTCTGGAGGACCATCTCACTCTTGGGACGTCCATCTCACTTCGCGATATGATCATGTATTATCTTCAATAAAAAAAATAATAGATAATGCTTTTTATTGAAAGTGTTATAAAAAAATAAAGAATTTTTTAAAAAAACGTGTCTTTTAAGTATTGTGTAATTTTTTCCTAGTGTGAATATGTGATTTGCTAAAACATTTTGAATTTTAGCAATGTGGTTGAATAATTATATTGATTTTAAAAAAATATGTCATTGGTTTTTTTATTAAATTGATTTCTTTTTTTCTCAATTGAGTTCTTTAATTTTTTTTATTAAATTGATTCCAACGTGGTGAATTTAAATTTTATAAAAATTTAATTATATAAAAGAGAGAGAAATATATACAATAAAAAAGATGATACTCACGAAGAAATTATTAATTTTTTTATAACGAAAATATGCTTAAAATTTTTTATTTTTATGTAATATGGATGTTAGAGTTTGGTGACTCGAATTCAGTTTGATCCGATCTAAAAAGATCGCATTGTGACATATATAGTGAAAACTAAGGGGTTTGGTTTGTTTCATTTTTCATTTTTATTTTTCAAAAAATCGTATTTTCTAATTTTCTGGAAAATGACTTTTTTTCATTCTCCAGTTTTCCAGAAAACGCGATGTTTTTTCTAGAAAACAAAGCTGAAAAATGCAAACCAAACATGTTTCCCAGAAAATCACATTTTCTATAAAAAATGAAAATAAAAAACAGACTGGAAAATGCAAACCAAACGCCCCCTAAATTATGAAGAAAAAAATTAGAGCTCTGTGATGGTAGTGGAGGTCTCGAATCGTTCCCTCTTTAAAGGACTTATTATTTAGGATTTTATATTATGATTAAGACTTTGAATCATCGATTTTATATTTCATCGTTCATGGTGATTTTTTTTTATCTGTCCGTGATTTTTTCTTGTTAAAAATTATTCATATATATGTCTATTATTTTTGTTATAATTTTTTATCGTAATCTCGTAACAATAGATATGTCAGCTAGAAAGCTATTCCAGCTACTCTGGCATGTCACTACCATGTGCCTAGATGTTAGCGAGTTGGACAGCCAACTCACCAACGCCGTTTTGGAGTTTTATTATATATAAATATATACGATTCTCCATTAGCAAACTTTCAAGAAATCCTTACACTTTGCCAACTCACGAGTACCATTCATGTCTTACAAATGATCACACTAATGAGCCAATTCTTCCTAATTAATAAACATAGTGCTGCCACTTATTGCAGTCTCAGTCTCAACTCGTTCTTGCTAATTCAGTACTGTTTGAAACCGTGCCAGGCCCACTGATTCAGGCACTTTCACACAAAAAAACAAAAAACAAAGAATTTCAGATGAAGATCACGAACAATTTAGTGCGTGTTGGTAGGGAAAAAAACACTATATTGATCATGTATTAATTTCACTTGTGGACAAATCGAGAGGAATTTGATGCATAAACTAATATTTTAAATAACTCTTAATAAAACAAAATAATATTTCTCGTCGTGTTTTTGTTCCTTGCACGAACGTTGATGACAGAAGGGATTAAGGAAGAAAACAAGAAGGGGGTGACCCAACACCCACTCCATAATTATCACTCAACTAAGTCATTACCTGCCAGCTCAGCAACCAACCTCTTGGAGCGGATGCGCTTCGACCCGGTCCGGATTCGGACCTCGGCTCCACGACCAACTGCGTTTCCTTCTCCCCGCGCATTGAACTTCTAATTACGCTTTTGCCACTTCCGTTGACTAAACGAATAATTAACATATTTAACTCACCAATCCGCTTCTTTATTTTCTTCTAATTAACCAACCCGTCTTCCTGCCGACACTCGCTCGGAGGCATCAAGTAAATTGCTGCCTTAACTTTAAAGATGAATAAATAAATACAATTTGTAATGCCTATAATTTCATTAGGTGGGATGTCAAAGCCAATTTCCCTTGACACTTCAACAGCATTAAAGATTTTTTCTACCCCGTTCGGCTGTTCCTACACATGCAAAATGCACATCGGATTCAATTATTTTCGCGTAGACTAACTAGTGCTAGTAAATTGATAGGGGTCGTAAAGTAATATTATTTTTTTAAAAATGGAATAAATGATTGTAGAGTGGGATGGATACCAACCTGGAAAGGGTAGTACTCGTAAATAATGCGGATTAGCAAGGGCTTCCTTGATTCGTGCCAGGGCGGTCCGGACTACTTAACTCTTGCCGCTGCTGGCTCCCCACTCATCCCGAAACTTACTACTGCCTCTTCTCTTTCTCGCCGGCGACGGTGCGGCAGAAGCGGCGTTCACAATGCGGCGAGCTCTCCCCACTGTCTTAGCCACCGCTTTCGTAGTGCTTTTGGTGGCCTTAGAGGCCCCGGTAGCTCGCGGCTACAACATCACCAGGATCCTGGCGGACCACCCGGAGTTCTCCACATTTAACCACTACCTCACCGTGACCCGGCTGGCCACCGAGATCAACCGCCGGCTGACCATAACGGTTCTTGCCGTAGATAACTCAGGCATGGCCGATCTCCTGGCGAGTCATTTCTCCATCCTCACCCTCCGCAACGTGCTCTCTCTCCACGTTCTCACCGATTACTACGGCTCCAAGAAGCTCCATCAGCTCACCCATGGCTCCACCCTCGCCTCCTCCGTCTTCCAGTCCTCCGGACGCGCCATCGGGACTACCGGCTTCATCAACATCACCGAGCACAGCAAGGGCAGGGTAACCTTTTTCTCCGAGGACGCTGGCGGCGCGCCGCCAGTCGCCTTCGTCAAATCCATAAAGGAGATGCCCTACAATCTCTCGATCCTCCAGGTGAGCTCGATCATGTCATCCCCTGAGGCGGAGGCCCCTGTCGCGCCGCCGGCGGCAGTCAATCTCACCGACCTCATGTCCCGCAAGGGCTGCCGAGAATTCGCCAATCTGCTCCTCGCCACGCCGGACGTCCTCAAAACCTTCGTGTCCAACCTCGACGTCGGCCTCACCGTCTTCTGCCCCAACGACGCCGCGGTCAGAGCCTTCGCCGACAAATTCAAGAACCTCACCGCCCCGGGCAAGGCCTCCCTCCTGCTCTACCACGGCACGCCTTTCTACTACTCGGAGCAGCTCCTCAAGACCAACAACGACGCCTTCACCACGCTGGCCACCGACACCCACGAAAAGAAGTACAAGTACACCGTGGGGAGCGACGGCAACGCAATCACCGTCAAGACCCACCTCGTGACCTCCACCATCACCTCCACCCTCATCGACCAGGATCCCGTCGCCGTATACCAGGTCGACAAGGTCCTCCAGCCGCGGGAGCTCTTCAAGCCCGAGGACGCCGCCGACGCCCCCGCAGACGCGCCCGCATCCTCCAAGAAGCACAAGCACGGCGCCGCAGACGCAGTGGCGGGGCCGAACGAGGCTCCGTCGGACGAGGCGGCAGCGGACAATGCCGCCTTCAGAGCCGGCTCAAGCCGAAGGTGGCGTGCCGCCTCCTCGGCCGCTATAGCGGTGCTGGCGCTCGCCGTGTAATTATTTACTTTACTCTTTCTCAGATTTCCATCTTCTTGTGCAGCTGAAGGTTTTGGGAGGGGAAAAAAAAAAGTAGTAAAGAAGAGGGACAGATCGACAACGCATGCATACTCCATAATTATATGCACGGGTTTCATTCATTTTCATAGATAACAAACTCTCTCTGTCGGTCTTGCTTCGATTTGCGGGTTGGATTCCTACTGTAGATCTTAGTGTTGGAGATGACAAACTGGGCATCAGAACTTCCCGTCTTTTTTTTATTCCACAGACTTAAATGAATTATATATATTTCCCTTTATTAAATTGATGCACATTATTCGTTCCAGCTAAAGGCCATATGATAGCCATGTGCAAAGCGCATGCTGTGCTTTGCATATGATGTCCGTCTGTTTGTCGAAATTGGATTGATTGGTGGAATTGTACATCAGTCCCCCACACTTTATATGGGTTTGTTTTTTTCCTTTCCAGATGACGGTGACGGTTAATTAGATATCTAACAATCGAATTCCATGGCGCACTATAAGGATGTTATTTTCATAGGATGATAATTTTAAAAATATTGATAGTTTGAATTATGACGGTAAATGAATTAAGTATTCGTGAGTAGTGAGTAAATTTAGTATTTGGTTTGATAAAAATTTATTTATATTCATTTAATATACATAAAATTAATTAAATAAATAAGTTTAAATAATTTATTAAATTAAATAAATAAGTTTGAAAATTAATTTTGAATATTATAAAATTTGGCTCAGCTTGGCTCTTTTACCACTCTAGTTTGGATGGATTTTTTGAACGCTTTTTGATTTATTCAATGATCATTGAAAAATTTCAGTGAGATAAGTCGAACTTGTCATCTCTTAAATTAATCGATTTATGGATAACTGAATTATAAAAAAAAAAATCAATCTATCATTTTTGAGTCCGGAGTTTAACGTGATTATAAGAAGTAGGATGTACTTCTTCAGTAATTAAGAATTAATTTTTATCAATGATATGCAACATAAATTTGTAGTATGAAACTCAACATTAATGACGTGGCACTTTTTATATACTCATTCGATTGTCACTTGGACACCAACGGCGGCCTCCGGCCGCCGCTCCGAACAAAACTATACCCTAGGGGGCATAGTGAACCCGTCGAAGATCGTTATAATTAGAATGTCACGTCATTTATGTTAGGTTTCATGCTACAAATTCTTGTTACATATCATTTTTCTTAATTTTTACATATAATATATTTATCATGATTAAATTATTAGGGAAGTTGAGATACTACGTTAGGAATTATTGTGTTTTCTTAGATTTTTTTTTTTTGATGGGTGAATCATATGTCTATTTTAGAATAGTCGTTTTCTGAATCAGATATAAAATTTTATATCTAATATATATATATATATAATGTCGTTTTTTTAATAATCAAAATTCATTGGGTATTATAGGAACGCATTCAACTCCTAAACGGTGGTTCAGAAAAAACAAGAAGTTATTCTAATGGGAATATAAGAAAAATAAAACAGAGGCTATGACAGGAATCTATTATCCATGACGCCGTTCTTAGATATATATTTTAAATTACCTTTGCCTATTTTCTCTACTCGATTGGTATAGCCGAACAAGACCAGAAAGATCTGATCGAAAACTATTGCTAAGGTTGAACCCAACGTGTCAAACCCGACTCAATTTATTTAAAATCACAGTTTAGCTAGAAAAGCATTGTCAAAATTTTAAATTTTAATTATGGTTAATTGAAAATCAAGAAATATTATAATTTTAATTTTTTTGGATAAAATTGACATATATTTAATTTTATAATAATAACCTTATTAAAAAATATGATATATTTAAATTTGTGCCGCAACAGGAGAACGAGCAAGAGAGCATGCAACGTGTACAGTAATGAAAAAAAAAGGACTCGTTAAAGAATTTGCTATGCCATTTCTGGGTGTATCAAAAGCATTTATAAAAAAAGTATTGCTTCCTATTCTCCTATTTTCCCGAAGAAAAAGGTTTACTAACTTTTCATCCAATCAGTTTCTTGAACATATTCTTGCCAATAGATGCATTTATGCCAGTTGATATACTAACACTAGATTGCAAAAGCAATCTTAAAAGTGTTCAAACTTTTGCCAATTAACAAAGATCAATCACATTAGGATAAAGAACTAACCTTGCAACTAGTTAACAAGGAATTATATCTGATGTTTAATACCAATATTACAATAAGATCCTACTAATCAACATACAGTGATGGATATCTTCAAAACTCTTGCTTCTGGATAGTGAGTCAAAGTAGGAAGAACTAATGGTTGGCATCCAAAATCAATCCTAACTTGAGATCAAGACTCCACAGTTGACCAAGCTTAATTGGCATACAAATTAGCTAACGACTAATCGACCCTTTTCTATTACCGTCTTTTATCAGGCATCTACAAATAGCTGTAGAAGGATTAGGCTTGCAATAGAAGTGGAAGAAACTGCTCGCATGTAAGAACTGCAAACATGATGTGTATGAGACTTGGAAGTTTAGAACATTCAGAAGAGGGAAGCTGGGAGCTCCTTCACTTCTGCAACGACCTGGTTGTAGTCTGCCTGCAGCTTCTCTTGTACATCCTGCATCAGCTCGCCTTTGATTGGTTTAGTTGTCACCGACACGCAGCAAGTTGGCCTCTTCGTAACCCCAGCAACTGCAAGATCCTATGATAAAAGAAGAATTATAAAAGGGGCACAAAAACAAAGGCATTGATAGAAATAGAGTCCTGAACAGATCATGCAGCAGCCTCTATCTCACTATTAGTTGCTTTATGGTTAAATGATTTGATTTCGACCAGTGTCTATTAACAGTCTAGAAATAGGCAGGCTATTGCCAAGAGCTGAAGAGCATGGTGCATGGAGAATCTCCGTAGTCAGTCTTGCTGTTTGACTAACAAAAATGGCAAGCACACAAGATAAGGTGAAGGATTCAGAGAATGTAACAAGTATTGGGGAAATTTATACAAGGAATATAAAATGGATGCAGAGCGCATGATAGCTCTAGTCACCATGAAAATAGAATCCATCCAAGTTCTCTACGCGATTAATGATCTTTTGCAAGCTTTGTTTTTCATAAATGCAATCCTTGGTTTCTAATTTCCTCTAACAATGCAAAGGTTCATGTATCCTCTAAAAAATTGACTTTTTTAAAAGTACATGTTCTTGAACTAAATGGATCTGCAAAGGACAAGTGAAGAAGACAAAAGAAACAAGATGCAATCAATCAAACCTCTTTTGAAGGAACATAGATACAGGGAATGTCAGCTTCCTCCAGTAAGATGGGCACATGGGCATCACGTCAATAGGAGATATATTCCCAGCAACAACACACAATCTGCAAACAACAATGTTCAATTAACATTGCCGCCACAAATGAGAACAGATTAAAAAATAATAATATTTGGATTGCTTCTTTAGTATGAGGATTTGGTTGTGCTTCTTGATGGTAACAGTGAGAAGGTGATTGCAATACCAAATCATAACAATGCAAAAATATAGCACCTGCCATAAAGGGAGGCCTTTCCAAATTTTAATTGAATATTTAAATATACTGGTATAATCAATATTTTAGAACATAATTCACATTTTTAGAAGATAACATGCATAAGCTAATACAATTGATGTCTAACCCACGAAAAGACGAGTAGCAAAATTTTTGTTAGGACCGAAAGGAATTTAGATATCTCCACAATGGTATGATATTGTCCACTTTGGGCCTAAGCCCTCATGATTTTGCTCTTGGGCTCTCCTAAAAGGCCTCATGCCAATGGAGATATCATTATTCCTTATAAGGCTATGATCTTTCTCATGTGTTTTAGATGTGAGACTATGTTTGCAAACTTTGTAACCCCAACAATCCCCCTCAAACAAAGGACCACATCCCCCCCCCCCCACAAGCGGAAACTCTTTCCGTTTTGATGTCTGATCCTCAACCTACCAGGACTTTCTGCCCGTCGATCCTCCCGACCTGCTAGGACTTCACTGCCTAGTGGCAACTAGGACTTCTCTGCCTAATGTCTAGACCTCTTGATCAAGACATGGGAGCCCACACATCCTTTATTTAAGGCTTAACCCTAGGGCTGTAATCGAACCGAGCCGAGCTGAATACCTGAGAGTTTAAGTTTGGTTCGTTTATTATCGAGCCGAGCTCGAGCTTAATTTATCGAATATAGTGATGGCTCGCGAGCATATTCGAGCCTAATCGAGCCCTAAACGAACTTACCAAATATAAATTATTAATTAAATTATTCATCAATTTATTGAAAAAATAAATTATATATTCTAAAAAATATAAAATATTTACTAAAATCTATGATTTTATTCATACAGATGAGCTTTATTGGATATTTTATATTTATTAAATGAAAAAGTGTCAAAATTATATATTTAATGTTAAATATTAATTTTATATTTTACGAACTAGCTCACGAGCTTATTAACGAGCCTGTTCACGAGCTAACGAGCCGAATACTGCTGAGTTTGAGTTTGGTTCGTTAATATTAACGAGCTTTATTAAACGAGCTCGAACGAGCTTCTATCGAATCGAGCTCCGAATAGTTGACGAGCGACTTGATTCATTTATAGTCATACTTAACCCACATGATTAGATCTGGATCATGAAGAGCGACATGGTTCTGATACCAATTATTAGGACCGAAAGGAATTTAGATATCTCCACAACGGTATGATATTGTCCACTTTGGGGCTAAGCCCTCATGGTTTTGCTCTTGGGCTCTCCCAAAAGGCTTCATGCCAATGGAGA
This sequence comes from Boesenbergia rotunda, assembly GCA_024364735.1. Taxonomy (NCBI): domain Eukaryota; kingdom Viridiplantae; phylum Streptophyta; class Magnoliopsida; order Zingiberales; family Zingiberaceae; genus Boesenbergia; species Boesenbergia rotunda. The sequence goes on from JAGFNQ010000399.1 coordinate 304,419, forward strand.
TATCATTATTCCTTATAAGCCTATGATCTTTCCCATGTATTTTAGATGTGAGACTATGTTTGCAAACTTTGCAACCCAACAATTTTATATATTAATAAATCTCTGAAAGAAGTTCAAATCATATTAAAATAGACTTCAAATTTTCAAAATTGTTGACAGGGGTTTCAAACAAGGGACCATTCACACCCATAATTATCGCCAGGGGTTTCAAATTTAGTTGCTTCTTTTCAACTTCAATGATATTGTAATCAACTATCGAACAAGAAGGAACGAACCCCTTGTGACCATGGCAGACACTCTTCACTACTTCCTTCACTCCACGTTTCAAGCACTTAGCCTCAGCAGCTGGTAACACAAATGCAATGATGAGATGTTCATGTACAATTTCAGTGGATAGTTAAAACAAGAAAATGAGTCACAAGTTGTAAGCACATTTCAGGATCAAAAACAAGTTTTCGGTAGGCAAAAGGATTTCTTTTTTTTTTTCGTATGACCCAAAACCAACATGCAAAAAAGATCTCCATGTACCTAGAAACCAAAACAACTGGACGATAGAGGCAAACACTCGCGGCCTAATAATAGAGGAGGATACCTCGTCGGACGAGCTTTAGGATTCGCTTGTATAACTTCTTTCCTGCTAAGGGTTTGGCAATCGGGGAGACGGACATCAACTTCTTCCTCTCCTTCAAAGATTTTTCGTTCTCACTGTCGCTCCCCATCCTTGTCTATCTCCCTTATGTATCCCGACGATTCCCCTGAAATTATGATATCAACCTAAGCTCGGGAAGAAAGCACGGCGAAGTGTGGCGGCTAAGGTTTTAGTCCGGGAGGCGCAAGGGTTTTTATACACAAACAATGTGTAACAAAGGGAAAATTTCAACGTGCCGCCGAAGTTTCTCTAATTTCCACGAAGACCCTTATGATTTTAGTATTGTTATAGCACCCTATATATTTTTTTGATTTCTTTTTAAAATTAATTTCTTTCTTCCTGACTCATAACTTTTAGTGTGCGTTTGGTTCAGGTTATCATATATAACCTCGGTTATGTCATTACCAAGTAATCACATAACCAAGGTTATGTGGAATGAAATATAACCTGAAGTTGTTTGGTTCAATTTAGGTAATCAAATAAAATCTTATTTGTTTGGAGGTAATAGTTTATAACTTAATATAATATTTTACAATATTACCATTTTGAATTTTTTTAGATAATTATATTTGTTTAGACTTAAGGGCGTCGATGTCGATCGTCGGTGTCCACGTAGGCAATCGGTGTCCAACACCGACGGTCGACCAGCCATGATCGACGCTAACCGACGACGCCGCCGGCGAGCGACGGTGGTCGTCGGCCTCCGGCGATCGTCGCCGCCGGCGGTCGGCGATGATCGTCGCCGCCGGTGGTCGCCGGCCGCCGGCGGTGGTCGCCGGCGGTGGTCGCCGGCCGCCGGCGGTGGTCGCCGGCCGCCGACGGTGGTCGCCGGCCGCCGGCGGTGGTCGCCGGCCGCCGGCGGTGGTCGCCGGCCGCCGTTGTCGGTCGTCGATCGAGAATAATACTTTCGGAAGTTAATAAATTGTAATGGTTATTTTCGTCTTAAGTGTAAATATTGGAGGATAATTTTGGAAAGATAAGTTCCATAACCAGGGAATCAAGAAAAACCTTACTTCCCTGAGGTTTTCCGATTCCTGGTTGCATGCCCCTTTTGCTGACGTGTCGGGCATCGATCATTACTTGGGAATCGCTGATTACCTAAACCAAACAAGGTTTTTGTTGATAACCTTGGATGGATAACCAAGGTTATCATGGATAACCCTCAACCAAACGCATCCTTACTGTAATTTATCCAACAGCACACTCAAAATTATGAATTCATCTAGAGATATATTATACATTGACGATTTAGCAAAGGGCATATTAAATTTATTAGGCTATGTTTGATACGTTTTTTTTTTCATTTTTATTTTTCATAAAAAATATAATTTTTTAAAAAACATATTTGGTTTGTATTTTTTAAATTTATATTTCAGAAAAAGATATAGTATTTTCTGGAAAAACTATAGAATGAAATAAAGTAATTTTCAAAAAATGAGAAAATACGGGAACATTTGATTTGCTCCGTTTTCTATTTTTACTTTTTAGAAAATCATATTTTCTCATTTTCTAGAAAATAACTTCTATTCATTCTCTAATTATCCAGAAAACGTTATATCTTTTTGTGAAAAATAAGTTTGGCAAATACAAACCAAATACGTTTTCTGAAAAATCGTATTTTCTGTAAAAAATGAAAATAAAAAACAAGTACACTAAACGCAACCTACGATTTTCTGAAAAATAAAAATAGAAAATGAAACAAATCAAACGCGCTACTTTTTTATTTTTCCTTTTAATCATTTTTTTTCTGTCTTTCTTTTTATACACGTAATTTCTTTCTCTTTTCTCTCTCATACTTCTATTTCCTCACTTTTTTTGGATATATGCGTGCATAACACACAACCTGATATGGAAATATATCATGCCTATATTAAGCCTAATATAGAATCATATCAGGCCCAACGTGGACTTAATATGAATGGGTTATTTTAGTTGATTTTTTCGATAAAATTTTAACACTTGTGGAAAAGCCTAAATATAAAAATGGACGACACTGTTGGACTCGTTGCAATTTAAAAAATCCACAAGACCTGAAATGGTTGCAATCTGAGATGTCTAGTGAATTTTTTTAACACGACATACGACGTTTAAAGTTTAGTTGATTTTTTTGATAATATGTTAATATCTCCAAAAAAAAGTCAAAATAAATAATAAATATCACTTTTGAACTCTTTGCCATTTTAAAAATTAATAGGAATTGAAATAGGTGCAATCAGAGCTCTTCAGGTCCTTCAATGGATTTTGATAAGAAAGAATCGATAAAAAAACCCGTGTTAGGCTTGATATGGAATTGGCTTGAATGATTCCACATTAGGTCCAACGTGGGATTTTATCGATTTTTATCAATTCTTTATTATTACATTTTAATGCTTTCGAAGAATTGAACTCTTTGCAATCTCATAAATCTATAAGAACTGAAATTTGTACAATTGGAATTGTCTAAGTTCATCAATAAGTTTTGATAAGGAAGATTCAGAAAAAATCCTCGTTGGCCCTGATATGATTCAATATCATGATCATCAGTGGGTTTTGATCAAAATCCACTGATAAATATAGAAAGTTTCGATTGTATCCGTTTCAGTTCCTAAGGATTTCTGAGGTTATAAGGAGTTTAAATATATTATTTATTATTTATTTTAACTTATCTAAAGGTGTTAAATTGAAATAAGGAAGAATCGATAAAAAATATAAGTTGGCCTGATCTGGAATTATCTCAGATCTAACGTGGATTTTTTTATCGATTCTTTTTTATTTCAATTTAATACCTTCAGAGAAGTCAAAATAGACTCATTTTATGTCTTATGAAATTCTAAAGCTGCAGCGAGTCCAATGGTATTTTTCATTATGTATTTCAACTTCTCCGAATGTGTTAAATTATTTTAAAAAAATCGATTTTAAATTTTACTTTGAATCTAATATAAATTATATCATGTTCATATCATACTCATGAATATATATGTATGTATACATCAACCTAGCTATGCTTTCCATAAATTGCCTTAACTTTTAGCAAAAAATATTTAAAAAATTGATTTGCCTTATAACAACAACTTCACGTACTGTTGTCGTCTAACCCTTAATAATTTCACGTACTGTTGTCGTCTAACCCTTAATAATTTATTATTTTAGAGTGTGTTTGATTCAAATTATCAGATATAATCTTAATTATATGATTACCAACTAATAACATAACCAAGATAATGAGGAATGAAATATAACCTGAAGTTGTTTGATCAATTTAGGTAATCAAATAAAATCTTATTTATTTGAAGATAATAGTCTATAACATAATATAATATTTTACCATATTATCTATCAGTTAAATTTAAGTATAATAATCTTATATACTTATAAATTTAAAATGAAAAAATAAGATGATATTATATACATATTCGTACCCTCTGTCGTCGGTTGTCGTTGCCGGTTGTCGATCGTGAATAATGGTCGGCCGCCATCGGTTGTCGCCGACCGTAGTTGCCGGTCGTCGACCGCAAATAATGGTCGTCGGTCGGCGTCGGTCGCCCGCCGTCGTTGTCGGTGGTCGCCTGCGAATAATGCCTCTTTTGCTAAGGTAAATATTGGAGGATAATTTTGCAAAGATAAGTTTTATAACCCCGGAATCAAGAACAACCTTACTTTCTCTAGATTTTTCGATTCCGGATTGCATGCCCCTTTTGCTGACGTGTCGGGCATCAATTATTACTTGGGAATCGCTGATTATATAAACAAATAAAATTTTGATTGATAATTTTAAATAGATAATCAAGATTATTAAGGATAACCCTCAATCAAACGCACATTTAAAGTCATCCTTGTTAGTAGTATCGCTATCTTTCTTATCTTTATTATTATTCAATGCTTTTACTTCTTATTAAATTAAAGTTAATACCTTTCTGCTTATTACAAATAGGAAGGATAAATGAACGGCAATTTACCAAAAGGCGCATTCAAAAATGAGTATTTACTAAAAGGCGTCCCATTGTTTCATTTTCATCAAAGGGCGCACTAATTTTAGTGAACTTCCTCTTATACCCCTCCTGCTATACACTGCCTTTCTCTTTCTCTCTCAATAATAAATTCCGAGACGCCAGCACGTGATGTTTCATACTTTTATTTTAAAATAATATATTTGGAATCGGCGCTAAAAAAACATATAAATAAATAATTTTTTTCCTAATGTGCACGCATGTAAATAGAAATTCCTAATGTAAGGTCTACAGTAATTGAAAAAAAACGTAAGGTCTATAGTAATTAAATGATCTAACTTATTTAAAAATTAAATAAATAATTTTTATAATTAATTAAATGAAATTAATATATTAAATAATATTTAATAAATTCATTAATGTAAAAAAAAATGAAAAAAAAATTGAAAAAAAAGAAAAGAAAGAGCGTGGGCCTGAAATGTTGATTTCAGGCCCACGCTGGGCCTAAAATCAACAGATTTCAGGCTCACGCTGGGCCTGAAATAAATTATTTCAGGCCCACGCTGGACCTGAAATAAAAATATTTCAGGCCCAGCGTGGGCCTGAAATTTTTTATTTCACGCCCACGTTGGGCCTGAAATCTTTTGATTCAGGCCCGACGTGGACTCAATTTTTTTCTATTTTAAAAATATAATAATATATACAAAAACGTATCAAAACACTTAATTTAAGATTCAAACACAGGGCCTGAAGTCATCCCAAGAGGGTCTGAAGTCAAATAACTTCAGATCCTATAAATAATTAATTTAATAAATAACAATTAAATATAAAAAAATATTGTTAAAATTAAAAAAATTTCAGTGCCCTGAGGCCTGAAGTCATCAGACTTCATGCCCTCCATCATTGATATAAAAAAATTTTTTATAAAAATGTTTAATATATAATTACATACTATATAGGAGTAGTTTAGGTATAGCAGTGAGTTTAGGTGCCGAAACATCTAATAGGAGTGGTCTAGGAGATGAGATTTTGGGTGCCGAAACATCTAATCTTGTTGTATCACCAATGCTATAGGAGTGATTTAGGTATATCAGTGAGTTTTGAGCAAAACTCACTGATGGACCTACCATATTAGGAATTCTGAAACCCCTATATCAGTAGACAGGGTTGAGATAGGAGATGAGATTTTGGATGCCGAAACCTCTAATCTTGCTGTATCACCAATGCTATAGGAGTGGTTTAGGTAAATCAGTGAATTTTGAGCAAAACTCACTGATGAACCTACCATATTCGGCATTCTGAAAACTCTATATCAGTAGACAGGGTTGAGCTAGGAGATGAGATTTTGGGTGCTGAAACCTCTAATCTTGCTGTATCACCAATGTTATAGGAGTGGTTTAGGTATATCAGTGAGTTTTGAGCAAAACTCACTGATGGACCTACCATATTTGGAATTCTGAAAACTCTATATCAGTAGACAGGGTTGAGCTAGGAGATGAGATTTTGGGTGCCGAAACTAGGGATGGAAATAGGTCAGGCGGCCTGTCAGGAGCCTGTGGCCTGGCCTGTTAAAAATTAAAATAATAAACAGGCCATTTTGAAAGCCTGCATTTCTTATCAGTCCAGGCCCAGGCTCAATATAAAACCTATAAAGCCTGACAGGCCGGCCTGGGCCTGTTAAACATGTATTCTATAAATTACCAAATGTTAAAATATAAAAATATAATGTAAATGTAGAGTTTCGATCCCTGGACTCCCGCCCAAGCCAATACTTATCTACACCCACCTAACCAACAGATCACAAGTCTTTGATGTTTTCTTATCCATAATCAGAATATCTGTATCTATCATGTTTTCGAAATAAATTACAGGCTTTGTAAACATGCCACAGGCCAGGCCAGACTATTGAACAGGCCAGGCTCAGGCCTAGAATAAAGCCTGTAACAGGCCACAGGCCAGGCTCAGGCCTGTTTGCTATTATACAGGCCTGGCCTGTTAAGGTGAAAGCCTGGCCTGGCCTGGCCTGTTTCCATCCCCAGCCGAAACCTCTAATCTTGCTGTTTCACCAATGCTATAGGAGTGGTTTAGGTATATCAGTGAGTTTTGAGCAAAACTCACTGATGGACCTACCATATTTGGAATTCTGAAAACTCTATATCAGTAGACAGGGTTAAGCTAGGAGATGAGATTTTGGGTGCCCAAACATCTAATCTTGCTGTATCACCAAAGCTATAGGAGTGGTTTAGGTATATCAGTGAGTTTTGAGCAAAACTCACTGATGGACCTACCATATTTGGAATTCTGAAAACTCTATATCAGTAGACAGGGTTGAGCTAGGAGATGAGATTTTGGGTGCCGAAACCTCTAATCTTGCTGTATCACCAATGCTATAGGAGTGGTTTAGGTATATCAGTGAGTTTTGAGCAAAACTCACTGATTGACCTACCATATTTGAAATTCTGAAAACTCTATATCAGTAGACAGGGTTAAGCTAGGAGATGAGATTTTGGGTGTCGAAACCTCTAATCTTGCTGTTTCACCAATGCTATAGGAGTGGTTTAGGTATATCAGTGAGTTTTGAGCAAAACTCACTGATGGACCTACCATATTTGGAATTCTGAAAACTCTATATCAGTAGACAGGGTTGAACTAGGAGATGAGATTTTGGGTGCCGAAACCTCTAATCTTGCTGTATCACCAAAGCTATAGGAGTGGTTTAAGTATATCAATGAGTTTTGAGCAAAACTCACTGATGGACCTACCATATTTGGAATTCTGAAAACTCTATATCAGTAGACAGGGTTGAGTTAGGAGATGAGATTTTGGGTGTCGAAACCTCTAATCTTGCTGTATCACTAATGCTATATGAGTGGTTTAGGTATATCAGTGAGTTTTGAGCAAAACTCACTGATAGACCTACCATATTTGGAATTCTGAAAACTTTATATCAGTAGACAGGGTTGAGCTAGGAGATGAGATTTTGGGTGCCGAAACCTCTAATCTTGCTGTATCACCAAAGCTATAGGAGTGGTTTAAGTATATCAGTGAGTTTTGAGCAAAACTCACTGATGGACCTACCATATTTGGAATTCTAAAAACTCTATATCAGTAGACAGGGTTGAATTAGGAGATGAGATTTTGGGTGCCGAAACCTCTAATCTTGCTGTATCACCAATGCTATAGGAGTGGTTTAGGTATATCAGTGAGTTTTGAGCAAAACTCACTGATAGACCTACCATATTTGGAATTCTGAAAACTCTATATCATTGGTGATACAACAAGATTAGATGTTTCAGCACCCAAAATCTCATCTCCTAGACCACTCCTATTAGATGTTTCGGCACCTAAACTCACTGATATACCTAAACTACTCCTATATAATATGTAATTATATATTAAACAGTTTTATAAAATTTTTTTTTATATCAATGATGGAGGGCCTGAAGTCTGATGACTTCAGGCCCTCCTTGGGCCTGAAGTCGGATGACTTCAGGCCCCAGGGCACTGAAATTTTTTTAATTTTAACAATATTTTTTTATATTTAATTGTTATTTATTAAATTAATTATTTATAGGATCTGAAGTTATTTGACTTCAGACCCTCTTGGAATGACTTCAGGCCCTGTGTTTGAATCTTAAATTAAGTGTTTTGATACGTTTTTGTATATATTATTATATTTTTAAAATAGAAAAAAAATTGAGTCCACGTCGGGCCTGAATCAAAAGATTTCAGGCCCAACGTGGGCCTGAAATAATTTATTTCAGGCCCAGCGTGAGCCTGAAATCTGTTGATTTCAGGCCCAGCGTGGGCCTGAAATAATTTATTTCAGGCCCAGCGTGAGCCTGAAATCTGTTGATTTCAGGCCCAGCGTGGGCCTGAAATCAACATTTCAGGCCCACGCTCTTTCTTTTCTTTTTTTTTCAATTTTTTTTACATTTATGAATTTATTAAATATTATTTAATATATTAATTTCATTTAATTAATTATAAAAATTATTTATTTAATTTTTAAATAAGTTAGATGATTTAATTACTATAGACCTTACGTTTTTTTTCAATTACTGTAGACCTTACATTAGGAATTTCTATTTACATGCGTGCACATTAGGAAAAAAATTATTTATTTATATGTTTTTTTAGCGCCGATTCCAAATATATTATTTTAAAATAAAAGTATGAAACATCACGTGCTGGCGTCTCGGAATTTGTTATTGAGAGAGAAAGAGAAAGGCAGTGTATAGCAGGAGGGGTATAAGAGGAAGTTTACTAAAATTAGTGCGCCCTTTGGTGAAAATGAAACCATGAGACGCCTTTTGATAAATATTCATTTTTGAGTGCGCCTTTTAGTAAATTGCCGATATATGAATGAAATATTTATCAATAAATTTAATAAAAATTTATTTATATTTGTTCAATAAAAATAAAATAAAATAAATAAATAAATTTTAATAATTTATTAAATTAAATGAATAAGTTAAAATATGATCAGTTCGTCAATCGAAATGATCAACTATTCATAAATAATATTTATAAATAATATTTATGAAAAAATTTATGAATCATATTTATCAATGAATAAACTTATATTATCAAATTTAATAATTAATTAAATAAACTTAAATAGATAAAATTTTTAAATAATCAAATAAGTTTGAATCAAGAATTCAATGACATCTATAAACCCAGCTCAAGTTTGTAAAAGAAATTAAATCAAGATTGAACAATCATTTCAAAAATAATTTAATTCATTTTAGATTTCACTCAATTACCTTATCAAATAAAATTAAATACCATAAAATTCAACTCGGTTTAGTTCTTTAATAGCCTATCAACTTTAGCAACACCCACAATCCTATTCTTCGGACATCAATTTTTTCCTTCGCTTCTTCAATAACGTAGCGAATCACGTGCCGGATGGGCCACATATGCCAACACGCCTCTAATAAGATAAACCTAACTATGTTTATCAATACTTTGGAGTTCCAAAAAACCCACTATATTTAAAAGGTCCAATAAATTAAAGCCTAATATTAAAGACCTCCTAAATTGAATTTTTAATGGCTAATATCTCCAAAATACTCCATTAAATATTTTTCTTTCTTTAAATCTAGTTGCTCATATAATCAGTTGAATAGATCTATCGGCAATTTACCAAAGGGCCAGAGGCGTAGCCAGATTTTCAAATTAGGTGGGGCTAACTATGATTGAAAATATTATAATAAAAATTAAAATCTTTTCCATCTTACCTTTTGCTGTGAAGAAGAACAAAAACATGACGGCGTCCGACGTGGTGCGGCGTGTAACAGATATTGTGATTGGGAGTTAATCGGTGATTTCGATTAAAGTTTTTCTACTTGTCCTAATTGATAAAATATATATTTTTTATTTAATTAAAATTTTTAAGTTAATTTTGATTTAATTAAATTTTATAATTGAAAAAGATTATGTTGAATTGCATTTTAGTGGGTTATATATATAGTTTTGATATTGTATGGTACTAGACAAAACGCTCGCTACATACGTTTGGGTTTTTATTTTATTTTTTAAAATTCAATTTTTTTCTCAAATAAATCACTTTTTTTTAAAAATAATTTCATAAAATTAATTTATTATCTCTGCCTCCCCTCTTTCTCATCCATTTTCGAAGAAACGACCAATTCTTCGTCGTCACGTCCACCGACTGCAGTCGAAGCACACTCCTATCCTCGCTTGCCGATCCTCTCCTGCAATGCCGACGGTTGCGATGAGTGACGATGGGTTCACCTATCCCTCATCGGTTATAATTTTGTTTGGGGCGGCGGTCGAAGGCGGTAGGCGCGACGGTGAAGAATTGGTCGTTTCTTCGAAAATGAACGAGAGAGTGGGGAGGCAAAGAGAGAGAATAAATTAATTTTGTGTGAGAATATATATATATATATATATATATATATATATATATATATATATATATATATATATATATATATATATATATATTGTCTGTGTGAGAGAGGTGGGGTTGGAGCCCACTCTAGCCCAGGTGTGGCTCCGCCCCTATAAAGGGCGTACGTAACAATTAGAAATTACCAAAGGGCGTACCATAGTTTCTATTTTACCAAAGGGCGTACCATAGTTTCTATTTTACCAAAGGGCACAGACTTTTATGTGAACTTCCTCTTATACCCCTCTTTCTAATTACTGTCTTTCTCTTTCTCTCTCTCAGTAACAGTTTTCGAGGTGTCTGCACATGCTTTTTCAGACTTTTATTTTAAAATAATATATTATAGAATCGACGCTAAAAACGTAAGGTAAAAATTAAAAAAAAAACGAAGACGAAGAGAAATTAATACTGCTAATGTTCATGCTCATCCAACGTGATAAATATATTAAATAATAAATAAATGATTTTTATATTTAATTAATAGAAATTAATATATTAAATAATAATTAATAAATATATTAATATATAAAAAAATTTTGAAAAAAAACGTAGCTGAAATAAAAAAAATAACACATGGGCCTGAAATCTATTGATTTCAGACCACGCACGTTGGGCCTGAAATATTTTATTTCAGGCCCACGCTGAGCCTGAAATATTTTATTTCAGGCCTAGTGTGGACCTGAAATAAAAATATTTCAGGCCCAGCGTGGGCCTGAAATTTTTTATTTTAGACCCACGTTGGGCCTGAAATCTTTTGATTCAGGCTCGACGTGAACTCAAATTTTTTTTCCTATTTTAAAAATATATTAATATATAAAAAACCTATCAAAATACTTAATTTCAGATTAAAACGCAAGGTCTGAAGTCATGCTAGGAGGGCCTGAACATAGATGTGATGTCCATCAGTGGGTTTTGGTCAAAACCCACTGATATGGCTAAACTACTCCTATTGCATTGGTGATATCTAATATACAGATGTTTGGACACCTAAAACATCATCTCTTACCTCTAACCTCTCTATTCATATGGAGTTTTCAGAAATCCAGATATGGGAGATCCATCAGTGGGTTTTGGTCAAAACCCACTGATATTTCTAAACTACTCATATTTCATTGGTGATATCTAATATATAGATGTTTGGACACCTAAAACATAATCTCCTACCTCTACCCTCTCTATTCATATGGAGTTTTCAGAAATTCAGATATGGTAGGTCCATCAATAGGTTTTTTATATATTAATATATTTATTAATTATTATTTAATATATTAATTTCTATTAATTAAATATAAAAATCATTTATTTATTATTTAATATATTTATCACGTTAGATGAGCATGAACGTTAGCAGTATTAATTTCACTTCGTCTTCGTTTTTTTAAATTTTTACCTTACATTTTTAACGCCAATTCCATAATATATTATTTTAAAATAAAATTCTGAAAAAACATGTGCAGACGCCTCGAAAATTATTACTGAGAGAGAGAAAAAGAAAGACAATAGTTAGAAGGAGGGGTACAAGAAGAAGTTCACATAAAGGCATGCGCCTTTTGGTAAAATAGAAATCATGGTATACCCTTTAGTAATTTTCAATTATTATATACGTCCTTTGGTAAATTACCGTAGATCTATTGATCCTTGGATATATAACATGCCCTATGATTGGAAATGTGCCTTCACTTTACCATAGTTACTAAAATCTTTACTTTTGATTTTCATTTTGCAAATCACATTGATAAAGTAATCTTTAAAAAGTTAAAAAGGCATCATATCTTTCTTCCAAATGCAAGTTTAAGATTTGGATAGGGCTAGAAATGAATCTTTGACTCAAAATGTTTATATATATATATATATATATATATATATATAGGGTATAGAATAGAAAGTAATGAGAATTAGCTAGACTAGGGAGCATTAAAACTTATCCTTATCAGTAGAAACTAGAAGCTAATGTTTTTCAGTCAAAAATTGGGAGTTGATTCAAGGTGATCATGCACTCTTGATTGGATCGAATAAATAAAATCTAGATTAAGTAATATAGCTAGATTCCAGAAAGAGCTAGTAGAATTAATAATTGATTATCTAATTTATAATTAAAATGGATGGCATTATCTTAAATAAGGTGTAGTGGCAAAACATGAGAATTCGAATTTTAATAGGAATGAATATTTTAGTGGTCAACCTCTAAATGTGGATAAATTGTAATTCAGATTTACTCGATAAATCATGAGTGAAGCTTGGACACTTGACTATAAAAAGAAAATTCAATTCAAACAAATTAGGGTAGATAAATCATGATCCATGCATGTATTTAACCAAATTATTTCTTTGAATTTAACTAAATCAACTAAAAAAATACAAAGAGATCAGGATTCAATAAAGTGCAATAGTATTAACTTGGTGTGAACCTAAATTATTATTTAACATTTTTACCAACTTAGCACTAATATAATTCAAACTCTCACAACTATGATTTTTTTTTTTTTACAAAAAGTGAACTTACAATTACGAGCAAATCCAAGACATTTAGGGTAAAAAAATTTTTGGCCAAAAAAATTTGATGGTCTTGAAAACTTAAATTTTTTAAAATATATATATATATATATATATATATATATAATTTGAGAGATCGTGCATTTAAAGTTATCAAACACTTTTTAACAAACGAGTTTGATGATATTAAAAGATTAAAAATAAAAAAAAAACATAAATAAACATAAAGGACCACTAGGGATACAATATTATTAAAATGTGATAAATTATTTCACTTAGGAAAAATGTTAGTTATGTTGGGGTGAACAAATATAATTTTTGTACAAATTGAAAGAATTTAAATTAGGCTTAAATTTTGGATGACTTGGGCGAGATGGACATTTGTTTCTTAAAAAAAATATTAAATCGGGTAGCAGATAAATCTGAGATGATTGGTTTGGCTCTACGAAATTTTTTTTATCGATCATCAGGGTAAATTAGAAAGCGCTCGCGGTGGGTGGTCTAGAAGCCCAACATCCCAGATTTCATACCCTATTTGGAGGAAATATTCCTGTAAAATACACCGTAGTTAGGGATTGAACCGTGGATATTTAGAATAACGATTAGTCGTCCTACTCCTGCACCATAGCCCCAGGGGCTTGTTTCCTAATTCCTAGATCAGGATGATGAGCGACTTGGAAAGTTGCATCATGTAATTGGGAGAGTAAGTTGGATATGGATATCTTTTTCTAGATTGTGCTCACACATAAGTATGTGCTCATACACAAGTGAATTAAAGACATCTCCTAAAAGAGAGTCTCTCATTCATATTACAATATTATCAAATTATGATTCAATATAAATAGACATATTTCCTTAAAATTTTCAATATAATATTGGACTATTCTTCCCGTGAACAGATCCAAGATTTCAATTTTGACCTAACGGGGTCGCATACTAAATAACGAAAATAATTATTATACATTATATTCGAAAATCGCGGATTATCAAATTATCTAGATTGCGCTCACACATAAGTCTGTGCTCATACACAAGTGAATGAAAGACATCTCATAATAGAGTCTCTCATTCATATATATTTACAACATTATCAAATTATGATTCAATATAAATAGACATATTCCCTTAAAATTTTCAATATAATATAAGACTATTATTCCCGTGAGCAGATCCAAGATTTGAATTTTGACGGGTCACATACTGAGTGACGAAAATAATTATTATATGTTATATTTGAAGGTTGCACGGACGGGATGACGTCGGAGAAGAGGCGGAAGGTGGCTATGAGCAAGCGGATGGAGCCGATGACGGAGTTGGGGAGGTACCAGCCACTAGAGGCATAGAATTCAATAGACACAACCAAGGACAAATTTACACACAGCCAGAGTGATTTGTCTTTTTTTATAAAATATTTTCGTTGGTCTAAAAGATGAAACTATCAACTCAACGACCCTTCCAGGGGTGACCCCCACTATTCAGAAAGGAGATAAATTATGGGGGCTTCACTCAGTAACAACAATACATATAAGGAGAGTTTGAGACAACCAACGGAATATTCTGTATTGACTGAAAATCGACCTCGAATCTATTGACAGTAACATTCTTGTATTAACCAACTGCATCAGCCGATGAAAGCATCTTTTTTTGTTTTTATTAGAGATAGATGGATAGAGTCACAGATGCAAGCTCAACGTTTTCTACATGTAATACCTGGTCTTGGTGAATAAACAACAACCACATCATTTGATCTCCTATCCCAACTTCCCACCTCCCTCTCTACTACTTCCCATCCGATTGCTTGATTCCCGCTTTGTTTTGCCTTCAAGGCATAATTGAGTTGATTATCACATGATAAATCTATGAAACTATGTGATTCCCGAGTATAGCCGATGCAAATTATGGAACCTAAAGAAAAGATATTAAAATAGCATAAATTGTGTAGGAATAAATTATCAAAATTAATAATAGTAGAGATCGACGTTGATATCTAATGTTGTTTTCGCTAAAAAAACTATTTATGCAAGACAACAATCAACAATTGAACGGAACTAGATGGCAGATTTACACGTATATCTGCCGCTAATTCTTTCATACATATTGTAGTCAATGTGAGACTATCGTATTAGAATCAATTTCATCTAATTTTTTCATTCACTTTTCCAGGAAGTTATTGCAAATGTTTAATATTATTGAACTCTCATATTTTAAGCAAAGAGAGACCAAATTCTGAGCAATTAATAAATCTCCTAATCTATAGTTATAGTCTAATGGCAACTACCATGCATGAGTTTGATGAGCTAAGGATCTTAAAAGATCAATTATTAATATATTGCTTAAACCATTGTAATTAACAAAGATAACAGTTATCTTTCTAAAAAAGATTAAAAAAATGCAACAGGCTAAAACTATGGAACATATGAGGTGAAGCACAACATAGCGCATAGCTTCTAATAGCCGGCAAAAGAGGTATAAATTAAGAAAAGAGTGCAAATAATATTTTGCTTGGCCTATAGTAGTGATGGAGACCTTAAAAGATGAAAAGTGATCCGGGTGAATGGTTTTTTAGAAGGGTCGGAGGCCCGGTCGGGTTCGACCTTCGTTTCGAACCAGGAGAGGTTAAGCCGGATCAAAGTTGACTCATGGGCTTGACTTGGGGATCGGTCTAAGGCCGAGGTAGATAATGCCCCGGTTCAGATTCAAACATTTGGGGTCGGTCACCCGAGGTCGGGCACTCGGGGTCGGTCACCCGAGGTCGGACACTCGGGGTCGGTCACCCGAGGTCGGACACTCGGGGTCGGTCACCCGAGGTCGAGCACTCAGGGTCGGTCACCAGAGGTCGGACACTCGGGGTCGGTCATTCGAGGTCGGTCACCCTAGATACATTCAAAGTCGAGAGTCCGCGGCCGAGTGACCTGAGGTCGCTCCATAAGTGCAGGCTGCAGATCCGAGCTTATTCAATCGATTCAACCTGTGAGTCATGGCGGGTCGACTGAATAAATACTACCTATCTCTGTTAGTAATAATCATCACCTGATAGGGACATCTGACAGGGCCGCCGAATATAAATAAGAATCAGAAGAGACAGTTGAGACAGGGTGTCAGGCGGCTATGTCAGTCTCATAGGGGCCACTAAAGCTGCCAACGGCTCGGTCTGTCAACTGACTCAACATTAATGAGATAGAACATCTCTGACATGGCAGAGGACTTTCCTCCCCCTATATAAACCCCCCTTTTGGCTCCAAAAAGGGGATTGCTGCCACTTTGCAACCACGCTATTACTTTGTGAACCCTGTTTTGGTCCGAACCGAGTGACTTGAACTTCAGTCCTATTTGAGCCTGATCCCGACCTTTGAGCTACAGCAGACCAGGTTGTCTTGGTCAGACTGAGTCAGCCGGGCGAGAACCGATCTTCGCTTGTCGACAGGATCAAATTTGGCGCCGTCTGTGGGAATCTGCCTGATCGAAAGCTGAAGATGAGTGACTCCAATCGGATGACTGTGATGCTTTCACAAGAAGACCTTGATCTGCTGGTGGAAGCCAAAGCTAGGAAGTTGGCGGCGAAGCAGCAGGCATCTGTTTGACCCACTCAGGAGGGCCCAGCCGAGCCCACAGCTCGCATGGGCACTGAAGGAGGAGCTCGCCAGGGGGACAACCCACATTTCCACCCAGCCTTATTCGGCCCAGCAGAGGGGGCAGGGCAGTCTGATCCTCACGAAGCTTCTTCCAATCAAGCCAGAGCTAACAAGGGGAAATCTCCCCTCAGTCAGACCCTGGTTGAGCCTACCGGGTTTCCCTTTTCCAGCCAGGTCTTACAGGAACCACTTCCTAAGCGCTTCGGACTCCTGTCCATCCCCGAGTATGGAGGAGTTACGGACCCGAATGAGCATTTGAAGAAATTTGAGAACGCTGCGCGGCTACATCAATACTCGGATAGTATTAAGTGCTGGGCCTTCCTGACCACCTTGGCCGGGCCAGCCCAGCGATGGTTCAATAGACTCCCCGAAGGATCGGTAAAGGACTTCGCCGACTTCAAAAGATTGTTCCTGCAACACTTTGCGAGTAGCAAAAGACATCACAAGACCAGCTTAAACCTGCTCACCATGAAGCAGGGCTCCAAGGAACCCTTGAAGGCCTACATCAAAAGATTTAACCAGGTTGCATTGGACGTGCCTACCGCTACGTCCGAGGTGCTAGTCAGCGCCTTTGCCCAAGGTTTGCAAGAAGGCGAATTCTTTAGATCCTTGATCCGAAAGCCTCCGAAGGACTTTGAGAGCCTCCTGGGCAAATCCAGTAAATATGTGGATGTGGAAGAAGCACAAGCTGCTAGATGGCCGGAGGCCAGACCTACGCCCGAGACTCCTCAGCATCATCAAAGGAGTATGCCTCCTGGAGGACCTCTCAGGAGTCCCAGAGCTACGGGGCACAGGCAGGGAGCTGAGCGGGGCATAGTTCAGCAGGTGGCCCAGGATTGCCTCCCTACCAGATGGCGACCCTACTGTTCTTTCCATAACAACCATACCCATGACCTTCAGGACTGCTGGCAGGCTGGCCGGGGTCGGGGTCGCACCGATCGAGGGAGTCCGAGAGGATCCCATTAGGGAGGTGGTCGCGGTCGGGGGAGAGCACCGCCGAACCAATCCGAGTCCCATGTCCGACCGACCGCCCCTGCAGCCAGACAATTGTTCCCGACCCCCGGCTCTCCCAGGCAAGGGAATGCCAGCGAGGAGCAAGCTAACCAGTTGAACGCTGTGCACAGGTCCATCAACGTGATTTCCGGCAGTCCCACCTATGGAGACTCCAACCGAGCTCGGAAGTCTAAAGTCCAACGTTTAGATATCTATCAAGTGAGCAGCAGTTCCGCCCAAGTGCAAGGGCCACAGATAAGCTTCGACCCTGCCGACCTACAAGGAGTGGAAGTACCACACGACGATGCCCTGGTCATCACAGCGGTTATAGTGAATTATCAGGTCCACCGGACCATTGTGGATACCGGAAGTTCAGTAAATATTTTATACTTGAAAGCATTTGAGCAGTTGCAGATTGAGACTACTGAGCTGCAACCTGTGGCCACACCTTTGTTTGGGTTCACAGGGAATGAAGTCCAGCCACTTGGCCAAATCAAGCTGGCCATCTCACTCGGAGAGGAGCCTCTGTGAAGGACCAGGTGGTCTACCTTTCTAGTGGTGGATGCACCTTCGACTTATAATGCTATTCTAGGCAGACCAGCACTGAATGAATTCCGAGCTGTGGCGTTAACTTTCTATTTGAAAGTCAAGTTTCCAGTGGGAGATCAGGTCGGCGAAGCTAGAGAGGATCAGAAAGTAGCACGGCGGTGTTATGTTGACGATGTCCGAGTGGAGGTGAGGAAGACCTTCCGAGCTCTGCCGGCCAGTTGTAATATGGTGCAGTCCTCGCCCTGGGTTGAGTTGATAGAGGAGAAGGAAGAGGTCCATCTCCTACCCAACCGGGAAGAAACTACGGTAAGAATAGCTCTGGGATTACAACCCGACCTTCGGCAGCAGCTAGTAGAGTGTTTGACCCAGAACTAGGACGTATTTGCCTGGTCCCAGCGAGATTTGAAGGGAGTCAGACCCGAGATTATGGAGCACAAGTTGCACGTTTATCTTGACGCCCGACCAGTGAAGCAAAAGAAAAGAGATTTCAGCCTTGAGTAGAACAAGATCATTCAAGCAGAGGTAGAAAGGCTGCTGGAAGCCGGGCACATCCGAGAGGTCCAGTTCCTGGCTTGGCTGGCCAATGTGGTGTTGGCCTCCAAGCTAGGAGGCAAGCGGAGGGTCTGCATCGACTTCAGAGACCTTAACAAAGCTTGCCCTAAAGATTGCTATCCGCTCCCCCGAATAGACCAGATGGTAGACTCCACCACGGGGAGTGAACTCATCTGCATGCTAGATGCTTAATAAGGATACCACCAAGTCCCGTTGTTCCCAGATGATCAAGAGAAAGTTAGCTTTGTCACAGCCGAGGGCACCTACTGTTACACGGTTATGCCATTCGGACTCAAGAATGCCGGGGCCACATACCAGAGGTTGATGAACAAGGTATTCAAAGAGCAGCTCGGAAGAAATGTAGAAGTGTATGTCGATGATATTCTCATCAAGTCCCTCAAAGCCACTGATTTGATAGCAGATGTCAAAGAGACTTGTTGCACTCTCAGGAAGTATGGTCTCAAGCTCAACCCGTCCAAGTGCTTGTTTGGAGCCAAGAGCGGGAAATTCCTTGGATATATCCTGACTGATCGAGGAATAGAAGCTAATCCGGGTAAGGTAAAAGCTCTGCTCGACATGCCTCCACCCAGGAGCCTAAAGGAAGTCCAGCGTTTAACAGGAAGGATCACTGCTCTCTCCCGATTCATCTCCCGGTCAGCTGATAGGAGTCTGCCCTTCTTCAAAATTCTGCGCAAGGCCACCAGGTTCCAGTGGGATGCCGAGTGTGACCGAACTTTTGAAGAATTGAAGACTTACTTGGTCAGTCTGCCGGTGTTAGCTAAGCCCGAAGAAGGAGAACCATTGTATGTTTATCTGTCTGCTACTGAGGGAGCTGTGAGGCTGTACTTGTGACCCAGAAGCAGGCCGAGCAACAGCCGATCTACTTCTTTGGGCATTTACTCAAGGAAGCCGAGTGTAGGTATACTACACTCGAGAAATTAGCTTATGTGCTTGTATTGATGGCTCGACGTTTGCGCCCCTACTTTCTAGCTCACCCAATCCGAGTGTTGACTAACAGCACGCTCGGAAAGGTGTTAGTCAACCTCGAGGTCTCGGGGCGGATGGTTAAGTGGACAATAGAATTGAGTGAGTACGATATTGAGTACTAGCCCCGGACTGCCATCAAAGCTCAGGCATTAGCTGATTTCCTCAGTGAACTTCACACGGAGGAAGAGGAAGAGACTTGGAAGATATATGTGGACGGGTCAGCCACTCGGGCGGGGAGTGGCGTGGGCGTCTTATTGGTGTCTCCTAAGGGAGACTCACTTCACCTCGATGTACGCTTAGAGTATCCTGCTACCAATAATCAGGCAGAATATGAAGCTCTTCTGGCAGGTCTGCAAGCAGCCAAGCATGTGGGGGCTACTCGGGTCGTCTTGCACTCAGACTCTCAGTTAGTAGCTCGGCAGGTAGCGGGGCAGTTTGAGGTAAACGACGAGAAGCTACAAGCTTATGTGGATGCCTACAAGCAGCTGCAGGCAGAGTTTCAAGAAGTTCAGGTCGTGTAGATCCCCCGGGGGGACAATGCTAAGGCGGACGAGTTGGCTAGACTTGCCAGTGCTGTCCGTCCATGGGTCTTCCCCAAGCCCTCACCTCAGATCATGCTGGTAGCCCAGGTTGAGAGGGAAACAGAAATAGAAATACAAGGGGACTGAAGAGCTCCATTCATAGCCTATCTGAAAGAAGGAACTCTCCCAGACAGTCCCGAGCAGGCAAGGATACTGAAGATAAGAGCGGCCCGGTTTACTCTGATAGGAGATGCATTATACAAGCGGGCTTTTTCCCGACCGTTACTTAGATGCCTTGGGGAGGAAGATGCAGACTATGTACTAAGAGAAGTGCATTTGGGGTCCTGCGGAAATCACTCAGGAGGTCGGTCCATGGCTCGAAAAGTCCTGTTGGCCGGTTACTTTTGGCCTACACTCCAGAAGGACGCCGAGAAGTTGGCCCTCTCTTGCCTTTCTTGTCAGAAGTATCAGAATTTATCGCACCGACCGGTCGAGATGCTGAGAACATCCATTGTGCCCTGTCCCTTTGATCAATGGGGCATGGATATAGTGGGGCCATTCCCCAGGACAGCTGGTCAGAAGAAATTCTTGCTAGTGGCAGTGGACTACTTCTCTAAGTGGATTGAAGCAGAAGCCTTAACCCGGATCACCGAGCAAGCAGTAAAGAAGTTCCTATGGCAGAATATTCTCTGTCGATATGGCATACCTCACAAGCTGGTGTCAGACAATGGTCGGCAATTTCAGGGCCGGGTAATAAGAGAATGGTGCAAAGGCTTCGGGATCCAGCAGGCCTTCACTTCAGTGGCTTATCCCCAAAGTAATGGGCAGGCTGAAGTAGCTAATAGAGAGATTCTGAAGGGACTCAGGGCCAAGTTAGATCAAGTTGGTGGATCTTGGGTGGACGAATTACCCGGTGTCCTATGGGCTCTCCGGACCACCCCTAAAGAGGGGTCGAGGTGCACTCCTTTCCAGTTGGTATACGACAGTGAAGCTGTGGTCCCCATGGAGGTCGGCTGCGAGTCGGACAGAAGACATCTGTATGGGGAGGACAATGCAGAAAAAAGACGAGTGGAGCTGGATCTGATTGAGGAGGTTCGGGCTAAGGCCGCGGTTCGCATGGCCGCTTACCAACAAAGGATGCGGCGCCGATACAATCAGGGAGTTATACCTCGAAGTTTCCAAGTAGGGGACAAGGTATGGAAGAAAATCAAGCCAGTTGGAGAAGTAGGCAAACTAGAGCCTCAGTGGAGCGGCCCTTTTCTGGTGGTCAAGGCATTGGGGTCAGGAGCTTACTACCTGCAGGACACTCAAGGGAAGCAGCTGGGAAGACCCTGAAGTGCAGTGCACCTAAGATTATATCGTGAGGAGAGTTGAGAGAAATAATCCTTGTAATTGTACCCCTAAAATACGATAGTAAGATCCCCGATCATCCAAAAGGCAGTCTCCACAAGTTATAAGTGGGCATGCTCCCACGCACCCACCGGACTCGGCACCGATCGAGCGTGGCGTTCCACGTTCGGTCGGGCCCGGTCGGGCGTGGCGGTCCACGCTCGGTCAGGGTAAGTCGGACGGTGTCCAGACTCTTGCTAAGGGGAAGTATGAATCAACACATTTCCGCAATATCTACCGCCCGAGCGTGGTTTCCCACATTCAGATAGGCGAACTGAGTAGGTGGTGAGCCTGGTGAGGCTAAGGCAATCAAACATAAGCATACAAATCAACTCAGTTTTATTGCAAAGATTAGCCGAGTCAGGGTGCCAACCCGACCGAGCAACATCGCCGAGTCAGGGTACCGACCTGACCGAGCAACATAGCCGAGTCAGGGTACCGACCCGACCGAGCAGCACCCTCGGGTCCGGGTACCGACCCGAGTGGACGGCTAGTAGCGTGAATGTCCAGAGCGTCTGACACCTAGCAAAATTTTCTAATCGACCTGAAGAATCAAATTCGGATGTGCGGCGTAAGTATCTCGAGCACTCAACACTTAGTGGAAATTTACTGTGAGGTTCAGACATCTACCTTTGCAGAGTAAGTCGGACACGCCGAGCGAACGATACTTAGTAAAAATCTCATGCATCGTAAACAAGCAGGGACAGTAATAAAACAAGAAGAATGGGGGTATAAAGAGCCAACATAACTAAGACAAGGCACATAGCCATTACAAAACTGGGCCCCGAGGGCCGAATCAGACATAACCAGATAAAGCCATTACCAAAAACCTTAAGGCCTCATGGCCGAGTCAGGACAAAATAAGGAAAGACCGAAATTTAATTCAAGTAAAGGGAGGGAAGGCATTCTCAGGGATCGTGGCCTTAATCCGAGTCGGCTTCACAACATTGGGTGGAAAATCTGCAGGAAGATGGCCGGCTTCCTTCAACTGTTGAATGACACCCTTCACGCCATACAAGATCATGCCGCCGGTACAAGCCGCCACTTGGTTGAGGAAGGGATCTGACTGGATATACGCCAGGCGGGCTGCCTTAATCCGTGCGGACTCGCCCGACTGATAGTCCTCTAGCTCCTTCTTCAGCCGGGCAACGTCAGAGTCCCTCCCTTGGATCGCAGCTTCCCGAGCCATCTCTGCACTCACCAGTTGAGCCTCAAGAGCCTGAAAGGCCTCTCGTTGAGCGGCCATCTCAATCTCCTTATTCTTCAGGGCGAGCTGAGTCTGATCGTGAGCTGTAGCCGTCTCCTTCAGTTGTCGCTGGAGACCCCTAAGATCGGTAGTCTTTCTATCTAAGTCAGAACGGGCCCGGGTGTAACGAGTCTGAAACGTTTTCTTTTCACCCTCTGTATGGGCCAACCGATTGGATAATCATTCTACCTCTATAGCGGCCTGAGCCAGGGCTTGGTGTTCTTCCTCCGACTGAGCCTCCAAGTCCGACAACTGCAATCTCAGCGAGGTTATCTCAGAGTGTAAGCTGTCCCGACCCTCATCATCCGGGGGGAGATTGCAATGGGCCAGCTTGCTCTCCAGTTCCTTCACTTTCATTTCGGCTGCCCGACGTTCCCTGATATTTGTAATTAGAGCCTGGCCGACCGACTGGCTCATCGCCCAATGCTACACCACGAGGAAAGCACTATTAGTAGGAAGGAAAATGAAAACGGATAAGGAGAGAGAGAGAACACCTGAGTGGCTTCCATGAAGAAGTTGTCGGCTAAGCTCATGGGGTTTGTATCAGTGGTCTGGGCCCTTCCTTGGGCCCAGCTGGCGACCAGCCGGTCGTGTAGGTTGAGTGGCTGGGGCTGGATTATCTGAGTCAGGGAAGTCGCCGAGGGGAGCTGGATATCTATCGCCGGTCGGGGAGGAGAGTGCATTGACAAAAGAGCCTCTACTGCTTCGGCATTCGCTGCATCCATAATTGGGACTCGAAGAGATGGGGCAGTGCCCGAGGTCGAAGCTCTCGAGTGTCGCGCTGATGAAGAAGGGGCCAGGGCTCCTGAGCGAGGGGTGCTCGGTGTCGAGCCCCGGGGGCTAGGCCGAGGAGGGGACGGGCGAGAAGCCATATCCTGAGTGCTGGACGAGGGGCGATCTAGGCGGGCGGTCGCTACAGCTTGACCCCCAGAGGCCGGTCCCCGAGTCGAAGATGTACCCATGGACAGAGTCACCCGGCGGCGCTTCCTCACTAGGCTCTCAGCCGCAGCCTGTTCAAGGTCTTCTTCTTCTTCCTCCTCCTCGCCTTCTTCTTCTACTTGATTGGCCTCCTCCTCATCCCCACATTGGGAGCTGCTCCCGAGCCCACGACCAGGAGGTCGTCCGCCGAACCTTCATCCCCGGCTTCTGATTGCTCGGGGACCGGGGTAGCGCTCAGGGGCGGCACCGCCCGGTCGACAGCCAGCTTGGCGGCCAACGCATCCAAGGCCTCTTCATCCTGAGCCAATACATCGCCGACCCGAGTGCTGTACATGGTTTCAGCTGCAACAGGGAGAAAGTTTTAGTTAGCATTAACAAGCTTACAAGCCGAGTAAAAACTTACCAAGAGTGTCGGGTAATTCCGCCGGGATCTGACTCAGCCGAAAGAGATACAGCATGCCGTCGATCAGCAGCTTGCCCGCATGGTAGCGGGTTCCTTTGAGCTTTGAGAAGGCCAATTGATAGCCTGGATCCGAACGGAGATTCTTGGGTAGTTGAGGTTGGTTAGGAAGGTCTTCTACCCATTCGGTGGGCCAGTTCGGGGGTGGGGTCGACTTAACATAGAAGAAATGGGATTTCCAGCCTTTGTTGGACGAAGGAACTTTCTCTAAGAAGGCTGATTTAATACGGGCTTGAAAGTAGAAATTCCCGAGTTCTTGCTTCTTAAGGTAGTAGAAATAGTTAAACACTCGGGGTTCCAAAGGGACTTTGTGGGCGGTAAAAATGATCACTGTGCCGCACAGGATCCTAATTGAGTTCGGGGCCAGTTGGGACAAGGACACCTGGAAATACCGACAAACCTCATGGAAAAACGGATGAAGGGGAAAACGCAGGCCGGCCAGCAATTGGTCGGAACAAACGGTAAAATAACTTAAGGGAGGTCCGTGGGGCCGACCCCGACGGCCAGGAAGAGCCAGCGAATGGTCTTCGGGTATTTGGTAGTCTATACGTAAGGTCTCTAACTGACCTAGGTTTAGCGATGAGTGAGTGGTTAAGTACCATGGCTCGGGCGGGACGGATGATTCGGCCATCAAGGTAAGGTCGGGAAATACAAAGAAAAGACTCGGCAGAGAAAAGGAATACCTAAGGACGAAGTTCGCCGGAAACACTGCTCGCCGGAGCTGAGGAGGTTGGGCGGCGGAGGTCAGACGAAAGCAAGAAAAAAAGCAGAGGTCAAGGTAAAAAAGAGTGAAATAAGAAGTTAGGCCTATTTATACCGCGGGTGAAGCAAGGAGGGCCGTCGGATGGAGAAGAGGGGAATGGCGAGCTAGGATCCCCGCCGTCCGATCCCTGTCATTCCCTAGGCCTCGAAGCTTCGTTCGAACGCCGCACGAGCCATGCCGATGACGCCTCGGTGCCATAGGCCTCCAGTCGGGAAGTGACACGTGGTCTCGCATTAATGGAGATTTGATGGGGGATCCGACATTTAAGGAGGAAGATTAGGAGTATGATGTGACGCGTGGGAAGGCGAGAGAGAGTTCGACCGACCGGGCCGGGAGCCTAGTCAGTCGGACTAAGCGCCTCCTTCGACTAGACTTGAAGGGGAGCTTATGATCCGGGTGAATGGTTTTTTAGAAGGATCGGAGGCCCGGTCGGGTTCGACCTTCGTTTCGAACCAGGAGAGGTTAAGCTGGATCAAAGTTGACTCACGGGCTTGACTTGGGGATTGGTCAGGAGAACTAAGGCTGAGGTAGATAATGCCCCGGTTCAGGTTTAAACATTTGGGGTCGGTCACCTGAGGTCGGACACTCAGGGTCGGTCACCCGAGGTCGGGCACCCGGGGTCGGTCACCCGAGGTCGGACACCCGGGGTCGGTCACCCGAGGTCGGACACCCGGGGTCGGTCACCCGAGGTCGGGCACTCGGGGTCGGTCACCCGAGGTCGGGCACTCGGTGTCGGTCACCCAAGGTCGGACACTCGGGGTCGATCATCTGAGGTCGGTCACCCCAGATACATTCAAGGTCGAGAGTCCCCGGCCGAGTGACCTGAGGTCGCTCCATAAGTGCAGGCTGCAGATCCGAGCTTATTCAATCGATTCAACCTGTGAGTCATGGCGGGTCGACCGAATAAATACTACCTGTCTCTGTCAGTAATAATCATCACCTGACTGGGCCATCTGACAGGGTCGCCGAATATAAATAAGAACCAGAAGAGACAGTTGAGACAGGGTGTCAGGCGGCTATGCCAATCTCATAGGGGCCACTAAAGATGCCAACGACTCGGTCTGCCAACTGACTCAACCTTAATGAGATAGGGCATCTCTGACATGGCAGAGGACTTTCCTCCCCCTATATAAACCCCCCTTTTGACTCCAAAAAGGAGATTGCTGCCACTTTGCAACCACGCTATTACTTTGTGAACCCCGTTTTGGTCCGCACCGAGTGACTTGAACTTCAGTCCTATTTGAGCCCGACCACCCTGACCTTTAAGCTATAGCAGACCAGGTCGTCTTTGTCAGACCGAGTCAGCCGGACGAGAACCGAGCTTCGCTTGTCGACATGATCTAATTAGCATCCAAATGAACCTAAAGCGTGCATGCTTTTCATCTTTTAAGGTCTCCATCACTACTATAGGCCAAGCAAAATATTATTTGCACTCTTTTCTTAATTTATACCTCTTTTGCCGGCTATTAGAAGCTATGTGCTATGTTGTGCTTCACCTCATATGTTCCATAGTTTTAGCCTGTTGCATTTTTTTAATCTTTTTTAGAAAGATAACTGTTATCTTTGTTACAATGGTTTAAGCAATATATTAATTGATCTTTTAGGGTTTAGGGTTTAGGATCAATTAATATATTGCTTAAACCATTGTAACAAAGATAACAGTTATCTTTCTAAAAAAGATTAAAAAAATGCAACAGGCTAAAACTATGGAACATATGAGGTGAAGCACATGTTCTAATAGCCGGCAAAAGAGGTATAAATTAAGAAAAGAGTGCAAATAATATTTTGCTTGGCCTATAGTAGTGATGGAGACCTTAAAAGATGAAAAGCATGCACACTTTAGGTTCATTTGGATGCTAATTAGCAGTTAAATATGAAGCCTACAGCAAAGGGAAACTAAATAGTAAACTATAGAGTATGATTAACATCTGTGAAGAGTTCTCTCAAAAGATTACAAAAGAAGGAAAAAAAATAGTTAAATGGTCAGAGAAGGTACACGACACACTGTAGATCATTTGCTAACACTTCCAAGAATTTTTGCTACTTTTCCTGCTCAATTCATATTCTATGATATTCTCAAAGATTCTTCTTAATTATCTAATGGACACTATAAAACAAACTCTTGATAATCTTATTTATGCTGTTTATTTTCACTAGCTCATTGAAGGATTATGAATAGATTAAACTGAAAGTTAAAGCACTTTGATACTTCTCTAAGAGGTCGATCATACAAGATAGCAAATACATCTCATAACCCAAACACTAAACTTATCAAACCATATATAGAAAACAAAAGTAGATTAAACAGTGATCAGTACTTAATTAGTATCAAGTTGTGGCACTGATAGAAGTGGCTTCATGACCTTGAGTATCCACTGAATGATTGGTCTCATACTGGAAGGAGACAACCTTGTGAAAGTTAGCAATGAAGGCAGAGGCCTTGATGTCCACATCCGGGTCACCCGAACAATCTTCATCTCTTGGACGGACTTTTATTGAGACAATATGCTTGGGTTCGCGGTGATAGTAGTAGTTTCCGGCTTCTTCTCTGACCTTTGTAGGCTTTGTGTCGGGGGTGAAACAGGCTGAGAAATTTCCTCCCATCTATTTGGTTGTGAGAAGGTTGGTGACTTGGGAGCTTCGAGGTTGGCTACCACCATTTATAGAGAAGGGGAAGCCTCTTGGTGATGGCAAGAGATATAATTGGATTTGGTGAGTCAAGTCGGGAGTCGGATCAGACTGCAACTTTGTTACAAAATAGAAAATATTGTATTCTTACCATAATTTATTTCTTAAGAGATTCTATTGAGTCGCCTTGGTGTGACCATTGGCTCAACTCAATTTATGTTATCCTTGTCTGATGAAGTGTTTCTTCAGTCTTCTTGGTTGAATAGGTCATTCGAGTCAGGTTTCGTCGCTATGTGGTCAAATATGATCATTTCCTGAGTGTATACCCTACACAAGTTCTTTGAAATCAATAGATTGAAAATTTGATCAATGAGTGCGTGAAGCATCATCAGCAACAACTAGAAAATAGCATATTTTCACAAGAATATTATGGTTCTTATAAAATAATTAGGAGAAGGGACAAATGATGATTGAACTTGGAAAGGATACAAGTTTTCTAAACACTACTTATCAGTGACAATTACAGGGATAAAAATTAATAAAATAGCCAATAATTTTTTCCCTACTTACAGCTTGAAGATCAATTTTGAGAAGTGATTCATACTGAACGAAAAGTCTTCTTCCTAAGTTTATCGATCAGACCACCTGATTCAATTCAAATTTGATCAACATGGCCGGTTTGGCTTCGCATATATGCAGTGAAATATGAGAGTGAAGATCATTTACTGACTGAAAAGTGAGGCCACATTTGTTCTATATCACTTTGAACCAATGTCATCAGAAATTGGTTGGTGAGAACTAGTTTTAAATTAGGGTTCCAACAGCTTCATGTCCTTTTCCTTTGGCATCCTTGTTCTTTGTTTGGCCTATCCAACTTTCAGAAAATATCTTGAAAATAGATCTGAACGCTAGACCTTTGGGTTAATGTTGCTTGCTGTAATCACAATCAACTTAGTTTATTATAAAGTATATAGAATCTTAATCA
Organism: Boesenbergia rotunda; assembly: GCA_024364735.1. NCBI lineage: Eukaryota > Viridiplantae > Streptophyta > Magnoliopsida > Zingiberales > Zingiberaceae > Boesenbergia > Boesenbergia rotunda. Next base: position 333,051 of record JAGFNQ010000399.1, read on the forward strand.
TGAAAGAGGATTGTGTGTTAAGTGGTGCCTATGCTCAAGAGCTATAGGATTAATATTCGGCTAGTATGAGTACTAATTAGATTTGGATTAGTGCCAAAGAGTCACTGGAAAATAGTGCTTGATGGAATCCCAGAAATAATGAGAGGTGATACATCTCCCTTGCAGATAAAGAGGAATCATTTAGTGATCTAAAACAGTTCTTTCAAGAAAAATTAAAATAAGCTTGTAGCTAGTTCCAATATATGAACCTAAATAGTAGCATTAGGGAGCTAATAATTAATCTGATGTTTAGATGATATGATATCAAGATCTAACAGTTTTGTCATTATTGTTTCAAAAGGGAGAAAGTGAGATTCAAAGTATCGATTAGATATGCAAAAATACGTTCAGTGATATTCTGGATAAGACCAAGTGTAGTATGTAATCTCGTCAATTTAACATACGATGCATGGACGATCAATTCACTGTAATATCTTTAACACGTGGCCCCCTAAATAGATGGAGGTTGAGGGGTCGAATCTCGAGATTGGTGGAGTATAAATCTTTGCACCTTGTATAACTCACCTTAACATTTACTTGCTTCTTTAGTGACTGTAATTTACCTTCTCCGTGTTGGTCTTAGGGAGGATTGACGGGGGCGACGGGGGCAAGCGCTTCGCCTTTTGCCACTTTAACATGTCCATGTGGCAAGCAAGACACCACAACCAGAAAACTCAGGATTACCGACGGAATTACCGATGGAATTATTTTCCGTCGGTATTTTTCTGACAGAATTTGTATTCCGTCGCAATTTACTGACGGAATAAATTTTCCGTCGGTAAAATGCATTATTTCCCGTCGGCAAATTAAAAATCCCGTCCGGCCGGATAAAGAGGTTCCGACGGAATAGCAGTTCCGTCGAAAATTTCCGACGCAACAGTAATTCCGTTGGGGAATTACGACGGAACAGTAATTCCATCGGAGATTTCCGACGGAAATTTCCGTCGGAAATACAAAATTTTTTCGAAAAAATTTTTTCCGACGGAACTGCTATTCCGTCGGAAATGACCTTTTTTGGTGGAAATTTTTTTAGCGTTGCCTTAAAATTATTGTCGACGGAACAACCGTCTCCCAGTCGGAAAAATTTTTTCGCGAAAAAATTTTGTATTTCCGACGGAACAGGACGTTCTGTCGAGATTTTCCGTCGGAAATTTCCGACGGAACGTCCTGTTCCGTCGGAAAATCCCGACGGAACAGTACTTCCGTCGGAAATTTCCGACGGAACGTCCTGTTCCGTCAGAAAATCCCGACGGAACGTCCTGTTCTGTCGGAAAATCCCGACGGAACGTCCTATTCCGTCGGAAAATAAAGATGGAACAGTACTTCCATCGGAAATATCCGACGGAACGTCCCGTTCCGTCGGAAATGGGTTTTTGGCGCTAAAATGGGTTTTCGGCGCTAAACGAAAGTGGCTAAAAAATCGGCGCGAATTAATTTTACTGACGGAAGCCAATTCCGTCGGCGAGACTTGATAAAATTAGGGCGTCGACGCCCTAATTTTCCCCTCACGCGCGTCTCTTCCTCGCTCGGGACTGTCGCCGCCGCTCGCTCTCCTCGTCTCGTTGGTAAGCCTTTCTCCCTCAATCGCTCGTTTTCCTCGCGCGACTGTCGGCGCCTTTGTCCTCGCCACGCCCCTAAGGGGTTGCGGCCGCCCCAGGCGCGTCGCCAGCGTTCACAGCCTCGGCGGCGTGCGCCTTCACAGCATCGGCGCCGTGCCCCAGGCGCGTGGCCCAGGTGGCACGGCGGCAGCCCTGGGGCCACGCCGGCGTGCCCCTGCGGCCCTGGCGGCACGCCGGCGCGGCCCTGCAGCCTGAGGGCACGGCGGCGGCCTCCCCTGGCTTGCCGGCGTGCCCCTGCTGCTTGGGGGCACGCCGGCGGCCTCCCCTGCTTGCCGGCGTGCCCCTGCTGCCTGGGGGCACGCCGGCGGCCTCCCCTGGCCGACCCCTGGCTTGCCGGCGTGCCAATTGGCACTCCGGCAGGCCATTTGGGCTGCCAGGCAGCCCCGGTAGGTCCAATTGGGCTCGCCGGAAGGCCAGCGGCCCATTTGGGCCGACTAGCTGGCCCAATTAGGCTGGCTGGCCCAATATGGCCGGTTGGGCCCGTTGGCGAATGGCTCAATTGGGCTGTTGCGCGTGCCCGTTTGGATCTGGGGGTCCTTGGGCACGCCGGGGTGTCAATTTGATTGCCGGTGGTTCTAGCGTGCCAATTCGGCCGTCGTTGTAGCAATTCGAATTGAGGGCTGGCCAATTGGCACGTTTTGTTACCTTAATACTGTATTATTTGTTATTAATTAGATTTTGTTTGTACTTTTATAGGTTACTGCAGTTGCTGCTTCCCTTCTAGACGTGTACTTGATTTAAGGTATCTATTTTATTTTTATTTTGGTTACAATGCTTACATTATGTGTTAGATCATTGTAAATTTAATTTGTTATTAGTATATGGTGTAAATTAGTAATTTATTAGAAATGATCTTACTTAGATTGTTCTTACTAGTACGTGTTTTCACTGTTTATATAAATTGATCTTACTTGTTACCTTGATAGTTGTTACTTTGATAGTTTATTTATGACATGTAATTAATATAAAATTCTGATATAGGTTTAATTTAATTTTATTTGTTTGATATTCTCATCCTACAACTGAATCACTAATTATTAGGCAAAAATGAATATGAACAAAGCTTGGATGTACAATCGATTAGATAAGGGATTTATCAGAGATGATTTTGTTTCTGAACTGTAAACTTTTATGAACTTTGCTAAAAGTCATCCTGAACGTTTGAATGGTTCTGAATTATGATGTCCGTGTAATCACAAAAAATGCAGAAACAGAGCTTTTCGTGATGAGGACACTGTAAGAGTTCATATATGTAGAAATGGATTTGTGCCAAATTATTATAATTGGTACTGTCACGGAGAACCTTATGTGTACGAACCAATTGGACCTTCTGCTGATTCAACATCTGATATAAATGTTGTTGCACCTGATACAACAACTAATATTGGAATGCAAACAATGGTTGAGGATGCAATCAATGTTGTTCAATTTTCTCATGTAGATGATATACCAACACAAGAATATCAACAATTATTTGAAATGTTAAATGCCAGTGAAAGAGAACTGTGGGAAGACATTCCTTCTGGTCATTCACAACTTTCAGCTACTGCAAGATTATTAAATTTGAAACCAGAACATCATTTTTCAGAAAGATGCTACGATGACATATGTCAATTGATGTCTGAGTTGCTTCCTGCTGATAATATAATGACCGATAGCTTTTATAATACCAAAAAATTGGTCAATGGTTTAGGTTTGCCAGTTGAGAAGATTGATTGTTGTATCAATAACTGCATGATATTTTGGAATAAAGACAATGAACTGAGTCAATGTAAAATATGTAGTCATCCTCGTTATAAGCCTCTTACTCGCATACCCGGGAAGAAAAAGAAAAAGATTGCTTGGAAAGTGATGTATTACTTTCCATTGACTGCAAGACTTCAACGTTTATATGCATCTACTGCTACAGCTAGTCACATGATATGGCATCATGAGCATGTACACGATGGAGGTCTAATGTGTCATCCCTGTTATTCCCCTGCATGAAAACATCTTGATAGTGTGTTTCCTTCATTTAATATGGAACCACGTAATGTGCGATTGGGACTCTCTGCAGATGGATTTCAACCATTTGGTCAATCAGGACAATAATATTCTTCTTGGCCAGTTATAATAACACCGTATAATTTACTGCCATGGATGTGCATGAAAGATGAATTTATGTTCCTTACTATACTGATTCCTGGTCCAAGCAATCCTAAAGAGAAGATAGATATTTTCCTCCAACCTTTGATTGCTGAGTTGAATGATTTATGGAATGTAGGGTCCTTGACTTATGATGTTGCAACTAAAACGAATTTTACATTACATGCTGCGTTATTATGGACAATTAGTGATTTTCCAGCATATTCGATGTTGTCAGGATGGAGTACATCGGGAAAATTAGCATGCCCATATTGCATGATGGACTCTGATGCATTTTCATTACCTTGCAGTGGGAAAGATTCTTGGTTCGATAACCACCGTAAATTTTTACCCACCCTTTTCGGCGAAATAAAAAAAATTTCCTAAAGAATGTAATAGTCAGCAAATCTCCTCCAGTCATTGCTTCAGGTGAAGATATTATTGAACAAATTGACAGTTATGGATTTCTTCCAGTTTCTCAACCTGGTGCGAATGACATAAACAAGTACATTGTCCGGATGTGCAAGTGTGGATAGAAGAAAAGGAGTATATTTTGGGAGTTACCCTATTGGAAGTATTCGCTAATTCGACATAATTTAGATGTTATGCATGTTGAAAAAAATGTCTTCGATAATATATTCAACACTGTGATGAACGTCCCTGGAAAAACTAAAGACACTGCAAAATCACGTGAAGAATTAAAAGAGCTAGTTAACAGACCAGAATTGCATCAGGATGAAACATCTAACAGATATCCAAAGGCTTGTTATATATTGGATAAAGATGGAAAGCAAGCATTATGTAGTTAGTTGAAAGAAATAAAATTTTCTAATGGGTATGCTTCTAATATGAGTAGATGCGTCGATATGAACAGATTAAAGATGTTTAGAATGAAAAGTCATGACTGTCATGTGTTTATGCAAAGACTTATTCCAGTAGCTTTTCATGACTTACTTCCTCAAAATGTTTGGGAAGCGCTCGCAGAATTGAGTTTATTTTTTAAAGATCTGACATCAAGGTGTATTATGGTGAATGATATGGTTCGTCTAAAAACAGACATTCCTCTCATACTATGTAAACTGGAAAGAATTTTTCCTCCTAGTTTTTTTGATTCAATGGAACATTTGCCAGTGCATTTACCATACGAGGCTGAAATAGCTGGACCTGTTCAGTACAGATGGATGTATCCATTTGAACGATTTTTGAGGAAATTGAAGAATAATGTTTGTAACAAAGCAAGAGTTGAGGGGTCAATAAGTAATGCTTATCTGGTTGAAGAAGCATCCTCTTTTTGCTCATATTATTTTGCTGATCATGTAAAAACCAGATATCGCAAATGTCCAAGAAATTTTGATGATGCTCGGCCGATCGACCCTTCGATGCTTTCTATTTTCAAGTATCCTGGCAAGGCAATTGGTGGAGCTTCATCTAGATGGTTAACTGAACAGGAATACCATGCTGTCAGGACATACATACTTCTAAACTGTAATGAGGTCAAACCATATATAAAGTAAGTTACCTTCTCTAATAAAATTTACATTAATTTTAAAATGTTACAATGAGCATTTTAAATGTTTTAATTATCTAATAAATTCTTTGCCAGCTTATACGAACAATAATTATATATGCAAAATCCATCTTTTGGTGCTAGTGAAATAGTTGCAAAGTTAGAGACAGAATTTGCATTATGGTTCCAAATATATGTAAGTTACAGCAAGTTTAATTGAATAATTTTGAGTTTTAAGAAATATTATTCATCTTCTAATTTATGTTAACATTATTTTCATAGGTGAAAGATGGTAGAATTTCAAATGTCGAAGATGATAGAATATTGAATCTTGCATCAGGTCCTCTCCGTAAAATAAGGGTTTACTCTGGTTACTATCTTAATGGCCTAAAATTCCATGTCAGACACCGAGAATCAAACAGGTTAACCTACAATTCTGGTATATGCGTCAAAGGATCTATGGAGAATAGTAACATTGAGTTCGATTATTATGGAATACTCGATGAAATCATAGAGGTTGAATACCCTGCATTACCTTTAAAAAAATGTGTGTTGTTCAAATGTGCATGGTACGATCCGACTCCAAGAACAGGTACTCTAATACATCCAAATTACAATTTAGTTGAGGTGCATGGGAACAAAAGGTTCAATAAGTTTGAACCTTTTATCTTTGGAGTACAAGCGGGTCAAGTTTTCTATCTTGAATACCCTACGAGGAGACGAAGATCTAGTCAATGGTTGTCTGTTTGTCGAATGAAGGCTCGGTCAACTATAGAAATGCCGAACACCATCACTTCTCTAAATCAGGATGCAATGCAAAATGATTATGTAGAGAGATATTCAGTTGATTCTCAACTTCAGTCTACATCCCAATTACTTGTAGATATTAATGTCACCTACGAGGATATAGATGATGGAGATATGTCTAGCAGTGACGAAAATGTTGAACTAATAGAGTCTAGCGATGAATATTTAGAAGATGCTACTATTGATTAATGTGATCTGACTGATAAAACTTGATACAATATTTTTTGGTTTATCATGTAAGTTATGTATTCATTTTATCTCTTATTTATATGATCATGTCTCCAATCTTTATAATGATCTATAGTAATTTTTTTGTGCAGATAGTATTATGGCACAACAGCAGGAAGAGCAGCAGCCAGGTCAGCAGTCAGGTCAACAGCCAGTTGTACTCCGTGGCTACAAGACTCTGAAAATCGTTGGAGAATCGTAAGTAATTATGATTATTATTAATTTAAGTTTAGTTATTATAAATTTTCAAAATTTAATATAATTTATATGCAGGTTTTATCCTGAAGGCCACCGAGTATCCAGTTATATTACTGGAAAATTTAAAGAAAGAGCCTGCGCTGCTGGCATTACATGGAGACATGGAGACATGTAGACGAGGAGACGAAAACTTTTTATTACAATGAATTTGTCGTAAGTATTTTTAATATATTTATTATTCTAATACATACTATTCTAATATTGATAAACTCATTTGAATAAATTGTATTGCAGAAAAAATATACATGGGAGGACGGTCACGAGGCAGAATTTAAAAATACTTGGAATTCTTATTGTGCCAAGTTGTACCGTGACCACATATATTATTTGAGAAAAAAGGCGACGCGACCGACATATGTTGATGCCAAGACTTGGGGTGTATGGACGCCACCTGGGCTGAAGAAAGATGGAAGGAAAATGCTGAAAAGGCTCAAGCCAACAGAAATACAGACCCAGGTGGCCCGAGCACCGGATCAGCTCGGCATTCATCTGGATCGAAGTCTATTGTTGAGCATACCATGGACTTGGTAAGTAAATTCAAAGTTATGCAAGTAAATTTTATATTTATCAATAACCAGACTTGTATAATTTGGTTCTAATAAATGTTTATAAATAGGAACGAGATCTTGCTCGCCAGCCCACTTGTTTGGAGATATTTTTGAAGACCCATAAGAAGAAAGATGAGTCTTTTGTCGATTCTCGATCACAGACGATACACGTACAATTCTTATTTTTATTATATATTTAATTGTTTCTATATTTATTAATCTGATAATTTAATTTCAATAATAATAATTGAAATTCTCTATTTT
>JAGFNQ010000400.1:0-58872 GCA_024364735.1 Boesenbergia rotunda
TTTCCAGTCACGGTTTGTTTGATCAGCACTTATTCATTAACTCCTTTGTCTTTGGGTAAATCAATGTAAAGTCAAAGTCTTGATTGAATTTGAAAGTCTAATCTTGCGGTGCTTCTTAAGTTTAGACACCGTCTAAATGTATGAAAGAATGTATATGCTGTTAAATGTTTGTCATTTGGCAATGGATAAACATGATCGCAGAAGTAGCTGTATTGCCAAAACAGAAATAGATTGTTTACACCGAGTGATTCATCAGTAGGTATAATCAGTTGCTTCAGTTTGCATTCTAAGTCTATAGGCATCTCTCATAAACATTGTGCTGAGTACTGGTTGAGATGGTAAGGGATAAAGATCATGCCAATTTTATTCAATAGCAATACATCCTAGTTTGATTCACGGGCCTATGTCTTCCTCTGCAGATTTTCAACCCAATGGCCAAGCACCTATTTCATGTACTGACAAGCCATTAAGTCCTCAAATAGGGGTTAACAGCATTGATGTTGTGAACTTCTCTGCTCCACGGAGGTTGCAGACAGAAGAAATTCCTTTGCTTGTCAATGATTTTAGAGTTGCTGCTAGAAATGCTATTGAGTCCGGTAAGACTATTTAGTTTATACCATGTTCATTTTGTCATGGTAGATAATCAAGGTATGGAAAAGCTTCTGCAATTGCAGGCTTATTTACATTGCTAATGGTAAAAAAACACAATGCCTATGTAGTCACCAGCTGTATTCGGATTTTTCAGGGAAAGGAAACTTCTTAAGCTTGGTTGGTTTGGCTAAGGAGATATAATATTTATATGGTTCATTTTGTTTGTGATTAAATAGAACTTGGTGCAGATATGGTAGATTGGTTAAGCACATCTTACTTAACATAAAGGCATATGATTATTCTAACTGATACCTCAATTGAGCTTAACAAGTTTGGACAACTGTCTATCTCACAAGCGTAAACCTGCATTCTTGACATGCCAAAGAATGTACATGTAAGAACTGGTACCAGCAGGTTTTTTTTTTTCAGAAATATCTCTTTTGAACAGATTTGCAAGTCCACAACCTAGCCAAGCTGGAGGTTTCACTTGCACTATGCTCAACAAGAGCTAAACATGAAGTCACATAGGCACTGCCTCCATAAAGGAGCTCAAGCTAGCTAGAGCTGCACACGGTTTGTCTACATACATAGTGCAATCTGACAGGTGTAAGGTGTGTAATCTGGTTATCAGATGCCCTATCTAGTATCTGATACACAATGCTCCATGGCTTTTTTTTTTGAGGCGTCAGTTTGTCCTCTTAGTGGACTTTGCATTATTCTTTCTTGCCTTTTGTTTTTTCTTTTTCTTATTCCTGATTATAACTTGTTTTAATGTTAGATTCCACACAATTTGGATCGATTAGAGTTGAAACTGCTTTGTGTAGATGGAGACTAAAAGTGATTTTAGGAGCATGGAATATTGTTAGTGATAAAATTTGCATAAAGTTCAATTGATGGATAAGCTCTAAGTTAAATTTGTATATTGTTTGTTGAGACTAACATGAATTGATGATCTGATAGCCTCAATGATATTAATATATTTCCCATGAATTTATTCATTTAGCTAAAAATGACATATGTTGTAATTCACTGAATGCTAGAAGTTCTCTAAAATGAGACAGAGATATAGAGTTTCAAATCTTAATGTGCTCCTTATCCATTAGTTATCTCAAGGGTTGATTACTTTTCATAATGTTTGATCTATTTTGTAGAATATTTTCTTGATTAATGATGTTATTAAGTGCTCCATATGCAACTTCATTTTTATATTTTACCCATAATCCCTTTTCCTTATACTTGCATCAAATGCCAGAAGCATTCTTTAGACTAAGAAATTTTTGGTGTTTTTATTTTTATTTTCAAAGATAATTTCAATGGTTATGGTAGCATTTTGTTTAAAGAGAAGAATACTAACTTTTCAAAAAGAGAAAACATGTTTTTTTCCCCATGTTAACATTTGAAAATTGAACATTTTGGTAATTTTAAGGTTGTTAATTGGGAGACGTGCTCTTCTTTTGGTGCACAGGCTTTGATGGAGTTGAGATTCATGGGGCTAATGGGTACTTGATCGATCAATTCATGAAGGACCAAGTGAATGATCGTATTGACCACTATGGTGGAAGCCTGGATAATCGTTGCCGCTTCGCCTTAGAAGTAATTGAAGCTGTGGTGGATGAAATTGGACCTGATAGAGTGGGAATAAAGCTCTCTCCTTTCATCAACTATTACGAATGCGAGGATTCCAACCCTGAAGCTCTTGGACTACACATGGCCAATGCTTTGAACAAACATGCAATTGCATATTGTCACATGGTGGATCCTTGGCAGGCAAGAGCAGAAGAAGTTCCGCGCAGTCTTCTTCCAATTAGGAAAGCCTTCAGAAAAACTTTTATCGTTGGCAGGAGATACACTAGAGAAAGTGGCAATAAGGCCATATCTAGTGGTTATGCAGATCTGGTGGCTTACGGGCGACTATTTTTGGCTAACCCTGATCTTCCAGGGCGATTCGAGTTGAATGCTCCACTCAACAAGTATAATCGTGGAACTTTCTGCATTTCTGATCCTATTGTTGGATACACAGACTATCCATTTCTTGAATCTGATTCATGACTTCCACACGATACAAATGTCGTCGGTCTTTAACATAAAGCATTGTGTTTTCATGCTCATGTGAATTCCACTGCTTGTCTGATACTGTCTATAGATTTTGTATGAACTCCAGGAAAGTAAAAAATAAGTCATGAAAAATGAAGCTAAATCCCAAGTATGAATCATACTTTGTGTGGGCTGCCATTATATCATTGGTTACCCTACTCGCCTTATGTTACACGGCTGGTGTGATTTTTGTTTGTAAAAGCTAGGTTGTTTGTAAAAGTTAGTTTAGGATTTAGGATTTAGAGTTTATTAGGATTTGATATTTTGAGTGCTATTTTTTTTTTTGCGTGTCTGCTTGTGCTTGAGGTGCTTGGATCGAATTCAGGCTCTTGGATCGTCTGGATTTGATCCAGCGTTTGATTTAATTCGAGTTGTTTTTTATATGTATTTATGATTTAAGGTTTTAAGATTTAGTGGTTGTGTTATATTGAATTTAAATTAATAAAATTTTCTTTCTAGGGTTTAGATTTTTCTTTTGGGTTAGTATTTAAGATAAAAAATTTTGGATGCTTGCAAGGTATATCACATGTATTTAGGATTTAAGATTTTAGGATTAATGGTTGAGTTATAATAAGTTTAAGTCAATAAAATTTTTTTCTTTAGATTCAGGTTTTCCTCTTGAGTTTTAATGTTTAAGATAAAAAAATTAAGCTCGCATGTTATATTATATTTTTAGAGTTTAAATTTAAGAAAATTTTAATTTAAAAAAAAAATGTAGACGCCTAGATTTGATTGAGGAGTCTCGATTCTTTATTTTTAAAAAATTAAAATATTCTTAAATCTTTTATATATATATATATATATATATATTATATTCCATGAGCATATACAATTTTTAAGTTTAAACACTATCATCCTTAGAATTTAAAAAAATTTAAAAAAATACTATTAGACATTCTAAATGACAAAAATACATTTTGAGTATCAAACTTATACTAAATGGGCAATTCTAATATCAAACTTTTAAAAATACTTTTTTATTCCAAACTTAACACTTTATTATTATTTTAGTCTAGGGTTTATTTTTCCAATTGGACGTGTTCAAGTTAAAAAAATTAAAAACTGAAAACCCTAGAGTTTACCTTCCCAATTAGGTTATAATGTTCAAACTAAAAATAAATTAAAAAAAAAGCGAAAACCTCTAGGGTTCACATTTCCAATTAGGTTATAATGTTTAAGTTAAAAAAATTAAAAATTGAATACCCTTAAAGTTCACCTTTCCAATTGGGTTATAGTATTAAATCATATTTTTTTTTAAAAAAAAAGATTTGAGGCGCTTCCTATTGCATAATATTAAAATTATTACTTTTAAAATTTGGGACTAAAAAACTGTCAATTTTGAACTATAAAATTTTTTTTCAAAAATTTAATATCAGAATCATCAATTTAGTATAATGTTTGGGATCTAAAGAGTAGGCGCCGCCATTCTAAGTATATATATATATTATATCTGTGAGTGTTTTATATTGTTTTAGTTTGGAATTTTTTTAGCTTAAATTTATAACCCAACCTCTAAATTCTAATGATAACATTTATTGATTTAACCCCGGCTAAAAGAAAAGTAAACAAAATAATTATAATTCAACATCAAGGTGATTAATTCTGGACACCTCGATCATTATTGCATTTAAAATCCAAGATCTTAGCATTTAGAATATTTACAATAACAGCCTTAGGATGTATTTTAACTCATTTATTTGGTGTTAATGGCACTTCAAATCCGCTGTTGACAGAAAAAGCATATGATCAGTGTTTAATGGAATAATTAACTTCGGAAATCCCTCTTTTAATTTCCCTTCCTTCTGTATCTAATTTACTGTTATTGTTAATTTTGTGAGAAATTTTTATTTCACTCGTGTTTCTTTTTTCTTCTTCAAAATGTTTTTGAAGTGTTAAAATTGATAAAATACTTTCAATATTGTTATCCTTTTGTCGTATTGTTATTAATGTGGTTATCACCCAATAGAATATGACGTGGATTAGTCTGAAGATTTATGTTCTAATTTTTTCAAAAATAATCTTAAGATTTATAAGATCATTTAAAAAATACATTTCTTTTTTATAATAAAGGATATGTTATATACTTATATCCGTGTCAGACTATTTTTTTAATTAAATAACAATGTTAATAATAATAATAATAGTAAAACAAAAGCAATTGGGAAACATTAGGATATTTGATGATGAGCTCTGATAGGCTTTTACATCCTATTTAGAAAGGGGCTGAAATTAAATTTCTTAAAAAATTAAAATTAAATTTTACCGTTTAAAACACAATTATAGTTAGAAATTAATAAAGAATTAAAATTCAATAATCTTCAATCTTTCAAAATAAATCAAACCTAAAGATGTATGATTTATAAAGGGAATTATTCTAATAAATAAAAATTACTAAATAGTTCTTATTTCTCACCTAGCGTCATTTTAGATGAAGGACAAAATGATAAAAATATAAAAATTCAATTCAATTCTAATAGATTCTAAATCAAGTAATTCAATTTAATTATTTACTAACTCATTATAAATATGAGAATTGAATTCCATTAGCAAAGATGTGGTGGAATTTAATTCTTGATGGAATTCAATTCAATTCTTTTGTTTAAAAAATTTCCAAACATGGTAGCAATGATGTGGTAGTTGATATATACATGTTCGATTATCGTTCGAATATTGTCGGCGACCTCCGTATATCGTCCTGAATTAAATTATACTTAGGGATACGATAAACCATTAAAAATCATTATAATTATAATATTAGTATATTACGCCATTTCTAAAGTTTTTTTCTTGAGCGTAGTATTTTTTTATACGATCTTGAAAAATACTGGAGTATTTTGGAAAAGAGGCTAATAACTTTTCTTAATTTTCTCGATTAAATTGAATTAATGGGCCTAGTTCACATCAAATAGCCCGACACACAAGGAACCAGCTCGTGGACCGACTTAACCTGCCTCGTCACCACGTGGCGCCGATCCGAGCCGTCCGCGTTCCGTTCTGGTGGCATAAAGCGATCGTTTCAAAACGAGGCGAGCGCTTCTCCCCAAAAGAGAGGGAGCGCGACCGCTACGTGGGTTTCCCTCTTTTCTGCTCCTTTCTCCCTCTCCCTCCTCCTCGTCCTCCGCCGCCGCCTCGATTCCTCGACGAGGATCGGATTCGAGCTCCATTTTTACTGTCTATTGTCTCTCCTCCGTCGATCTCTTCGCCGCCCCTAGAGCTGCTGCTGCTCCTCTCCCTCCCGTGGCTGCGGCCGCGGTGGCTCCGGCGAAATCTAGGTTAAAATCTCCCCCCATCGTTAGGGAACTACTAATTGGGTTTTTCCTCAATGTCGCTTCTACGGATCGGATTTAGTGTTGGGTTATGTTGGTTTCTGTGGGATTAACCGCGGAAATAAAACTTCACCTTGCATATCTTATAACTCGCTTAGAAGGACTAATACATTCGGTGTTAGGGTTTTTGTTATGCTATCTGGTTTTGTCGGCTCCTTTTTTTAATATTGTTTTTCTAGACTTGTTGTCGGTTAAGAAAGTTGATTATCCTTTTTAATCTGATTCCTTTCGGACACGCCATGGCATTTTTTGGTTCAACATGATTATGTATTTTCCTATATTTTTCTGTTCATTGTTTCTTTGCCACTTGCATAAAACTGTGTTTTAACACTATGTATTATCTGTAATTGTGACTGTGTAAGCATTATTTTTTATTCTCACATTGCCAAACTTTAAAAGAAAAAAAAACAGAAGATGCCTGAAGGTTTCATTTTGTAGACAATGGTCAGAATGCTGCATTTTATGACTGTTTCGTCTGTGATCTTTTTTCTCGTGATTCCTTTGATGTATTCGTGCTTAAAGTTTTTGTTCAGACCCATTTATACTTGCCAAATAAGACTTTCCTATTTTGTCATGATTAATTTTAAGATTGTTAACTTTCCATGAAAAATGCGAATCAATTAGTTGTTTACATTGCTTATACATTTAGTGTTTACTTATTTCTATGTATTAACTAAAATATTAACTACTTTCCATCATCTTTCTTTCATTATGTTTTTGTTTTTTTTCCTAGTTTTGTGTATCTATGTAACCTTCAAAGTAAATTTTGGCTATACCATTGCAGGGACTGAAGGTTATTCTGTGAAAAGATAGGAAGTTAGTACTTAGATTAAGTAATTTTACACAGATAAAAGAGAGTATTCAAGAGCAATCATGCCTCTTTATAAAAGAAAGCCATTTACTTTGATGGATCCACCAAATGATCTGGATGCAGATGAGAGTATCTTTCAAATTCGGTTCACGAAGGAACTGTTCAGGGACTATGAGTATCCTTTGCTGAATGTCTCGTAGTGCAATCTAAATTTAATATTTAAAAGGAACCCATTTTGTTGAATTTTTCTGTTGTGACTTCTTGCAATAAGCTTCATGTGTAGGCGTTTATGGATTTGTTTGATGCCCAATAAAATGCTTTTTTTTGTTATTTCTTTAACTTAATTCAGAGAGTACTTGAAGAGATTAAACCTTTATCGTCAAAGAGTGTGGACATGTAGAGTGTCAGGGAAATCTAACTTGACTTATGAAGAAGCTTTGGTCTCAGAGCATCATGCTACTGAAAAGGTTCAGGAATTCCCTAAAGATTTGATAGCTCCAGTGCTTCAGATGATCCAATTCAGTAAGTACAACTGATTGATGCTTAATATCTCCCCATCAGTTACCATGCTTACTCTACTTTAATATACATTCATTTTTTTTTTAAAATGTTGATCTGATGCTGTGGTATCATGCATGTATCAGCCTGATTTCTCCATCATATGTGTTGGTTTGTTTCTTAAATCCATGGATCAATCATTTTGCTTTCTATAAATCTTGCTTTATGTGTTGATAGTTATGCCTAATATCAGTTTCAGTTGATCCATACAAATCAAATTTTGTTCAGAAATAAAGAAGTTAACTGAAATTTCCACTATCCAAGTGGTGTTTGGTTCAAATTGAATTGAATTGAGTAATATCGGACAGAGAAATGATACTACATAATAAGATGGAAATTATTTTACAAGGATATGCTTGTAATTCTTCAAAAAAATATCCTCTTGCAAAGCGGAGTAAGACTGTGTATGATAGACCTTCCTCGGGACCTACATTGGCGGGAGCTTCGCACACCGGACTAGCCTTTTTATGCTTGTAATTCTTGCTTGCATTTAAAACTGAAGGTTGATTGTGATCTAAGATGAACCAGGACAAGATCAGTGTTATTATAGTGTGTGCTTTGGTGCTTATGCATTTATTCCAAGCATCTTTTGTAATTTGAAAGGAATTTTAGTAGCTGAGACCAGGTGACATTTCCTATGCATTAGAAAAGCACTAATACTAAGGTGCACACCTTGTTGAAAGATTGAAAGCGCATAGAAAAACACACCTAGTATACAATGTCAAATATCTTCTTATCCTAATTAATGATGTTTGGACGTCAAATTACTAGAAGAATAAAAAAATATACGATGTCAAATATGATGTTTTGTAGTTTAATGGGCGTACAAGATTCATGTAGTCAAGCTCAAGTAGTTGGGATAAAAACCACTTGATGATGACAACAATGATGATATTTGTGGTCAGATAAACTTTCTTTTAGCATCGCCTTTTTTTTTCTTTGCTAAACCTGACTACCTGCCAATCTTATTCTTTCTTTAATTCCTTACTCAAGAACACTGGCTTCATGAGGCCTCATCTCATCTGAAGAGGTGATTTGGCCTGTTGAGCTTGTTTAATGGCTAGGTCTCAAAGTTTTAATTTCTAGTATCATATATTTGGCTGTGGTGCCAACCTCAAATAGTTGGGACAAGCATGGCATAAAATGATGTTAATTTAAGACAGCAATGTAATTAGCTGTGGTGGTATATATATTTTGATGTATGCTTCTATATCTAGACAAGGTTTAAATATTAAAACTGTGTTTATGCAAGTGTTTTTTCACATTAGTGGATAGATAATATTAAGTGCAACATATATGACTATATGTGTTATGTATTTGCAAGTTTATTATCTACTTGATATTATGAAAGCTTGTTCCTCACTTCTCCTATTCATTCACTTGCATTCGCCACCTAACCTTTAGGAGTTAGGACCTCTTAACTTCTATTGTTTTCAAAACTACAGTACAACATAACATGATCTGTGGGTAAAATGAAGGCTTCAATCAGATATTCAGACTGGAAAGTTTGATGTATGGCGCAGAGGTGTAAGTGTAAAAATATGATATTCAACTGCTTAGGGAAAATGTGTGACCAGTTGTGGATACATATTTTCAGAAAGGAAAGTAATGCAATTTTATTCTTTATGTCACCAACTAATACATTTCACTGTTGCAGCTCGAATTTGATCAATTTTTTCTTTCTGTATTTGTGGCTTCATTCCTTTCTTGGTCATTGGTGATGAACTTCTGATTTATTTCAGATTGAACTTGATTCTTTGTTTGGGTTTAGTTTTCATGACTTTTTTTTCCTTGGGTGCCATTCCCCTATCTGTCAATTTGAAAGGTTAGAGGATCTCAATAATAAAAAAGATTGTGAGATTAGTCAACTAAAATTTAGCTTAATGATAAGCACTTTAACCCTTTTCATCCCTATTTATTTGCCATGAATACGTGCCTTCTGTTAGCCAAAGGTTGAATTGGGTTTAGGAGATGTTCATTTTTTTGAATTATTTGTCGAAATACCAATATTTCCAAGCAATAATGCATTGCTGCTTGTCTGTTTCCTTGAATCTTAAGAACACATTTAAGATATTAAATTTCAGGAGTTTTAATTATGGATATATCTGCAGGCATTGCTAACTTAACAGATCTTGTGAACGAGTTGTATGATAAATTACAAGATAGCCTTTTTGAAGGA
Organism: Boesenbergia rotunda; assembly: GCA_024364735.1. Taxonomy (NCBI): domain Eukaryota; kingdom Viridiplantae; phylum Streptophyta; class Magnoliopsida; order Zingiberales; family Zingiberaceae; genus Boesenbergia; species Boesenbergia rotunda. The sequence continues at coordinate 9,560 of JAGFNQ010000400.1, forward strand.
CTAGAATTGCAAGGAAAGAGAGATGATTCAGTTTGTTCATGCAAAATTTTAAAGGTTTTAGATGATGGCGACATCTTTCAGTACAAAGTAGATTGGATTGATAAAGACAAAAAAGTATTTGATTCTACTATAGTAAAAGCTGAAGATCTGATACACAAGAGGAGGCCATTTAGTAGACGAGTACTTAGAGAGTTTATTAAAGAATCAACTTATCAGAATTTCCCATGGGTAGTTCATGAAAAGCTTGCTAAGAAGTATGGAATCTCCACTGAACTGCCAGAAGAATTGAGAGATAAGCTTACACTTCAAAATGGAAGTGTTTGGAGCTTCAAAAAATTCAACAAAGCTTATATTGCAGTAATAATTGAATCCTACTTTTATTTTTAATTTATCACATAGTTTTCCATTCTGAAACGTTTCATCATCTTGATTATTTTCAGAATGGAGGAGAAATTGGGAATGGAAATCTAGCAGCTCTTGAGAAAGAAATGAAAAAAGGTATGACAAACGTATAATGTGTTTTTTTAACTGGACAATTTTCCTGGATTAGGTTGCTATCCTCTTGAGAAGTTTAAATAACAAGTAGTACCTAATTTTTTTATCACTCTTCTTAATGGTATTCAAATTCAGATCGGATCAGATATCCTATTGATGACCTTTTGGTGCGCCCTGCTCCTGATGATCCTACTTTTACTGAACGACCTCCTTTGTCTTTGGAATTTAATGTGCCAATGGTATGCGTGGGCGACCTTCTTATGGTGTGGGACTTCTGTTGTACTTTTGGCAAGTTGCTGCATTTGTATCCATTCACTTTAGATGATTTGGAGAATGCAATTTGTCAGAAGGACAGTAATCTAATTCTAATTATGGAACTCCATTCGTCAATTCTCCAATTGATTATCATGGATGAGGGCAAATATTTTTTAGCAATCCAGGACAAAAAGAGGAAACCAAAGGTAAAATGAAACAAAATTTTCTTTCCATGTTTCTTGAAATCCTTTTCTTTCATGGACAAGCTGCTTCAGATCTTGTGGTTTTAATTTCCTATTTATTACAGATAAAACAAAGCAACTGGGTTGAGTTCTTGTCTGATTTCTTGGAGATGGAAGATCGAGAATGCAATCCAACCTGTGTAGGAACTATTAAACGTGGTCATTATGGTCTTCTTGATGTTCATAGCAAACTACAGATATTAAGAGAATTGGTTGCGGAGGCCCTTGAGACAAATGCCATTCGAGATAAGTTAGATGAACGCTTTGAACAACAGCAAGCACTTGAAGCTGTAAAAAGAGAAGAAGCTAGAAAGAAAAAAGAAGAATTACTAAAAATGGTAAATTCTGACTTGGAAGCAAAACAGGGAAACATAATGGAGAATGGGAGTAGTAATGGTCACATTCCTTCTTTGAATGAAATCAATGTAAATCATTCAGAAGAGGTTTATCTACCAGATAAAAATCAAATTGCAGAAAATGGGTATATTTCTATCATATTTCTATCATATGGGTGCTGATTGTGCATTGTATAATTTTTTATTTTTTTCTGCAATAGAGAGAAGAAGCGTTGTTCTTCCATCCTAGAATCAGCAGCGAAAAGGCAGAGAGTGGATGATGAACTGCATACTAAGAGTGCAAGGAGCCAGCGGCGAACTAAGGACAAAGATAAAGAGACTCAGGAAAAGAAACCCGTAACCATGGTTTGTCTATTTCTGTCTTTCCAAATATATTTATCAACACCAATGTTTAGTCACATACTTTACGTGTGTATCTTCTCTTTGTCCAATTAATAAATCATTATAAAATTTTATGTTACAGGGAGAACACCTTGAAAGAGAAATTGAGAAGTTATCTGGTCGGACCAATTCTTTAGGAAAAGATAGAAACTACAACAGGTATTGGTTCTTTCGGCGCGAAGGAAGAATTTTTGTTGAGAATTCAGATTCTACACAATGGGGCTACTACAGCACTAAGGACGAGGTTATTATTTTGTAAACTTTCCATTCATTAAGTTTGGGTATCCTGTCATGCTACTGACACTCCTTGCTAACTATTCTATGTATATGCAAGCTTGATGCACTTTTGGGCTCGCTTAATCCAAAAGGTGAGAGGGAGAGAGGCCTTAAAAGACAACTTGAGAAACACTACAATAAAATGAGGTATGCTTTTTTTACTGATTATAACTTCTGTAGTTTTATTACTTTATATTTATCAGCTAGTAGTTGAGCTGCAGAAGTATCTTGATACGATGGGTTTGACGCGAGATTTTATTGAGGATGTTATTTAGTCTGGCATGCCTGACAAGAAACAACCTATTGTAGACATTGCTACGTCATCCAACCAAGAATGGCTAGAAATTTAATAATTGGTTATTGGGTTATGAATGGCTATTATAAATCATCTTGTTCATTTAGTAATCTAGATGAAAATGAGATAATTCGTTGGAACTGTTTCAGAATAATCGGAGATACTCTAGGATTTGTTTTGAATGAAGGAATTGGAAGGGGAAGAGGAAGGGGAAGGGCGCAAGGATTTGCTTTTCCTGCCCGGGCAGCTCAAATAAACTCTAATTGAAGGAGGGGGAAGCAAAACTGTAAAACCTTATCCTCCATTTCCCGTCCCTTCCATTCCTCCCTATATTATATCCTCCAAAGCAAAGGAATTAGATTGTCTCTGTTTTTCTCCTCTCCCCTTCCTTTTCTATCTCCCTCGGTCATAGATCCAAAACGAACACTAGAATGAATCCTGTTTATTGCATACAATTCAAGCCAATATACTATGAATCTCTCTGTGTATATATAAAGCAAGAACATATTTGCACCTAACTATCCAAGAACAATATGCGTGTGCGTATAGAAAAGCTCTGAACCATGAAAAATGAACCTGACATGGAGTATTGACTTAAGATAAGGATAGACCAGCATCAGAAATTTTCTAAAAGTAGGTGCATAACTTTACAAGACAGTCATTTCTTATTCTCATAATTTATTCTTCTGTTATAGAATGGATAATTCTGATTTGACCTATACTTCAATTTGTATTAAGTCTAGCCATGTTAAGCCAGACTTGTCATTTTTGTTGGATGTCTACTTACTTTATTCTCTATTAGCATCTTAACTATTCTTGTAGAACTCATTGCATTGAACCTAAGATAAATCTGACCCCCTCTCTATATAAGACGGATGTTTGATGCATTGAATAAAAATATGGGAGAGAAAAAGAAGAAATTTAATTTCATCCAATTTTATTTCCCCCAAATGAGTAGAGGGAAAAGAAATTTGATACCTAAAATAACATTATTTTCTTCTTTTTGGTTATGTGAAAATAAAAAAAATGGATGGAAGTAGTGGAATTCCTCTTTTTCCATACCTAAAATCTCTTAGTTCTCTCTTGCATCTTATCCATTAAATAGTCACAGAATAATGCGGTTGATCACATTTGTTGCAAATCAAAAGTTACTGGTTTATTTTTGATGTTTCTGAAAATAAGGCTGGATTTGTTAGTGTTGGCTTGAAGCATGCCATATATCTAGGGTATTCGGTTTCCTGTGGGGAAGGGAAAATATCTATGGGAAAATATGAAGAAATGGTAACCAAAAGATTTTCGTTGTTTATGATTCTTTGGAAGGAAGGAAAGAGTGCAGGAACGTTTAGTTTCTTAAAATTGATTGTTTAAATCATTAAAAAACAATTAAATAGATTTATAAAAAAACTCAGTCAATTATCTGAACCGTAGTACCAATGCTTTTGTCCAATTGCGCATATCCGTAGTTGAAGAAGATAGTGAAACTTGTCCCTAGCCTCTTCTTTCCTTCAGTCTTTGACCAAGGAAATGATGGGATATAGCTAGGTAGTTTTCCTTGTTCATTACTTCCACTGTAGGTAAAAATTTAAGGATTTATCAATTACTGAATTTCTAAGATATTTCAATTTTTTTGTAGTTATAATGCAAATTATAACATACATATTTTCCTCTAATACCAATTTGTAACCCTACATTCACTTGATAACCTTGAGGTGTTGTCTACTTTGGTTGATATCTGTCTAATGGTGGAATTAGTTCCGAAGTGACGAGCTTCTTGGGAGGGGTTATCCAATCACTTCCCAAGCCATCAGGTTCAGTTAGCTCCTCGAACCACACATCTAATCAAGACCATCATTGAAACCACACACACAAGTGCCCTATATGGAATTAGTCGGTACCGTTCGATGTAAGCCACAAGTGCCCTATATGGAATTAGTCGGTAATGTAAGTTTCAGATGGAGTCAATTTCTATCTTATTTACCTGGCTTGTGTAAAGATGTTAGCATTGAAGCAGGAATTTTTTCTTACTATTCAAGCCTCAAACTAAGGAAGCCTCAAATAAATAAATTTTTTATTCACAATTTTTGTTATGAAGGTTTAGATGACCAACTTAATTTAGAAAATTTAAGTAGGTCAAATAAGTATAAAAATTTAAATTTTTATCATAAAATTCAAATTTCAAAAGTAGAGTAAGTTTTAAATGGGATGCAAAATGGAGAAACAATTGGACTAGATGATATTCCGATAAGAGTATGGAAGTGCCTTGTGAAATAAGGTATGGTATTGAATGACTCATAAAGTTATTCAACCTGATATTGAAAATTAAAAAAAATATGGAGGGTAAATATTCTAGTTCTCTTATATAATAATAAAGGAGACAATTATGCAAACTATAGGATATTAAAATAATGTGTCATACTATGAAATTTTGAGAAAAAGTAATAGAAAAGAGATTAAGGAAGGAGATCACAATAATCAGAAATCAATTTAGATTTACTTTTTAGGTAACTAACTGAAAAGTATTGGAACTGAAACAAGATTTATACATGATATTCGTTGACTTAGAAAAAACTTATGATATAATCTCAAGGTAAAGTATATGGAGAATTTTAAAAAAGAGAGGTGTTAGCATAACATATATTAAACTAATTAAAGATTTGTATGAAGATGTAATGATAAAAGTGAAGACTTCAAGCGAATTAATTGCGTTTCCCATAAATATAGTGTTATATCACTAAGTCCCTATCTTTTTCCACTAATCATGGATAAATTCACTGGTGCATGTTGTTTTGTAGATGAGACATATGAAGAGGTAAATGTTAAATTCGAATCTTGGCTGGAAATGCTAGAAGTGAAAGATTTTAGGTTTATATGAGTAAAGATACAATATATAGAATTTAAGTTTGACAATATTAAATGTAATAAGATAATTGTTAAGATAGGAGATAAAAAGTTGTTTGTAACTGAGAGTTTTAAGTATTTAAGATCATTTTTATAAAAGAATGGAGGGATTAAGAGAGATGCTTACATAAAAAAAAAATGAACGAGTTTAAACTGGGATCGCCGGCCACGAGTTAGGCGTAGGTAATCGGGAGGCTCGAGTGGGGGAGGGGGGGCGGGGGGGGTTGGGGGGGAGGGGATGCTGGAAGGACTATGCCTTATAGAATAGGGATGGATAGTCTTTGTGATCATAAAGTACCTCTAAGGCTTAATTTTTTTTTTTTTTTACAAAACAGCAGTTAGATTGTTATGTGGATGTGCAAACATACAAGGATAAACAAAATAAAAAATAAAAATATTAAAGAGAAAGTTAGGATTGCACTTATTGAGAGAAAACTCCGGGAGATATGTTTAAAATTGTACGTAAATATATTTAGATGATCAATAAATGTTCTTGTTAAGCATTGTGAAACTATAACAAATGCCCATATTAAACGAGGAAGAGAAAGATAAAAAAAAACTTAATTAGCAATAATAAAACAAGATAAAATTTATTTAAATATAAATGATGATATAATAGGGGATAGAGCCCAATAACATAGAATGATCTTATAGTCGATCTCATCTAGTGGGATAAGGTTTGGTTGATGTTGTGATTGGATTCAAGCCTCAAAGACTCAACCAGCAAGCAGGAAATGCTGTCAGTCTCAATTAATCCAAAATTGGGATAATTGTCAGTTGAAATTTTATGAGTCATTAGCTTTACATTTTTTGACCGACTAGCTTTTCATTTGCAACCTCAATGTTCTTTAATTAAATTAAGGTTAGTGATTTACTAAATTCTGCATCGATCTTTACTTGTGAACGCCAACTTAAACGTTTTATCCCTCTGTTTGGATTGCAGTTCAGCATTACAGAAGAGGTCAAAAGATATCACTCACAGACTCCAACTCGAGGAAAATATTCTTCGACGATCTGTACGAGTGAGAGCTCAGCCTAGGGATAGTTCCACGACTGGTTTTCTCAGATATGTCAACAAGTGGAAGGGGTTATGATCCAGCAAAGCCATCTCATCAGCACCGTGCATTTAACAACCAAAAGGCAATCTGATATGCCAAATATTTTTGGTTGGCTTCATATCAAAGAATATTGATCTGGTTCATCTCAATTTTTGGTATATTGTGAAATCATTAATTATGGTCATGTAACTAGCTCACAACTATCCTTGGGCAGCAGGTGATTACCACGGAAGATGTGATCCCTATCTGTTCATTTTATCTTTGATCCCCCAACTGACTCATGGCGCTGCCTCTAATGTCGAACAGTTTAACTCCATTGGTTTTAGATCAAACCGTGAGGGTTGTAAAATATTACAGCTTGCATTGCCAAATCTTGTAAGCCATTTTTGGACACTCGTCCTTATGCAACAACATTGTGGAATTGCTTTTACATGAGCACTGTTATGTTAAGGCCTAGTTTAACAGATTGACACGCTTAAAAGGCATGCTCCAGTGTATCAGTCAGAAGGCTTATCCGTTAAATCAGATCTTAACGAGCCCAAAGAAAGGTTTTGGCAGTTAAGGTTGACAAATATCTTGGATTTAAGTGGCTACAGAAAGAGCAAAGACGACCCTGCTCAATGCCCTGTCTCTTCATCTATCGCTGCTGACACCTAACTAGAATGTACTACCAGATTTTTGTTTCGAAAGCAAACAAAATAAATTAACAATTCTTTGTCTTACATATCATTTTAAGTAGAAAAAAAGAAGCCACGCAGCCAAAGGACGTCCACTCAAACTTCACCACAGCATCCGTGCCCCATCTTCAAAGATCTCCCCGATGCAAACGTAACACACAATAAAATGAGATATTTCTTCTTACTTTCACCAAAACGTCCCCCGAGTTTTAAAAATCACGCACTTTAAAGCTTTCAATAATGCTTCTCTCAAAGGCATAAAATGATTATGAATAAGTTTTAATGTTCCATTGAATTCGGTTTGCCAAGATAGCAGTTAACAATTGAGAGGACTGCCTGGTAAATTTGAGATTATTTAAGGATGTTGTGAAAGAAATAACAAAATGAAAATCAAATTCCCAATTTAATCTGCTTCCTTCCTCGTGGTTTTCTCGAGACCAGCAACCTCTGTCTCCTCTCCATGGCGTGCACCACCCAGTCCATGATCTCAGCTAACAGCTGCGTGTTCCCATCTCAGAGATTCTTGGGGAGGAATCCACATAGGGTAAAGTGCGGAAGCACCAGGATCTTTTTCTCTGCCACGGCCTCTTCCTCCAGCGCCGACGAATCTGATTGCAACGACGAAGAGTGTGCTCCTGATAAGGAGGTGTGCATCTCCACCTCCATCCCTTCCGCTTGATTCTTGTTCTCGCTGTCCATGTTCGTATTTGTTTCCCCAATTTGTTTCCTTTCGTTGACCCTAATGCTACTTTGCCAAATTTAATTAGCCTTTGGGATGATACATCAATTCACATGATTTGGATATGTTTTGTTTGGTTTTCGAGAGTCCCTTTTCTTTCTTCCATTTAGATGGGGTTGTCTAATTCATTTATTGGCAGTTTGTTTTCCCTTGTGTTGATAATCTGTCAAAATGTTGCTTTTTTATCTGACGAGGTATGCCTGTTCATGTCCATGTCCATGTCAATCCCCCTCCTTTTGGTTCTTGTTCTTGCCATCCGCGTTCTTACTTTTGCCATAACTCAATTCCTTTTGCAAAAGGTAATGTTATCATGCCAATTTAACGATTCTTTGCGGTTTATAAATCAATTAACACGCTTTCAATAATGTTGCCTTTCCCTTCTTTATTGAAAGTCCCCCTTCATGATTCCACTAGGATAGAGTTCAATTAATTTTCTTGGCAATCAGTTTTCTATTGGTTAGTTAATCTATTTCATCCCTTCTTTGATTCTTGTTCTTGCCATCCATGTTCTTATTTTTGCCCTGACTTGGATGATCATGGATTCCCTTGAGCCTGTGGCAGTATTCTAGGGTTTTACTGTGACTTAGATTTTTTTCATGTCTATGGATCTATTATCCAACAAAGATAGCAATATTAGTCATTATTCATAGGATAAAAGCATACGTGTTTAAAATGGAGAGAATTCCTCAGTTCTTGTTTGATCATCTTTTAGTGTTGAAAGATGTTTATGTTTTAAATTTATCCAATATTACTAAGGATGTCAGCTTAAATATGAACTGAATGATGAGTATCCATATAGTCAACTCCAAGAAGTTGACACTGATCATTGCTTAATTTCTCAAACGTGGATCATGTAATGTCTTTCACCAATGAGCTAAATCATATGATAATAATGGAAGTATAGATAAAAAAAAAACAATTTGATATATGTAATGAATTATCTTAGAATAGGTTTTCAACAGCTTATAGAATTTTGAATAACACTTCTGTTTTCCAGCTTGAAAGCAACTGATTCCTCCTCCAAACGTTACCTAGCATTTCAGAAATAACACTGTTCTTTCAATTTCTTTCTGCAAAGGCAAGACAATAATCCAAGCACAAGCTTGCTTCACTCACTTTTGCAGGTCGGAAAGGTTAGCGTCGATTGGTTAGCTGCTGAGAGAACGAAGGTGGTCGGAACATTCCCACCTCGTAACAGGGGCTGGACTGGTTATGTCGAGAAAGATACTGCTGGACAAACAAACATCTACTCTGTGGAGGTTTTACTATTTCTTCCTCATAATTTTCTGTAGCTCCTTTGCTTTTACATATTCTGCTGGTCACTTGTGTTTATAGAAACTAAATGTTCCCATAAAGTTTGTACTTAAGAAGACAATTATAAACATGAAGTTGTCTTAATTTCCTCTTACTAAATCTTTGTCGTCCAGCCAGCAGTTTATGTCGCAGAAAGTGTGATAAGCTCTGGGACTGCCGGAACTTCAGCTGATGGAGCTGGGAATACTCTAGCCATAACTGGTGTTTTAGCACTTGTTTCGATCGCTGCAGCCTCTACCATACTTATTCAAGTTGGTAAAAATCAGCCACCAGTGCCGACTGTTGATTATTCTGGACCCCCTCTCGGTTACTACATCAACAAGTTCAAATCAGTGCCGATAGTTGAAGCTTCAGTACGACCAGCACCTCAAACCTCTTCCACCGTCGAAGCTTCAGTTCCTCTTAAATTTTCAAGTTCATCTGTAGAAGCTTCAATCGCATCCCAGTCACAAATAGCTAATGCACAAGAAGCTAGGAAACAAGAGGTTGTTCCTGATGTTCAAGTTGGATTAAGAGAGGCTGTTGTCGATGCTCGAAGCACGAGTGCAAGCATTGTTTCTTAAACGATGTTTTGACTTGATTTGCGAGTAGTTCCTGTAGGGATTACAATTGTTTTTGCTGTGATTTATAGCTTCATTCTGTGGATCAATTTGATATGATGCGCATATTTCAAACCATAAGTAACAGCTTGTAATTATTTGTCATGTTGACAAATATGCTAACGTTAATTAGCGGTACGTATGGTTCAATAACACACACATATATTTAATATTTTATTTTTATAAGGAAATAATTTGTACAGTAAAAATGAATATTTCAGTGAAAATATTGACCGTCAATCGACGGCACGTTCGATGTCCGATCGTCGATCGGACACCACCGGCGGCTTCTGATCGCTGTTCCGAATTAAACTATACCTTGGGGATGGTGAACTCATCAGGATCGTCAGCAATGGTGAATCTGTCAGGATCGACGGTGAATGATGCGAGATTGTAATTGCGGCAATTTTCAACGGATTCATCGTGCCTCTCAGGTTAAAGTTTAGTTCGAGACGGCGGCCGGAGGTCACCGACGGTGTCCGATTGATGATTCGACATCAGATGTGCTATCGATTAACGATCAAAATTTTTACCCAAGAATTTATTTTTATTGTGCATATTATTTATCTTCGTACGAGAGCAATATACTATAAATGTATTAATGTTGTATGATACTGGTTGCAACTTGATTGCTATATAATATTCTTGTGTGTGCGTTTTTTTTTTCTTTTTCAAACGAGATTACATTTCTTTATTTGTTTTGTTGGATATACGTACATATATATTTCCGTGTGTGTATATATATATTTTCAATGTCTTATATATTTTCTCCAAAATGCAATGTGATATTTTGTTGTTGGTGATGTTTGTATTTACTTTTTGACGTGTTTGTTTGGTTTTTTAACTTTTTAATTATATTTCATTGTAAATATAATTGATAGATATATACAAGTTATTTTAATATTAATTTTGTTTTAATATTATTTTAATGTTTTATATTAAATTATATTGTGTTAGTATTGTTTTATTTTTCTATTTGATTTCTGACTTATTTAAAACTTTGAAGTTGACTTGTTTTTATCTTAGATTTCGACTGTTCATTCTCATCTCTCTAGACTCTAGAGCTATTTCAATCATTTTAATTATAAAGTACAATCAAACACCAGCAACTTTTAAAAATGGGAGGTGATATAATCCAGAAGAGAATATACAAACATAAGCTATTCAAAATTCTAACAATTATTCAAAAAATGAACATCGATAATCTAAAAATAGACAAAAAGAGAGAAATAAACATATAGTCCACTCTATCATTTCTTTGCCTTCCTAATCTTTTGTGAATTATAGGAATTTGTATAAAATCAGATTAAAAAATTGAAAAAAAAATCTGGATAGAACAGGAAAGGAACCATTTTCTAAATAAAAAAAACATTTTCAGCGTAGATACAATTAGACATGCCGGGCTAGACCGGGAAGGGCCGAACAGGAACTGACCCTATAGGATGTTGGAACTGTTCCAATTCGAGGGGGTGCTGAAACCGTGGCCTCACAAGAATAACCCAAAAAACCCAGTAAACGTCTTTTTTCAGTACTCCATAGTAAAATGGAGTTACTGAAAGAAGAAATCGAACTCTTCTTGAAATAGATAGATCGATGATGGCTCAAGCTAATTTTCCTATTTTCTATTGGAGATATACATTATTAGCTGCAACCTATATACTTAACCGAGTGTCTTTTAATCTGTTGCATCTACTCCATAAGAACTTTGGACAAGCAGAAAATCAGATTTGAGTAATCTGAGACCCTGGGGGGGCAACTGTTTATATTTATGACAAAATTCACAAATATGGAAAATTAAGACCCAGGGGTAGAATATGTATCTTTGTAAGATATTCTGATACCTCTAAGGGTTATGTTTTCATTGGTGAGCAACAAAATGGAACTATCTCTGAAATAGAGTCACGAGATGTTACTTTTCTTGAAACTGAGTTCTCAACAAGAGGTGAAGTTGATAAATTGATTCCTCTATTTGTAATAGTGGAGGAGGATATTGTTTCTTTATCAACGAATTAGGAATCACAAGGGATGCCTGAATCTAGTCAATCTAGTGGGAGTGAATTGCCTATGAATGAGTTAGTTTCTCAATAGTCACCTGCGAAGAAATAGTCGTCAGATTATTTCTCAGAGAAGGTTTGACATTGAGAATGATGCATTAATGATTCTCTCAGTTGATGATGAGAAACCTCGAACAGTTGAGGAAACATTGAAATGCTCAGTTAAGGAGAAATGAAAAATTACAATGGATGAGGAAATGAAGTCCATGAGAAAGAATTAAGTTTGAGATTTACTCGATCTTCCTCCGGATTGAAGGGCTATTAGGAATAAGTGAATTCTCAAAATTAAGAGGAAAGTGGATGGGTCGATTAATCGATACAAAGCTCATTTGGTTACAAAAAGATATACCCAAATGAAGGGTATTGATTTTGAAGAAACATTCTTCCCAGTTATGAAGTTTGTGTCAATACGTGTCATCTTAACTATAGTTGTACATTTTGACTTAGAATTACATCAAATGAATGTAAAGATAACTTTCCTTAATGGTAATCTTGACGAGGAAATCTATATGGCACAGCCAGATGATTATATAGCTGAGGGCCAAGAGAATAAAGTATATAGACTTAAGAAGTCTATGTATGGTCTAATGCAAGCGTCAAGATAATGGAACATAAGATTCATTGAAGTCATTTTGTCTTATGGTTTCGAAATGAACAATAAGGATCATTGTATTTACCTAAAGAAGGAAAAAGGAAAGTTTGTCATTTTATTATTATATGTTGATGATATGCTAATAGCTGGAAGTGACTTAAAGTTTGTGATAGAAGTCAAGTCTTGGCTTTCATCGTAATTTGATATAATAGACATGGGAGAAGCTGAGTATATCTTAGGAGTACAAATCATTTGTGATCAATCAAAAAGACTTTTGGGTTTGTCCCAAGAAGCTTATATCACTAAGATGTTACAACACTTCAATATGTTAGATTGTAACATTGAACAAACACCTACAGCGAAAGATGTTGTTCTGAGTAAAAGTATGTATCCCAAGACTCTTGAGGAGATAGCCAATAGGAAGAAATAACCATATACCAGTGTCATTGGTAGTTTGATGTATACTATGTTGTGTACTCATCTCGATATAAGCTATGCTGTCGGCTTAGTTAGTCGTTTCCAATTAAACCCAGGATCGAGACACTGAAAAGCAGTGAAAATGATCAAAACTAAGCCAGAAGGGCTATACAGATGCATATTGGGCAAGAGACCTTAATAACAGAAAATTCACATCTAACTATATCTTCTTGTTGAATGGTGACATCATTTCATGGAACAACAAGAAACAAGCTTATGTAGCGTTGTAAAAATAGGCTTGTGTAGCCTTGTCGGAATAGGCTTGTGTAGTATTGTCAACAATGGAAGCTGAGTATGTGGCTCGTGTAGTTGTTGCACAAGAAATTTTTTAGTTAAAAAGGTTCTTGATACATCTGAGGATTGCTAATAATAGTGGGAGTCCTGATACAATGTACTATGATAATCATGTTATTATAGCTTTTTCTAAGGATTTCAAATATCACAGCAAAGATAAACATAAGGGATATTGTTGACAAAAAAAAAGATAATTCTTGAGTATGCCCCTAAATATGTTATACTTGCATATCCTTTTACTAAGCCATTGACTAAAGAGTCATTTCAAGGACATGTGAAGTCTTTGGGACTTTGAAAAATATAACACAATTGGTTATATATGAAATGTCATGATCTATTCAATGTAAATGTCTTTGTTACATTTAGATAAAAGTCTCGATGAGCATGTTAGCAGGTTGAGATTGATTCACTTACATAGATAATCATCTCTATTTGTTAAGTATAAATAGAGGTAAGACTATTACTTATGGGATAATTTATATAGCTGTGAATAGAGATATACTCATAAGTTAAGATCGCCTTGATAATTGTGTCAAGATATGATCATTTGTATAATGATCGAAGTAAATGCCCCACCATTTAATAAATCTGTTAAAGGCCAGATTGGAATTCATAAGTTGAATTCGGATTAGACATTAGGTATGTCTAGATCGAAATCTATATAATGTTAAATATTTGAGAAACACATACACTTTTTGGTAAAGAGAATAATATCATAGTATGTGATTCAAACCACATGTACTATAGCGACAATAAGGACAGTAGGAGAATAGATCCCTACTTCTCTACTATGTGAGACCCTTGAGATTATAAGTTAATCACAATCATACCCCAAGTGACTATTTAGCTGTTTACTTGAAATTCTAATCAGTGTTTGCTACTTTAGTATGTATCCTATTAGCTATGGATGATTCAGTCTATAGAGCATAACTAGCAAAGTGACTAATTAAAATGAATAGATTCTAGCTAAAAAGGAAGATTAAAATTGATTTATATCTGTGATACTCATTTACTAGTCGACCAATTTTTTTTGAGTACTTAAAAATGTAATTGTGAATAAATGTATTGATTAGAGATGTTAAACATGCTCTTGATATAGTTACCATATGAGAGATTAGAGATGTTCATATTAATATAAATATTTAATCTGGGGTAAAGACAAGTTATTGATGTCTCAGATTTGTTCTACAGAGCAGCTAAGTTAAGTGTAATAACTTTCTTAGGAGCAATTGTTCAGTATCCTTGCTGTCGCACGAACCATTATCTCTGAAGTATGAATTGAATATTCTTATATGGTCTTTGTGACTTTCTTACATGGCCTTTGTGACTAGATGATCTTTATGGATTGATTTGGACGAGTGAGAGATGCTGGAGAAAGAAAGGTGAGAAGGTGCCCCTTCCCCATCCTCTTCCAATCCACTCAACCTCTTCCATTAATGAAGGAAGGGGAAAAGACCTTCTACCCCTATGTATTAGCCTCCAAGGCAAAGAGGGGGTCGATAGAGAGGACGAGCAAGGAGGTGCGTCCAAGCCAATGAAGATCGTACGAGACAAGCTGTGTAAGAGGTTTATGCAAGGTCAAAGAGAAAGGTTCGTGCCGTGTATATAACGTCTCTATGCAAGGTTCATCCGGATGCACAAGAGGAAGAAGGGGTTGTTGCGAAGAACATTCAAGATTAGTGCGTCCAATTATAGAAGAGAGATTTAGATTGTGAACCTTGAGAGACGGTTCGTTTTTCATGATCGTTTCTTGCCGATGACAAATTCTCCAAGTCATCTTCAATTTCTTCTTCAAGATTACTGTGAGTTCATATTTACAGAATTTGTTTTTGAAAATTGTGCTTTAGAAATAGTAACACATTATACATTGCAGTTAATTTCTAGAATTTTATAGAGCTTTAGAAATGGCAAGAGATAGAATCAAAATCGAGTAAGGTTTTTGATTAGAAATGAGTATGAATACTAATAATTGTCTATTTATTGGACAACTGATTTTTTTTTTTAAAATTCAAATTCGAGTAGCTAATAATCTCATTTTGTTTAGATTAAAATAGCTAGAAATATTACATAATAAGATACTTTTACTGTAAGATTTTTTTTATTGCCTATCTATTAGTTATAATAACAAGAAGAAGAGATGAGGATGGCTACGATCTCGTGTCATGGAAGGTGAAGCTCTTCGTGCCATGCTTGATGATCCCGATCTTGTTTAAGGATAGTATGGTCCGCCCAACCAGCCAGCCTGACACCATAAAGATTTAGCAGATGGATCAACCAACACCTCACCCAGGGGACTCTTGAGCCAGAAAGTTCCCCTGAGGCGCTATCCAGCCAGCGACGAACAGAGTCGGTCAGGTCAACCTCAAGCTCCTCCTGACTTGGTTACCTTGACCCAGATCCTGATCCAGATCTGGGCCGAGCGAGCTAGTCGGACACGTGGCAATCCACGCTCCCAAAGCATCACACGAATCAGATATCCAGCAGAATAAGCCAGACATGACCCAACAACCCCCGACTTAGGGCGTATCCTGCGCCTCAACCCTCCCAGGCGGACGTGTGACGACCCACGCTCCCTGGCCATTACCCGACTCGGTCCTCGACACTCGGACCCGCCGGTCGACGCTCGGGGTACGGACTATCTTGTCCCTACGCCCCCTATATCATTATATCCAAGGTACAACCTTGCTGTCGGGTACTACACACCTTACCTATTCCTGACACATCTCGCGGTCAGTCCGCCCATTCAGTACCATCGTACTACTCGAGCACCCCACGCCCTGCCGCGGTACTCCCAAGTGCTCTCATACGAGCTGACAGGTACCATACTCTTGTCTTGTCGACACGGACAAGGGTTGTCAGCTCCCCTGGCTATATAAGCCCTCCGCTTTTTATTCCGCAGGTATGCGCACGAGCTCTCCCTACTACTGCATTTCAATTCAGCTCCACTATAATTCCTGCGGATACTGACCTGATCGTCGGAGTGCCTGATCTGGAAAATTCCACGGCGGATTTGCTAACGGTCATCGTTTTACAGGCCAGAGCCAACTCGGAGCCAGATCAGCACCACCTCACTCGCTCGTGACGCCCGAGAGACTATCCGGCCTATAGGACCGCCACCTCGCTTCGCGACAGGGTCACTTGACATCCAAGCACAACTCAATCGAGATGTGGCCTAAGCCATTTCATGGATGTACATCTGAGTTGATCGCACATTGTCAAATGCAAATTTGCCCACGGGACATTAATGCACGCATTGAGTTGGGTACTTGAGGTCGGACCCATTTGATAGCTCTAATATTATACAAGATTGACGGACTATACATTCGTGAGGAAGTATCCAGCTGGAAGAAAGATTAATAAAAAGAGAATTTATAGTAAAGAAAAAATTAAAAGGAAAATGACAAGAGTATGATATGTGGCATCCCTATCTTTTCCTAATATATAACGACAATTAATTACAACATGTAATTAATGATAAATGTGTCAAAATTTTAACACATCATCGGTTGATTAGTCAAATCTATATTGTTCTAAAATTTAACATGTTTTTTTTTTCTCTTTTCGTTTTTTATCAGTTAGAAAAAAGAAATTTTCATTTTATCTCTAATACTGACATGCGCGCTATTCAAAGCAACCCTTATAAATTTAAAAAATATCAAAAATATTATTGTTTATTTTGTGTGTTCTCTGCTAATAACCTTCTTAAATAATTCAACGGAATGGTAGTGAGGTGTTTTCAGAAATTAGGTCATATATAATAGATGATTATATAGATGGGTTAAAAAATTCTAAATTTTAAATTGAAAAAAACCTAAAATATCTTAAAAATTATAATTAAACAATTATAATGTATACAATCTAACAAACATATCAAATATTTGTATTTTTGAAAATACTAATTGAATTCTTGTACCCAATAAATATTAATTATATACATCCCTTATTAACTTGTGGGCATCATGGGTACCTATAAAGGGTCCGGGATAAGCGTCAGAACATTGCCGCAATATTTGCGGGAATGCAGGACGTATTCAAAAGACTACCCGGGGTCCTGGGTTTGTAGGGGCTGCTTCCTCGGACCCGGAATGCCACCAGCGAAGTAGCAGAAGGTGGAGAGACCATTTGGGCACAACTTCTTCATCACACTGCCAGTTTGATCAGTCAGACACACTTCCTTCGATCAGACTTGAAGGAAGGGACTTGTGATGGGGTTGAATACCCCCTGGTTGACACGGGGGCTAAAGAAGCTGCATGGAAAAGGCCACCAAGCCGGAATGACTCCCTTGGCGGGACAACTGAGACCCTCTCAGGAGAGGGGACCCGGTGACCAACTCGAGTAGTGATAACCCCAAAGATAGCTTTAGGAAGACACACCCCGAGTTCACCTCGGGAGTAAGTTCCTGAGAGCACCTCGGAGAGACGAATGCCCGGGACCCCCGAGCCGAAGAACCTTGGAATCACTTCGGAGTGGTGGGCCCAAGGAACACTCAAGCAGATGTCCGGTTTCCACGGATCGACGGGGCATCCTCATCCATTATGACAGAGTAATTACCACCCATGATTAGCGCCCATAAAGCCTTAATCGTCGCAACGACCCGGATTGATGAATCGCGGTGACCATTACCCGGGTGAGCCATTAACCTATAATCCTGGGGACGTGACGAAGATCGTGGAGACTCGCAGATGGTCGCCGCAGATATAAAAGGTATTCTAACCCCTCTGGTAAGGGGGTTATGCACTCTTTACTACTCATACGTCTTTCTGTTTCCTATTCTCCTATCCATCGAGGCACTGACTTGAGCGTCAGAGTTGGCTCTGTTGGAAACGATTTTGCAAAGCAAAATTTTGATGCCATCGATCGTTGAAAGTCAAGCTTGATTTCAAAATCGAAATCTACATTTCACGTAGATAAATCTAGACTATTTATTTACTCAAAACCGATTAAAGGTGAATGAGAAATTAATTGTTCAAGATACGCTCAAATGAACATTAAGGAAAAAGATGGGGCTTTAGTCCCACATTGCTAACCGACAAGAGCCAGTGTTTCCTTATATGTGTTTCTGTGCTAATGTTGTTAATACAAAAGCACAGGAGGTCTCTACCCTTGGGTGAGCAGGTGCTCGCACCTGCGAGCCCGCCACCCGCCACGTGCGCACGCACGCAATGGGCGCTTTGTTGGCGCACTTTGCACGTATGCATGTCGGTGACGAGGCAGTGCCTATGTGACACATGACTGTGTAGAGAACGATGATTAAATTGGGCGAACAGATGGTGGTCGTCGGATCAAAGATCTAGAGCGTCAGATTCGAATCTGACTGTGAAGAGGGAGGATGGATCTGAGGCGTCGGATTAAATGTTCTAATCTGACGGCTGAGATCAAGATGGGATCTGAAGAGTTATAACTCTTCAGATCAAAGGACAAGATTAAAAGACCTTTAAAGGGTTATACCCTTTCGTTATGAATGATCCAGATCTGTCCGAACCAAAGGGTACTTACCTCTTCACTCAATATAAATAGATCCTTCCACTTGATCATTTCATTCATTCAAGCATTGCAATCTAAAACCATTCACACTCATCTATCTTATGCATCAAGAGTCCAAAAAACCTACGGAAAGGTTCGTTGGTCTCGGAATTTGAAGTGCTACTATTCCGAGATGATGTCGTTGTATCTTGGAAACGAATTGTTGCTATCCATGAGCACCAATAGCGGAGCAATAACGTTTCACGGAGATAGTATCGAATAGTACTAGCCTCGACGTAAACCAATCAGTTTGCTTCCTCCGAAAGCAACCTCCCGGAAGATCCGACGGTCGTAAATCGACTAAGTCAAATACCGAGGAGATACAAGTCAACTACCAACAGGCTCCGCCGGAAAACCTCTGACGTGTCCCCTTAATGCTTGTGTTGATCTCGCAGGGCGCAGAGTTTCTCGCGTGGGCTGAACCTCGATGACTGGCCATCGACGTTGATTCTTTCCGGAACACATATCTTTCCATCTCCTGCAATAATTAAAGAAGACGACCAGAAAACCAGTACTATTAAAGAAGACGACGAACGAATTAAGGCTGCTGTTTCCTCACATGTTTCTTACAAAACAAGAGGAAAACAACTTTTGAACAAAACAAACTATTGCTCCTCATTCCTCACTGTAGTTTCTCCGTTTCTTCCTCGTGTATCATCGATCGATTCTGCCCTATAAAACGTCCCCTCACTCCTCGTGAATTTCTTACACCGAGCTCGTAGTACTCCAGCAGCAGCAGTTGTATAGCAGTTATCCGAGCAAAAGCCGACCAGTACTCTCTTCATGGCAATTCCGGTCATAGACTTCTCCAAGCTGGAAGGAAAGGAGAGGGATGAGACTCTGGCTCAGATCGACAATGGATGCGAACAGTGGGGATTCTTCCAGGTCTGTTGTTTTATGTCGACTCAATCGGTTAATTAATTAATTAATTAATTAGATCAGTCAATTTGGGAATTAATGTAACTAAAATTAATGCTTTCATTTGCAGCTGGTGAACCATGGGATTCCGGTGGAGCTGCTGGAACGCGTGAAGAAGGTGTGCACGGAGTGCTACAGGCACAGAGCCGAGGCCTTCAAGGAGTCCAGGCCGGTGCAACTCCTCGACCAACTCGTTCGGGAAGAAGAGGAAGTCGCCGGCGAAGTAAACAACAACAAGAAGAAGTTGGACGATGTGGACTGGGAGGACGTCTTTTTTCTCCAAGACGACAACCAATGGCCATCCCACCCTCCCCAATTCAAGTAATTAATTAAACCACGTGCCCGATGAATTTTTCATAACAATTATGTTGCATAAAAATCAAAATTCATAAATTGATTGATTTGATCGATTGATTAGGGAGACGATGAGGGAATACAGAGCGGAGGTGAAAAAGTTAGCCGAGAAATTGATGGAACTCATGGAAGAGAACTTGGGGCTGGAAAAGGGCACCTTCAAGAACAAGTTCACCGGAAACGGCGAGCACGAGCCGTTCTTCGGCACCAAGGTGAGGATTGATTAATGACAGAGGAGATAGAGATTTTAATAAATAAATAAATAAATAAAATAATTAATTTAAATTCTGTGGTTGTGTCATTGATTGAAGGTGAGCCACTACCCACCCTGCCCGCGGCTGGACCTTGTGGAGCTGGGCCTCCGCCCCCACACCGACGCCGGCGGCGTCATACTCCTCTTCCAAGATGACCGAGTCGGTGGCTTGCAGATCCTCAAGGACGGCGAGTGGGTGGATGTGCAACCGTTGGCCAATGCCATCGTCATTAACACCGGGGACCAGATCGAGGTGGTCAGCAATGGGCGATACAAGAGCGTATGGCACCGCGTGCTAGCCACCGGCAATGGCAACCGCCGCTCCGTTGCCTCGTTCTACAACCCGTCAGTGAAGGCCGTCATTTCCCCGGCCCCGCCCGCCGCCGCTAACGAGGCCAGTACTGCGTACCCCGAGTTTCTGTTTGGGGACTACATGGACGTGTATGTGAAGCAGAAGTACATGCCCAAAGAACCCAGATTTGAGGCGGTCAAAGCAATTAACTAGAAGCTAATTAACTACACAATGATTAATTATAATTGTTTTCGGTTGCTGGTTTTATGAAATAATTATCATTATTTGTTTGTTTTGTTAAGCAGTAGCAATAATTCATTAATTTGTGAAAGTATGAAATATTGATGGAGCTAGGAATACTCTAGCCGTAACTGGTGGGTGTTTTATCACTCGTTTGGATTGCTGTGGCCTCCGCCATACTTATTCAAGTTGGTACGTAAAAAACAGACACCAGTGTCCCTACTGTTGATTAAACTGGACCACCTACCTACTTCAATAATTTCGAATCAGTGCCTATGGTTGTAGCTTCAGTACCACCAACACCTCCAAACTATTCCACCGTCCCAGCTTCGGTTCCCTCTTGAATCGTCAAGTATTTAATTTGATCTTCAGCTGTACTTGATGTTTCAATCGCACCCTAGTGTCCCTGATGCACAAGAAGTTAGGGTACAAGAGGTGGTTTCTGTGGTTCAAGCCGGATTAAAGATGCACAAGATGTTAGGATACAAGAAGTTAAGAGAGACTGTTATTGTTGATACTCGAGCATTGTTTCTTAAGCTTGACTTCATTTGGGAGTAGTTCATTGTTAAAGGATATACTTCTTTTTAGAGAGTTAACAAAAATTAAATTGAAATTATAAAAATTTCAACTTAGCTACCTGGAATTTCCGAGCTGGAATCTCCCGACCAGGTTTCCACGTCTCGAACCAGTTTTCCTGAATCGGAAGTTCCGAACCGGACTGGAAGGGTTGCTGAAGCATGCGTAATACAGTTTCCCCGTAATAGATTTGTCCTTCTCCAACGGTGCTTTAAGGTTCCGATGGACGTCTGTCTCTCAGGATACAACAGCGGGACCACAAGCACAACGATGCACTCGTTGCTCATGGCGAACTGAAGAAGTACATGAACGCTATCAGTGGAAAACACACGAAGAGTTGGGAACGAGGTGGAAGACGATAGCAGGTCAAATCTGCTTGGATAAATTTTTCCCCGTTGGGTTCGGGAAGTCCGATTAATTTATCTGCTTGGACAAATTTTGCCTCGACTGGGTGAACGATGCTAACCCCCGTTGGTTTATCGGCTTGGACAAATTTTGCCCCGACCGGTCGGGCATTTGACGCGCGCAGGTCGTGCACCCACGCGTCGAATGCACACGAGTCTACTTGGTTTAATACAAATCCGGGCCCTCGATTTGCACCCCTGCACACCCATTCGTGAGAGAGTCTCTCTCCATGCATTTGTTCACAACTAAGATGCTTGTGAAACAATATTATAAACCAACGAATATACCTTGAGACTCCCAATGGAGCCTCTTTATTCTCTACCTTCATTTCCATTCACTTGAAACTCCCAATGTGGGACTAAAGTCTCATTCACAATGAAACCTCTTTATTCTCCACCTTCCTTTCCATTCACTTGTATTCAACAATCTGCTATATGAATGAAAACAGGGTATGTGATAGCATTCAGCAGTTGAGTCCAGTATAGGGTAGGTAGATTTCACCCTTTGAACCTTCCCTTGTGAAGATCTGTTTGCTAATTCGCTGACAGTAGACATGATGTCCTTAAACTATGCTGTCGTTTGTGTAAGCATTGACATATCTCACCCAGGACTCTCCCTGATACACCTCAATTCTCATGTGTTAAATATAAAAAACATAGGGGTTTTTATGCCTAAAATTAAAAAGATAGGAGAGGTTGCAATAACAGCAAATAGGAGGGTTAAATTGCAAAAGTTGCATTAATTATAAAACCTTACTTTTTCTTTTCTTTCCCGTGTCGCACGATCAAAACTTTCGGTTTCCTCACAAGCAACTCGGCGGCAGTGACGACGGGCGGTGGTTTCCTCCCTTTGCGTGGGCAACCCAGCGGAAACGACTCCTTCTCCTCCTTCTTCCCTGGAGCGCCGACAATCCCTCCTCCACGCGAGACCTCGCTGACCCTTCTCGATCGAAGCTCATCGCTCTCTGTTGACACCTTCTCTTCCTTTCTCCTTGGTGATTCATCCATCACCAGCGCGCCACAGAAAGTAAGCAGGTTTTGTTATGGAGTGGATTTTTACTGTGGTATGGGAAGGGAGGCTTGGCGTTGATCGATGGTGTTGGCAGAGGGTCATATAAAAAAAAATGTGTGAAGGTTTTGCTTTGTCGGCAACATCAAAGAAAAAACAACATTATATATATATAGCTGTTCGACTGCGGACGCTCTGTGCGGATGCGATGCGGACCACGCCGACGTGGCTGCTGCGTGGACAAAGACCACGCCGACGTGGCTGCTGCGTGGACAAAGAAAACCAAAATCAAATATGCAGCGAGACCGTGCCGACACCATTTTGCTCTCGCGCCCGCACGACCCCCTCTCTCACCAACCCTAATCGCCTCCTTCTCTCTCGTGCCCTGCGTGCCGTGGTCCGGCGATCCCCCACTGCGTCGGAGTGGTGGTCCGTCTCGTGCTTGCCCCTCGCGACCACAGCTCTCTTTCTCGCAGCTCTCTTGCCCTCTTTCTCGCAGCGAACCGTCGCCTTTGCCCTCGCGTCCCGCAGCCCGTGAGCTCGTGCCGACGCCTTCCCATCCCTCGGCACTGCGCGTGGATCCTGCGAGCGGAAACCCTAGGCGAAACAAAAGGATCCCTCCCGCCGGCGGAAACCCTAGAGCTCGTTTCATATTCTGGAGAAAGCAACAGAAGGTGAAGAGTTTACCTTAAGTTCACAGTATCCTTACATTTTCTTTGCTTGATCCATTGATGTCTTAAACCTCTCCCTTTTAGAACCTTCTCCATTCCGTAGCATGCAAACAACTCGACTGAAGTCTTTCTTTTGATAGAAAATAATGCATGTTGCTGGAAGATTATCTCTTCCAGCCCTTCCAGATTCTTGGTTGTAACTTTCGATTGATTTTGATAAGGTATGGTGGATAATAAAACGCTGCTTGGTAAGATTCTTGGTAGCATACATGAACACAAACCAGCGTGGTAGTGCACAGTTTTTATCTTGCATTTTGTTAAGTATTTGGATACTTCAACACATTTGCTTTTTGAAAGACAATAGACAATGCCAGACATGTTGCTGAAATGAACTTTTATTAGTTGGTCAAGCATGTGGAAGTGGGGTTCTATTGTAGTTTTTTTAGTCATTTGGATGATCCTCAGATGGGTTTTGTTCATTGTATCATTTTGTTTTTTAAAAGGTGAGAAATCTCGCATTCAACTCTGCAGGTACGATTTGTTCGTCGTGACAATGGTGCTAAAACAGATATACCAATGGGAACTTTGGTGGATCAAGTGAAAGAGATACTCACAAGCATCCAGGAATGCTTGTTTAATGCTGCAAAACAGAAGAGAGATGCATGCGTAAAGGTTGTCAACACTTGGGATGAGTTTGCCTCTGCTCTAAATGAGAAAAAGATGATCCTTGCTCTTTGGTGTGATGAAGAGGTACATCCTTTTTCATAATTAAGAGATTCTTGTCATAAGCCGTTCAGCCAACTTTTATGATTTAATTTGAAAAACTTATTTTTTTTGGGATGGTATAAGGGGTTAAAAGNTTGCATTATTCATATTGTTAGGAACAATGTTAATTAGAAATAAAAAGATCATAAATTTAATAAGATAAAAAATATCTATGAGATTTTTTAAGGAGAGTCCAAAAATAAGATCATGAGAACTTAGGCCGAAGTATACAATATCATATCATTATGGATATACGAATATCCTTAGGGCCTCAATAGTGGTATTGGAGTCATGATCCAAACCATGAGCCATGTGAGAGAGTCCTCGGACAAAATTATGGGGAGGTTCAAAATAGGTCAAGTGTAACTAAATGCTTGCGGGAAGACTTGGAGCAGGTCAAGAGTGATCGGATGCGGATGCTCACGGAGATGTCCGGAGTAGGTCGAAAAGTGATCAGATTGCTTGCGGAAAGGTTCGGAGTAATGATGATGGTCCTTCATTTGAGGGGAGGATTATTGGGGATCAATCAAAGTCCCATATTAAATAAAAATAGAAAGTATTCCATTGGTATAAGACCTTTTGAGACCCAACACATACATACGCGCTTACATCGAAATTAATTATATTCATCTCAGATATTTTTCATTAATCGTTCCTAAATTATATGAAAAAAGATAAATTATGAGATGAATTTATAACTAAATGACCAAGGATGAGTAGCGTTTATCGATCATGGCATCACAAAGGGAGAGAAAAGAAAAAGAGGGAATTGCGCATGTAAGTTAATTAAGGGGTGTTTGATATATATTTGACAATGAGAATAGTAATGAGTTTGATTGAGTGGTTTATGGATTTAGTGATAACCTAGTGGGGATTGGGTTATGAAATCAAGGGTATCATATCCTTATTTTGATTCCGATTCCCGTATACCAAGCATCATAAATGAGAATAAAATAAATTTTATTTTCATTCCCACCTTCTAAATTTGTTTATCAAGCGCCCCTTAAATTAAACATCGAAAAGGAAATGTAGGAGACGAGGTGGCCAAATGTGCTGATCCGACCAATACATATATAAATCCTATTCCCACTGCACTCCACACCCACCCAAGCAACCAAAGCAGGCTCAGCTGTAGGTGCGTGGACCATCGAACTTTTAGATTTATTTAATGATTGAAATATGTAAATATGTGATCAAATAATCTATTTCAGAATTTGTTGGATTCTAAAAGCATCTTCACTTTTCAAGAGTTTTACGATGTTAAAAGCTAAAGAAATCTTCTCCACTTTAAAATTAAATCCTCATGATTTTACTTTGGACTCATCCCAAAAAGACTCAAAAATGAAATCGTCATCATATAACATGAAGCAACCTTCCAAAAAAAAAATGTCATCTGAATCCCAATATGCCAATTCCATAGAATAGAATTGAATTATTGTTCAAGTATGATTGTATCATCAAATCACCTAAACTAAACGCATCTTAGCTGACTTATCAGCCAAAACAAAAGTTTAGCAGCAGTGTGAAGCAAGTCATAGTAAAAGTCAAGGGAGATGATTGAATGTGGCTCTCCCAATGTTATCATAGATTGCATCGTTAGCTAGATTTCTCATCCTTTGTCAAAAATGATCTGTCTACCACAAAAATCCATACAACCACACAACACTATTTTCCAAACCGAACCCAAAGCCAAAATCATAGAAAGAACAACCTCTATCAATTTCAACATTAAATGACTATCAAATACCATAATCGAATCAGAAATCTATGCATCAGTAGCAAATTCTAATCGGTCTACACATGAAAACCATCCAAGCATGATACTATACAGAACAGCGAAGTCAAATCTGAGCAATTAGCAACAACCTACCAAACAGGATCCAATTCCTAGACCACAAATCGCTGTCCAACTCACAGTCCAAACCTCAACTCCAAAACCCTCATGCGAGCCCACATCATTCCAACAAGAGAACCAATGAAATAAGCTTGCTAAGAGTTCTAAATCAACTACCACTCTTACCTTCTCCTAACCGAAAGTCAAGATCGCACTTCGAGAAGCACCGAAGACCAACGCTCGTGCACCCAGCCAAGCAGCAGTTTCCGTAATATCAAGAAGTTGAAGGGAGAAGAGGGCTTTAATCGAACAAAAAGGTGAATCGCCACCTTAGCGGCCCCCTGGTCCCTGCCCCACAAGTGTCCAGAGAGAGGCAAATCATAGTTTATTGATCGAGTAAGACGCAGCAGATCAGATTTTATCCCGTGTGTGACTGGCGACTCTCGAACCTGAGACCTCTGGAACAAGCGGCCAGACGTCTTAACAACCGAGCCAGCCCGTGGGGGCGAGAAGAGGGCTTCAATCGAGATCCAAGGCAGCGTGGTTGTTGCATGAGGAAGAGGCAATCACGATGGTTGCGGCGGCAAATATCGCGTGGAGTCTCGCTGTGGTATAAGGGGAGAAAAAGATTTTGAGAAAAGTTTTAGGCTTTTTATTAATTATATGACATCTTGTAAAAAGACCCCCCTTATTTACGAATTTAACATTCTCCCCCATCAAAAAAATTTGATTCCCAAATTCCTCATCGTAACCAACACTATCAACTAATAAGTAGTAATAGTACTGAACGAAGACATACAATACACACCTCAAATAAATAGATGAGGATAGCGAGCTCTGATCAACCGAATTATCTTGTTCCATAACTGACGCTCCTTATGGTCCAAAATCTGCATAGGTACCTCCTCGTAGATTGCGTATGGCTGAAGCGTGATCGGTACCTCCAATAAGATATGAGAAGGATATAGAACATACTTCTTCAGCATGGACATATGAAACACATCATGAATGCCAACAAAGGATAGTGGCAATTCTAGATGATAAGCTACTGCTCCAATCCGTTCTAGAATCCGGAAAGGTCCAATGTAGTGCGAAGCTAGTTTATCCTTCAAACCAAATTTCTTCACTCCTTTCATGGGTGATACTCGTAGGAACACATGATCACTCACGGAGAACTCCAACTCTTTCGGCGATCCTGAGCCTCTGACATCCCGCGTCTAAGAGTACGGACTAGATCCGCATCTCGCTGGATACTCTGAGGTCCTAGCAACTGAGATTCCCTAACCTCCTCCCAGAGGGTGGGTGTCCAACAACTCCTACCATACAACGCCTCAAATAGGGTGTAAACGAGCCAAGCCGCTCGCGAGCTATTCGGGTCTCGGTTCGATAGAAGCTCGTTCGAGCTCGTTTGATAAAGCTCGTTAATATTAACGAGTCAAACTCAAATTCAGCAGTATTCGGCTCGTTAGCTCGTGAACAGGCTCGTTAATAAGCTCGTGAGCTAGTTCGTAAAATATAAAATTAATATTTAACATTAAATATATAATTTTGACACTTTTACATTTAATAAATATAAAATATCTAATAAAACTCATTTGTATGAATAAAATCATAGATTTTAGTAAATATTTTATATTTTTTAGAATATATAATTTAGTTTTTTAATAGATTGATGAATAATTTAATTAATAATTTATATTTGGTAAGTTCGTTTAGGGCTCGATTAGGCTCGAATATGCTCGCGAGCCATCACTATATTCGATAAATTAAGCTCGAGCTCGACTCGATAATAAACGAGTCAAACTCAAACTCTCAGGTATTCGGCTCGGCTCGGTTCGATTACAGCCCTAGCCTCAAACGACGTCATCTAGATAGTCGAATGATAGTTGTTGTTGTAGGCAAACTCAACTAAATACAAATGATCCTCCCAACTGCCTCTAAAATCCATAACATATGACCTTAACAAATCTTCTAGCGTCTGAATAGTCCACTCTGACTGCTCATCTGTCTGCGGATGGAAGGTCGTACTGAGCCAGAGCTCGGTGCCTATGGCTTGCTGTAGGTTTTGCTAGAATCGCAAAGTGAATCAGGGATCTCTGTCTAAAATGATACTCCTCGGAATATCATGTAACCTAATGATCTCTCGACAATACAACTATGCAAGTTTGTCCAGTGGATCTATCCTTTGAATCACCAAGAAATGAATGGATTTGGTTAATCAGTCCACGATTACCTAATCGCATTATGTCCTCACTGGGTCCTCGGTAATGAAGTCCATCGTGATGTGCTTCCATTTCCACTGAGGAATAGAGATCTTCTAAAGTAGTTCAGCAGAAGTCATCCCAAGCAGTTCTTCCTTTCCTACTTGGCAGCTTGAAATTATTAGTTCATGTCACTTAACAGATAAATATGATTTTATTTATAATTTCAATTCGGACTACTTTATCTCTATCTCCGGAAAGATTGTCCAATAATCAGTTATAAGACCAATTTGATTTTTTTCTTTTCTTTTTGTGTAAAAAAGTGAGACAGTGTCTCGTATATTCATGAGAAACTAGTGAAAAGCTTCTGGGGAAATTGATTCGTCTTTTCAGTTTCTTAGACATCAAAGGATTATGATTGTAAATGAACTGAACGTTCATGACCAAGTTTCGTGTTTGACTTGGTAAAAGCTTGTTTATGTTCGTTCAATACACATAAGATCAATTAAATAAATAAGTTGAATAACTCATTAAACTAAACGAACAAAATTGAACACATATGTATTCACTTCGTTAATATTCACCAACAATATTCGCCAACAACATTCGTGAACAATGTTAATGAATAACATTCATGAACGATCTTCAATATCCATGTTCATTAATAAAACTTTTATTAACATATTAAATAAATAATGAAACTATTAAAATAAACATACAAATTTGAATTATCAGCTCAATAACTAATCAAATAAACAAAAGTTTTAAATAATCAAATAAGCTTGAATTTAGAACTCGATAACATCAAAACAAACCAAGCTTAAGCTTATAAAAAACAAACCAAACCAAGCTTGAATAATCATTTTAATGACTTGGTTCATTTTAGGCTCAATTTGACTTAGCCGACTTGTCAAAAGCGCTGCTTTGCGAGCTTAAGCGCAATGCGCAACGAACGAGGCTTCATCGCTTCTGCGAACGCGGAAGCGAGCGGGATCGACGAAGCGGCGCTTTTCTATGCTTCGTGCGACGCACGACGTGATCTTTGGCAATTTTTTTTTTTCAAATTTGGCTTTTGTTTTGTTTAAAGCCCTAATTCTCTTTGCAATTGCACCTCTTCGTATTCCTCTCGCCATCGCCGACCTCTGCCGCTGTGTCGTCGTCTGCTTCTCACCGCCGCTTCGTCTGCCGCTACGTTCAACCGTCCAGGTATTCCTTTCTTAGTCCAAAGCTGGCAGGGTCAGAGATGTTCGGTGACCCTTCCGGCGCCGCTAGACACTGTTTGCGGTGTCCAGCGACGTTGGAAACGTTGCGGGACACCTCCAGCGACGCCGGAAGCAACATCGCACACTCGTCTGGCGATGCTTCCTTTTATTAGTTCATTTAAATTAAAAATTCATATTTAAATATATATTTAAAATTTAAAATAAATTATAATAATTTTAATTAAAAATTCATATAAATCAAATTTATATTTTGATAATAAATCTTATTCGTGGTTCAAGCTGATTGGTGGTCTTCTTATGGTGCATCAACGCCTGAATTAAAAATATTTGCAATGAAGATTTTAAACCTCACATGCTCTGCTTTTGGCTGTGAATATAATTGGTGTGTTTTTGAACATGTAAGTTAGAGTTTGTTTAATACATATTAAAAATTATATTATGGACTTAATCTTGGATTTCTTTATTTTTTTTTGTAGATACATTCCAAGAAGAAAAATAGGTTATCTCAACAACGATTAAATGATTTGGTATATATCAAGTACAATAGAGTTTTGAGGCGTAGATATGACATGTGAGATAAGATTGATCATATTTCTTTGTCAGAGATAGATTACTGAATGATTGTTGGGAAAATTAGATGACAGTGATAAAGACAATGAAAATGATTTTGTCTTTAAAGGTGAAGATTTACGTTGGAGTGATGTAGCACGAGCATCTGGGGTTGGTGAAAGTGCATATGACTTTCAATCTCGAAATGCATCTTCTTCAAAAGGAGCATCATCATCTGCTTCAATAAAAAGAAAATAAATTTCGACTCAAACTAGTCTTGTAGATTAAGAAAAGATTAACCTTGATGATGAAATTGAAGAAGAAGATATTGATGAATGCAAATCAAGCGATGGAGATGTTGACATAGATTTGGATAATGAAGATGAAGAAGATAATAATTTTGATATTTGATATTTCATTTTCATCTAAGCATCTATTTAGACTTTTGATTTATTTTTAATTTTTTGAATAATCTACAATTTTATCAAGTTGTTATGGTCATTTAGATTTTCAAAGACTTTTGATAGATATAATAGTCCTTTTGTTTATTACGCTTTTTTATGTAAAATCCACGCTTTGTTTTGCGCTTTAAGTCCCAAGACCCTTGAGCGCTTTTTTGTGCCTTACGCTGGTGACAACTATGGACTTAGCTCGGTTACCTTATAAAACAAACTTGAACACTCCAAAAATTTGGCTCGGCTTGGCTTATTAGCAAACCTATTAAGGATCCAGTCCGGTCTCAGCAAATTAATGGATAAATCTCTCTTAATAGACGTGATTGACCTTCAACTTAGGTTGATGGGTCGTTCGTTAAACACTTTCCGATTTATTTTTGTGGTTGATGAAAAAATTTTATTGTTGAATTGGTTAATCAGTTGGATATCTTATACTAATTAAAAAAAACAGTGAAGAAATATATGTAACAGTGAAATGTAAGCTACAGAGCTTTGGTTACGCTAAAGCATCAGACTTTGAAGTCCTCGTATTCATTACGCTTATGAATATGAATCATTTAATATGCACAAGTAAATATAGGAGAAAAAGTTGCTAATCGGAAAACCATCATCACAACCTATATAAGCAGTTCTCATTTAGATTAGAAGCTTTGGCTATGAATGAAAATGATATTTGTAAAACTGAGTTTACTAAAAACAAATAGTAAAATCAAGTGATTCAGATAGTCTACAGTTGTCTAATATGAAAAATTTCTCTACACATTTTCCACTGAACAGGTAAGGTTTTACCATAATGAGATGCATGCAAATCCTCGATAATCCAACATCTTTCAACAACAGTCGATTGTTTTAGATTGCTATAGTTGGCCACAATGAGAATGAACTACAGTAACGATTTTGTTCATGTCTGGAAGATAAAATAAACTCAGCTGCAAAATATACCCAAACTTCATCATTAATAATTTTAGTATGCTGCTCTAGCATCTACTAAATATATTTAAAAAAAAGGTAATTAATTGCTAAGGATTAACAAAGTAGACCACAATCATCCATTTTCAGCTCGTCAATGGTGTAACAGTTGAATAGGCATCATATTAAAGCGCATATAGACATGGAGATAGGCATTGGCAGCACAATTGCCTTAGTTGGAAAACTATGATGCATTATATTCCAATTTAAGATAAATGTCTAGCAAACTAGAAGAGGAATTTCCAGGCATACTAAGAATATTAATTAACAGTTTCCAAGATGGAAGGAAAACTAATATTAAATCAGGGCATAGAGTGATAGCAAGCCGTTGGAATCTAATAAACTGTTCCTAATCAAAATCCATGCAGTATGTATTATGACCAAATCAAGGAAAAAGTAAAGAAATTAGCATTTGAGTATTTTAAATGACAATGACATGAAAGATAGATTATGCACATAGCGCAAAAACTAGTGAGAGCGTCCTAAGTGGCTGCAAAAAGTAGCTCTAAGAAACAGTGCACATTGCCAAAGTACTTTACAATTACAAAAAATAATTGTACACGTTGAAAGTTGAAACACACCAAATTCAAAGGACTGAGGCAAGAAAAATCTTTAAAATAAAGTTCAACAACTATTATTTCCAGTGCCAGCCAACGCCAAAAGAAAATTACACCGGTGCATAAAGAATATGAATGCCACTGAAATTAGAGTCACAGAAGGTTCTGACACCGAATATGCATCATTTATGATTTATAAAGTAACGGGAGAAATATGACTTTCAAACCTAATAATAACAGAGGACAATTCTTGTTGATGAAAACAGATGCATCACTAATTATAGACATGGATAAAGTCCTCATCAAGTCTGCATAATTATCTCCTTTTGGCGAGCAACAAATTTCTCCTTTCGACTGGCACATTACTTACATATTCAGCTAGACATTACCATAGAGTCAACTAAACGACAGAACCTGGGGTATGTAGAAGATATGGAATATTAACAAAATGTGCAACTTGCTGATACAATTTAAAGGTGCCCCTAACATTGAGAAAATACAGAGTAACTTTTAAGCACAATGATTAATCTAATTGAGTTTAAACAGAAGGATATTAAATACCATTCCTTCCCTATTATAGATATCGCCTAACAAATAGACATTACCCGTTAAAAGCCTACTAAGGATGTCAACTCTCCATTAAACCAAAGTAGCATTGTGGAATCCCATTGCACGGGGGAAATGTTTCAGTAAGAATTTAAAACCTGTAGACTTTTGCTGCTTTCTCCTTTTCATCTTTGCTAGAACTAGTTGCTTGAGTAAAATATACAGTCGAATAAATTGGTGGAGAGTTCTGATCCAGACTTCCATTGGGCCTCAGTATATGCTTTGCTCCTGCACTAAGTTTGACAGGTCTTGATCTTTTATGGCTAGATTTTGAGCAAACAAATCCACCAGAAGCTACCACATTATCTATTTCATTATCTGTAACTGGACAGCTGACATCGACTGCTGAACTCACACAAGCATTCACTTCGGATGCAACTGCATTATCTTTCTGTCCAATTGGCTGTTCTCTGCTCACTGATGCTGTAAAATTTAAGTCTTTTTGCAGCTTGAGGTTAGGCCTTTTTGCAGTTTCTATGTCTTTCTCGTCTGCAGAAGCAAATCTTTTTCTCCCTTTGTTAGAATGATCTTGACTATTATTATGAACAAAGATAAATCCACCGCCATAATTGACTTTGATTTTGTCTCCATAATTTGAGGATATGAAACTGAAATTTTTTGTTGCCGAAATGGCTGAAGGGTCAAACGTAGAGATGGGAGCATATGATTCATATGTATGTGAACTACTGTTACTACTGGAAGGGAAAGACACAACTGGTCTTGGATGCATGGAAGCGTGAGGGTAACCACTATTGGCTTGCATGTTGCACGAATGGAACATTGAAGTAGGATAACGAATAAAATGATGGGAACATGTTGAATCTTGCATCCACTGCGGAAGCTTTTGTGTAGGCATTGCTCTTGATGCTTGAGTAGAAACTTGACTGAGAAAAGTGGGATGGTAAGTCGATGGAACAATATAAGATAAACTTTGACCATGCTTGCAATTGTTTGAATTTACTAGCATATGATGGCATATGTTTGGGGGACATGGACTCCAAAACATTTTCCTTTGCTCCACATCAATAGGCTGAGTTTCCACTCTGCCATGAACCATAGAGTGTCTATTCAGAAATGATTGAGAGGGAACTAAACTTCGTGAAAGATCAAAATGAAACCCACAGTCTCCACTGGCTGAGGAACATCCACCATTCAACATCCAATCATATCCAAAACCAAGATGCATACAATTAGGTGTACATTTCTCTGGTGATATGGAACCATAGTTTGAAGGGGTCTCAAATAACCCAGATTCTGTTTGAACAATGCAATCCTCATGAGGCCATCGCTTCGAAACAGGTTTGTACATACTCAAGTTGTGGCAACTTGTAGCATGGAATTCTTTGTTGTAGCTACCAACGGTCAGATTTTTTCCCATCAAGCGCATTGTTGGTTGGATGACAGATTGCATGCCTAGCTCAAAGTCTCTGTCTGACTGAAACTTAATACTATCAGAGCAACTTTCAGTTATAATATGATCCCTACAAGCGGGATGAGAAAATTCCAGTTGTCCAGGATCATAGTGATGAAATTGAGCTTTTTCATCGTAGGTTTGATTCTTCAGTTTCTCAACAGCTTGCAACTCAACAGAACCCGAGTCAGATAACACAGCTTGTTTAGGTGGGTTGTATTGCCTCAGGAACCAATTCTGATCAGCATCATGGTTTGATGAAATAAAAGGAAACTTACCTCTAGTCCAGATATAGCTAGAGTGTGGCTGAAAATGATTAGTGGAAGGAAAAAACTGAAGAGAGCTTAATTGTGGTTTTGAAACATTATCTATCTCACAAGAATCATATCTTGTCCTTGGATGAAACTGGATAAGCTCTCCCTGTGAATTAAGAGGCAATCCGATGAAACCATCATTAAATTTGTCCCTCCTAATTGGTCCTCCAATTGATGTTGGTTCTACAAAAGTTTTTGTATAAACAGAAGAGTGAGTGTTAGTTAATGTATCTTTTGCTAACTGGTATGTTTGATGAAATTTAGGGAAATCACTGCATGCATCTATTACTTGGTGCATTGGATGAGTTTTTCCAACAATTGGGTTCAAGCGACTTTGGCCTAAACAAGACAAACTGTCTTGGTTCCTGAGAAGACTAAGAGCACTACGTGCATTAGAAACTGAAATACCCTTGCCTGTAGGATCTTTTGACCTGTTTGTATGGTCTGCTGAAATAGAAAGCCTTTGTTCTTGGCAGACCCCAGTTTCTGGATAAAGCCTACTATTATTTACCAGTCCAAGATTATTCATATCAACTGAGCAGTTGGAACTAGGTGTTGACAAGAAGCCATCCTGACATATGCAATTTAAATCCACGTTCTCATTAACTGGATGATTCAGATCCAAAATTTCAATCATGGGAGTCCTCTTTGCGATTGAGGAATTAGCAGAAGCATGAGCATAACGGCCATTGAATTGCTTTTCTGAGGAAGTTTCACTGGGTGGGATGCTGCTAGTAATAAGCTCTTTACCATTCAAACTTATTTGTGTTTCTTCATCAATCGTATTTAACTGAGCTCCTTCACTTGCAGAAGGATATTTACTTAAACTGTCTGTAGTTGATGATGCTGCCAAAACATCAGAAACTATTTTGCAGTGTGTTCCCAAATGAGGCAGCTGCAGAGGTAAACTACCTCTGGCATTCAGTAGAGTGTCACTTTTACCAGAAATAGTCAAAATTTCAGTTGGATCATGATAAAGTTCCACAAGGTCACTATCCAATGTCTTCTCCCTTTTCTTTCTCTTCTTTGTAGAATTGCTCCATTTTCTCTTCTTGACTCTAGTAATTCCAGGAGGTATCCTTGTGACCCCCTGATTTCTGGGTACAAACTTTGAAGCCTGAACAAGTCTAAAAATATGTTTATTTAGTAAGGTTCTCGTGGTTGCTGTCTTCACCTGTTTATGAACAAGTTTTTTGTGCATCTTTATAAATTGCTTCTCATGCGCTTTGCTTCTCAGTATTTTGTACACCTCAGCTGGAGATGACATGTAAAGAGTACAAGTTTCCTCCTGGAAGAGGAAGGGCAAGTGATCAAAGAAAAGCACATAAGCATAAAGCAGGAGACATCCTTTAAAGATTATTCTCCTTAAGAGAACTTACCAAAACAAACTCTTAAACAATTAGAAGGTTTAAATCTTCAATTCCTAATTTACATTACTCATTCTACTTCTTTGCTTTGCAGGAGTCTTTTGAGTTTGTATTCCTTGCTTTAGAGCTTCTAAGACTTTCCATAGCCAAACTTATATTACTTCCTACCCTTTTCTTTTTATTCTTCTCTATGTTGACTTTTGCAATCAATTATATTTGTCAAAAATTTTGCATGGCTCATTTTTCAACTGGATATTATATCAATGCTCCACTAGTGCATCAGATACTAATATGCACATCTTTATATACTTGATTTCTCTTTAGTTTCTAGTATGATGGTACCGTTGCCTTTAGCTTCAATTACATCTCCATTTCTCATCTTGACTTAAGAAGTAACTGTAGTATCTATAGGTGTCAAGAAATGTATGCTTATTTCCAAACATATGATCACTACAGCCACCATGTCTATACCCAATGTTATCTTTTCTATAATGGTTTGATGGGTTGTTCGAGTCTATATGTATCAGTTTTATGTATGTATCAGATTACTTTCTATTTGTACGGTATATGTATCTGATAACATAGCTGGGGTGAGGGTCATCATGTGATCAGATGGGCTGGGCGCTGTTCGACTGGTCGGCCGCGACCGCCCCCCCGACGCTTCAAGCTGTAATGTAATCGGATACATGTTTAGTTTGTAATTGAGATACAAATTGAATATGTAATCAATTAAAAAAAAAAAAAAAAAATAATGAATAATCAAATTACAAAAATAAAAAGCTAAATGATGTGGGCGTCATGTGGGTGTCCGGATCAGCATATGACCTTTTGCAAAATGTTATCTTTTCTACAAATGCATTTAACATGTGGAAAAATGATTGACCATCTCTTTAAAAAAATTGACTTGATTTTTTTTTTTCAAATCTGCAACTATCTGTAACAAAGCCTAACTTATTGTATATATTGCATTGAAACTTTCCTTTCCACTATCAATCATTAATACTATAATTTATTTTCATGTAAATATTGCATGAGACTTTTGAGTTGAAGGAGTTCATACCTCTATTGATGTTTCTCTTGGATTTATCTTCTCATTGATGATTTGTTTATCATTTTTCTTCAAAATCTTGTTAAGTGTGAAATTTAACTTACAGTGAAATGCATTTCATTAACTCATTAAGGTTTCTTAACTTCCTTTGCTCACAAGATAATATCATAATAATGAGCTCATCACTTGAACTGGTAAATCAAAACAATATTTTGATTCTTTGATAGAAGCTATTGCATAATCATATTTCTCTAACATGTCAATTAAAATCTTTTGCACATCTATTCATCAATAATTTTATCTCCATATATATCACCTCACCTGATTCACTATTAGCATGAACTTTGTAAAATAATTCATCTTTTCTTTTCTTTCTCCGTTTATAGATTCTCTAAATCTTTTCTTAAAGACCGAAATTCGATTTTTCAAAATTTATGATTTCTTTTAAACTCTTCTTGCAGTGTGCTCTACTTTGCTCTGTGCCTCCTTTGATATTTTTTTTTCTCCCATAAATCTCCAAAAATTTTCATCAATAACAACTTGTTGGGTTAGGTTAAGGCTCTAGGATCACTTGATTGATATCCAAATGATTTCTTTAATACAAGTTAACAACATCACTCAGAGATGTATTCTAACTTGGCTCCTCATCTCTTAAATTCAGTATTCACCATAATCATTAAAATTGCAGCATAATTCCCATTTTCATCTTCCAAACATCATAATTGTCATCATTAAATAAAGGAGGAAATTACTAGATAAAAATGAAAAAGCTTATCATTTTCTTTATGTATAGTAGTATAGATCAAATCATATAGGATAACATAGGGATGGCATACACACCAAATGTACTAGATTGAGATGCAGGAGGCAAAGCTATGCATCCTGTACTAAAATGAGGCAAGGCCAACTCTATTGGAATAATTGGCACCTCAAACATTTCAGTTTAACTAGTCACCCTATCTCAACACCCGATTGTATTCCACTAATACATAATTAAGAGGACTAAATTGTTAACTTAATTATGAAAAGACTAAGTAGAGAATATGCAGAGGAGGGCTTATTCAGTGGCTATGATTGCTGCCCTCAATTTTTTCAGTTAGTACCTACTGAGTGGAGGTCCATTATATCCTTTGTGCTTACACTCACAACATTGCCAGCTTAATTAGGGAGTTGGTAAGTTCAAAATGTAGTATTTTTCTAGATATGGAGATGGATTAATCTACATTAACCATTTACACTCTAGAGATAGAATCAACTCAGATAAATTTCTTGACTCAAATGTGGACGAAACCTTTAATTAAGCCGCTACATCTACATGATGCTTTAAGATGAGGTATAAAAGTGAATTATTGTCTCGGAGATATAGTAAGTCAAGGAGCCAAATTTTTTCCTATACAATCATGCTTATTTTTAGTAACTATGATCTCCAAATGGAACTTTTAGCCTAAGTTGTTGATAACAGCTTTTTGTGTATATCTCATGTACACAAAGTTAACTGCAGAATCAACAATTGCAGAAAGTAAGAATAAGCTCAATTCCGTTGTCGTATACCAGGACCACACCATTAGTACTAAGCACTGAACTCAAAGTTATCTGAAAAATAGATACCGTTATTGGATGAAATTTCTAAAAGGAAAGGATGAAAGATGTGCTTTTAAGAAACACTCAATTCACAGCTAGTTGGTTCAGTGTAGGTTCTTTAGTCTATTCCAGCTATGGTCGGGCCCCTACAAGCATGTTTACCGCATGAAATATCAGCGCCTAGGCACCTAAAGTTGCCAAACTTCCATACCGACTAGTGGCCTCCCTCCACTGACCTCATAACATGATTAAGTAATGCATATTCTTGTAAAACATATGGAAGAAATAATGATAAGAAAAAAAGACACAAGATCCGCACGACTACAGTCTACAGCTAACAGCTACAGCCACACATTACTAATCTACTATGCACAGTGTTTGAGTTATGAATTATTCCGAACATATAGATATATAAAGGATGAGGGTAAAATCTGCGTCCGAAGATGTTGCCGCATACCTTTTTGGCTGCACGGATCTCATCCTGCTTGAGTTTTTTCATAAGCTTCGTCTTAGGCTTCAATTTTTTCTTTGCCCCAATCTGATCCATCAGTATCTTCCGGCATGATCCATCTTTATTCCGCTTCTTTCTTTCCCTTATTTCGATCCCGTCCCCAACCTGCAAACTGCTATGTGACGCAACGGCAGCTCCTTGTTGCTTGCCGCCACCGCGTCGATTATCTTGGCGATTTTCCTCATGTATGCTACGAATCGGCGGGGCCACGGCAAAGAGCTCGATAATGGACCTCTTCTTGGGCGCTCTTTGTTTTGCCCGGGAAGTAGGAGGGCGAGTTCTCTCCTGCCGCTCCTCCGCTGAAACTTCTCGGTCTCTTTCCAGGTCGACTCCAGAAGTCTCTGCCGAGATATTTACCTGTACTTGGACAGCAGCAGCATCAACGGAAACCTTCTGTAAATCAAGACCACCGGTCGCCTCGACCACGGATCGAACTTCCCGCAGCTCGTCTGCCCACCACTGGAACTTCCGAATCGGCATCGGAGGCAGAGACCGCCCTTTCCCGTCCTCCAAAAATGGCCAGCACTTCTCATAGTCGACGCCCCTCATCTTCCACGCGTACTCCCTTCCGTTTCCGAGACGATCGAAATTATCAGACATCAAAACTAATCACAACAAAACAAACAATCCGGTCGATGAAGGGAAAATAAATCAAAAATACCCACCGAATCGAGAAGATCTCGGCGACTGCCATGACTGCGATCGGCTACAAGGATGAGGGCGAACGAATCTGAATGGTTCTCGAACGGCCGAGGGAGGAGACAGCCTCACGGAGACGAGAAGAGACCTGAAGAAAGAATCAAAGCAAAAGGTAAAAATAATAAAATAATAAAAAACTACCGAGGAGAGAGAGAGATGTTATCGGAAATAGAGAACAGCCTTCCTTTTCCCGCTCAACATCTCGGAAGCGGACCCCACTTCACCCCTAAACTCCATTCCCTGTCGAAAGCGACCTATGCTGCGACATGGAACATTTAATCACAATGCGAAGGCGACGTGGACTCGTTATAGGCCGTCCGTTTGCGTCGTGATCGTGCGGAATGCGCCCCCACTCTCATGATGGTGGCTGGCGGTGTCGCTGGCACGACGGCCGTGGTGGTCGCACATGGATCCAGTCCCTCTGCGCCAGCACTGCCGACACACCATTCTACCACTCTAGAGTCTACCCGTTTAATCATACGGTAAGAAAGTTATGAAGCCACTGATTTCTAGGTGTAAAAGTGGGGATAACATGTGGTGGCCTGGTGCCCCTTGTTTATTTCCTCTGTCTCGACACTGATACCGTAGCGACGACAGCGGGCCCCGGAGTTTCGGTGGTCACTCGCCTGGAAACGGGTAGCGATTGACGGTCGCGATCCGATCGCACGTACCCCGCTCCCTGGCGCAGATGCTGGGCACGCAGAGCGATTATAAACGGGCAAGGAAAAGAAAGGAATGGGAAAGTATCAACGGTTTACCGAAGTAGATAGGTAATTTTTCGTAATATTAAAATACGTTCCTAAATTTTATATTTATCCAAACTCAATATCATTTTCCATTATATCTCTTCTTTTTTTATTAATCGTCGATTGCTATTATATTATCAATTGAATATTATAGATAGTCGACTATCACACTCGTTAAATTTTTTATACGGTGGTTTAATGTGTTCGTTATAAAATAATTTAAGATTATGTCAATTTTAAAAATCTATAATTCTCTATCTAATCTATGAAATCTATATTCGATCAAGACCATTGCTATGCTAAGTAGAATATAAAGAGTTCAATAAATTTAATTTGAAGTATTTTTGGAGTGTTAAAGTCATCAGCAAGTGTTTCGGTCCGAGTACGAGGCATAAGTCAATTTCCACAAAATTTGGTGTTGTTGATTCAGTGTCGTGCCACAGATAGCCAAACGTTGACCTGCATCCCCTCCCAAGTTGGCCTTCTGTCTAAATGTTCCTCTTCCAATTGAAAGTATAAATGTCCACCACTAGCAACTATCAGGAAAATTATTTGCATAAGAGGTTAAAGAGTCGGCCAACAAGAACTCGGTTGGGTCCCTCCGACGCTTAGTTTAAGAACACCACAGAGACCAGAGAAAATAGATAGAAAAAAGAAATGCAATGTGTTTACAGTCACATCCATTGAATCGATGCCCGTAGAACAGAAGAAGTAAAAGACGGCAATATGGCGTCTTTACTGTGGGCAACTATACCATTTCCGGAGGTGACTACGTATCCGTCCTCTTTTACGATGAATATTACCTTTCGTGTTATGATACATGAGTAAGATAATTATTATCGTTATTCTTGACATTCGTAATTCGATCTCTAACTACGACGTATTTTATAGGAATTTTTCTTTCAAATGAGACGTGAATTTTGAAACGCTGGGCTTCTAGACCGTCCATCACGAACGTTTTCCTATTTATCCTGATAACGATAGAAAATTTTTATAGGGCCGGATCAATCATCCTAAATTTATTTACTACCTAATCTAATATTGTTTTTTTATGAGAGCATCCGCAACGGTTTAACTCCATTAACGTTATAACACCTACCACCTAACATAGGACTCACATGTCACATACACATTAACATTAACATCTTCATTCTCTCACAACCGTTTAACATTCAACCCCCATTATTTGTGGGGCCCGCATGCCACATACACATTATCTCACATATACCTTCTCTCACATACATATTCTCTCACATATTCATTCTCCTACCTACATATTTTTCATTTTCAATTTTATTTACCAATTTAAATAATTATTATTTTAAAATAAATAATAATAATTTTTTTAAATATGTGTATCATTATTTAAAATTTAAATTATTATTATAATTTTAAAATAATAGAGAACAACATAAAAAAAAATACACTTGCATACAATTAAAAGATAACATTTAATTAACATAAAGTGAAATAATGAAGAGAAAACAAATGTTGTCAGCTACTTGGAGAATGAAAAATTGTAGAGCACAAGGTGTCTAATCGATTGGAGAGACCGTAATCGATTCTTTAATTAAATCCTTAATTAGAGTGATAATTTTAAAAAAAAAATCTGTTTTGAAGGTTAAATCCTTAAATTTTATGTTTTTTATGTTTTTTTTTTAGTGATTTAATCGCCTGGACTTTTTTTTTTGAGGCATTTAATGCCTGGACCGATCGCCTGATCGGTCCAGGTCAATCTGGATCGATCAGGCAATAGACTGATCGGTCCAGATCATCCTTGATCGGTCGCTTGATCGATCAGGATGTCAGATCATACGCGGATGAACGCGTTCAAACATCTGAACGCGTTCATCCGCGTCAGCACATTAACGCGCTCCCACAACGATATTAACGGGGACGGCTCGTTAATCGAGCGTTATAACGCTCGATTAACGAGCCGTTGCGGATGCTCTGATGGATATAACTAGCGCCTCCTTTTCCTGCATCTATAAATGCTGTCCGTGGATGTAATCAGCTCTTAACACACATCTTAGAATAATGACTCCTTCCTTTGCTAACTTTGATCAAAAAATGTATAGTTCCGCCCATCTCTTTGTGAATGTTGTCGAGCTCATGATCATTATCGTCGAGCTCGTTAGAGGATATAGTTGAGCTCCTAATAAACACTGCCTAGTTCTTTGAATAGTATTGCTGAGTTTATGATAAGTGTTGACGATGTCTCGACGGTCAATGTGAGAAATGTCATGAATAGGAAAAAAAATTGTTACAGTTTTTTAATAAAATTTTATTATGATTTTTTATAACAGAATTATGTTATAGTTTTTCGGATATGTTTTGATAGGTTGGGGTTTAGGTACTATTTATATAGATTATTGTAAACATATTGGTAATTATGAGGATTTTTTTTTTTGTAGAAAGAATTTTAATAAAGCTTCGATCGTTTTATGGAGTAAGAACGCCGGTGAACCATGATAATTCTTTTTCTTCCTTTTATTTTTCTTCTTTTTTCTCGTATTTGCTCTTTCTTGTGCATCTTTGTCTTATTGCTCTGCACGATCTCTTTCTCTCTTTCTCTTCTTTTGCATTAGAGGTTCAGACGTGTTGCCCTCTTCATGCAACAATTGGTATCAGAACGAGGGTTTGACAGATTTCTTCAATATATCGAGGGCGTCATCTGTGAAGTTTGATATGGTGAAATTTAACGGAATTGAAAACTTCAAATTACGACAGAGAAATGTTAATGACTTGTTGGTGCAACAAAGAATGATGAATGCATTAGAAGAAAGGAAACCGGAAAGCATAGAGAGATCGGATTGGGAAAAACTTTAAGCGAAGACAATGACAGCAATCAAGTTATCTTAGAGATGATGTGATATACCATGTCATGGACGAAGAGTTATCGGTGATAGTTTGACAAAAGCTGAAAAGTCAGTACATGTCAAAGTCATTAATAAATAAACTATATCTCAAGTAAAAGTTATACGGATTGAAGATAACAGATAGAACTGATCTGAGCCAACACATTAACTTATTCAACTAGATCATGAGCGATTTAAAGCGAGTTGATATGAAGATCGAGGACGAAGATAAGGCGATAATGTTGTTGAATTCTCTACTTTCATCTCCTACATACGAGAATTTGGTTGCTATTTTGATATGTGAATAGGAAACTCTTAAATTAGAATAGATCACGGGTGCATTACTAGGTTTTGATCAACAATCGATGAAGTTTCTCAGGGAGGAGAACTTGTGGTAAATAGCAACCAAGAGCGTGGTAGAAGCAAATATCGATATAGATCTGGCAACAACAATAAAGCTCGTTCTAAGTCAAGAAGGAAGAAGGTGATCACTTGTTATAAGTGTGGATCAGAAAAGATTATATGAACAGAGAATGTCTAGAAATGAAGAAACATTATAGGGATGAGCAACCCAGGGTGGAAACGTGGCACGGG
This sequence comes from Boesenbergia rotunda, assembly GCA_024364735.1. NCBI lineage: Eukaryota > Viridiplantae > Streptophyta > Magnoliopsida > Zingiberales > Zingiberaceae > Boesenbergia > Boesenbergia rotunda. Next base: position 53,091 of record JAGFNQ010000400.1, read on the forward strand.
AAAGCTATGTGGCAGGGCCCACCAAACCAGTGCCCCCGAGGTCAGACCAGGAATCGGGCTCCCTGTTGATGCAGTCTGACCCTGATTGTTGTTTTGGTGTTGACATCGATTTTAGTTTAGGTTGATTATGACGATTATGATTAAGTCCTGGTCGGGGATCAGGCATGGTATGGAAAATCCTAGCTTGGAGGGCTAGGTGTTGGAAAATCCTAACCTGGAGGGTTAGGTGTTGAAAATCCTAGCTTGGAGGGCTAGGTGTGTGAAAAGTCCTAATTCGGAAGAGGTGGGTGAAAAGTCCTAGCTTGGAGGGCTAGGTGAAAAGACCTAACTTGGAGGGTTAGATGCAAATTCCCATCTTGGAGAGTTAGGTGAAAAAGTCCTGACTTGGAGGGTCAGGTCCTAGCTTGGAGGGCTAGGTTTGGAAAGTCCTAATCCGGAAGAGTTGGGTGAAAAGTCCTAGCTTGGAGGGCTAGGTGAAAAGTCCTAATTTGGAGGGTTAGGTGTAAATTCCCAACTTGGAGGGTTAGGTGAAAAATCCTTAGCTTGGAGGGCTAAGGTGGATGAAACCCTAGCTTGGAGGGCTAGGTTGGAGCCCCTGGATCGGCCTGGTGACCGATCAGGGAGTTGGCACGGTGCTCTTTCGTGGATCGGTCTAGTGACCGATCCAGCGATGACTGATCGGTCTGGTGACCGATCAGGGAGTATGCGTTTCACCCGTTGCTTGGCTCCTGATCGGTCTGGTGACCGATCACGGAGCAAACAGTGAGGTTGAGTTCCCTTGTTGATCTGCTCCTGATCGGTCACCTGACCGATCAGGATCACTGTGCAGATCGTTCTGGAGAACGATCCAGCGTCGCAGGTTCCTCCCTATGATCGATCAGGACGAAACCTGATCGGTCTAGTCACGACCTGATCGGTCTGGTGACCGATCAGGAGGTTTCCTGATTGGTCCGGTGATCGATCAGGAGGTCTGGACTGCGAAGCTCAGAAATCGCCCGATAAAGGGGTGGATCGGTCGGGTGATCGATCCATAACCTGGGATCGGTCTGGTGATCGATCCAGGAGAGTCCCAAAGAAATCGCGATTTCTAATCGAGCGTTGGGGACCGATCAGGACGGAGCCTGATCGGTCTGGACCCAGCCTGATCGGTCTGGCGACCGATCAGGAGGCTCTCTGATCGGTCCGGTGACCGATCACTTTAATTCAAAATGCACTGTCAGACGCTCTGATCGCGTCTGAACGTATCCGATTCTCTGCGCTTAACGTCTGATATATGATTTGTTGCTTGATATGCTGCTCTAACACTCTGATTAAGCTGCAGGTGACAGGGGAGGATTCAAACACTCAAGGAGAAGTCAATGGAGGCTTTCCTTGGAGCAGGTTTGTCCGTTTTCCATCTCAGGTTGCAACGGCTGGAGCTGCAGACTGGAGCTGCTGACTGGAGCTTGGCTGAGGGGAGCTCAGGAAGTCCAGGAAGGGCTCAGTGGTAGCTAGCGTTGGCAGAGAAGCAACTGGAGGCTGCAGGAGATGCTGTCACCTGGTGCTGAGTGGAGAAACAAAAGGGTGGAAGAAGGGTTCGTTGATGGAGCGATGGAGTTCTAGTCTTTGCGAACTAAGTTCTTGCTGCACCCTTGTGTTCTCCACATCTAGCTTGCGCGTTCTAAAGTTTCATCACCTTGAGCAAGCTACTGCAATCTTGAAGCAATCATCCATTACTTGAGCGCTTGAAGGAGAGAACAAGAGGCTTGGAGTCCGACAGCGGGAAGACACGAGGAAGGGTTTCTTGCATGAGATCGCCGCTGGGTGGAGCTCAGGAAAGCTTGTTGTGTTCTTGTCCTTGCTAAGTGTTTGAGTAAGATCCTTCTTGTTGTTTCTTTATGCTTAAACATATATCTGTGATTGAAACGCTGTGGAGAGGTTTCTCCACCGAGAAGGAGGTTGCTTTCTATCCGGTGATAACCGGGGCTTGATCTGCCGACGATCAAGGGATCGCCCACCTTAAGGGCACGCCAAGGAGTAGGGGCAAGTTATCCCCGAACCTTGTAAACCCTCCTTGTTAGCGGTCTTGCTAGTTGTGTGTGTTTGCCTTCGTTTTCTGTTTTTGTTTTTTGCACTGCTTTGTTTCCTTTGTTTCTTCCGCTGTGCTATTGATAAGGTTGAGTGCAGAAATTTGATAAGTGTCAATGGTCAGAGTGATTGACTATATTCACCCCCCCTCTCTAGTCATCCGGGTTCCAACAAGTGGTATCAGAGCTTGGGGCTCTGTTTTTGCGGATTAACAACCGAGAGCTACATCCATGGCATTGAGGGAAGGCTTCTCCACCACCCGACCTCCATTCTTCGATGGCGCAGATTTCCAATATTGGAGATCGAAGATGGAATATTACTTGAAGATGGATATCAACACTTGGTTCGCGATGAAGGAGGGATTCACCCCTCCTAAGGATGATGAAGGCAAAGAACTTGAGTCTTCGCGGTGGACAGCCGAACAAACTCGGAAGAGTGAAGCCGACGCGAAGGCGGTTGTCACTCTACAATGCGGCATGAACAAAGACCAACTCATCAAGGTTGGTCCTTTCACAAGTGCAAAAGACTTGTGGAACAAGCTCATTGAACTTCATGAGGGCACCCGAGATTCAAGAATCGCCAAGAGGGACTTGTTCCTCAATCAACTCCAAAATCTCTTCATGAAGGAGAATGAAACGGTAAGTGAGCTCCATAGTCGGTTCAAGGAAGTCCTCAATGGGCTTCATTCGATTGATGAAAAGGTCGAGAATCGCGACCTTGTGAGGTATGTACTAAAAGCATTTCTAAGGAATGCTTTGTGGTCATCCATGGTGGATGCCTACAAAGTATCCAAGGATTTATCCATTGTTAAGTTAGATGACTTATTTTGTGAAATGGAATTGCATGAAATGGCTAACAAAGGCCCCAAGGAGAAGGGGATTGCTTTAGTTGCAGGGGACCAGTCGATCAAGAAGAAGAAGGAGAAGAAGAAGGAGAAGGAGGTCTCTTCATCTTCATCCTCTTCCGAATCCGAGTCCGATTCCGAGGAAGATGGCAGCGGCTCCTCATCCTCCGAGATGGCGAACTTTGTGAGAAGAATGATGAGAAGGGGTCGACGCTTCAAGAGTAGAGGTAACTCTAGTGAAGTTAAACTTGATAAGACTAATGCTTCTTGCTTTGAGTGTGGTAGGAAAGGGCATTTCAAGAATGAATGCCCAAAACTAAAGAAGAAGGAGGAGAAATCCAAAAAGAAAGAAGAAAAATTCAAGAAGAAGAAGAAGGCCTTGAAGGCCACTTGGGATGAGTCATCCTCTAGCTCATCCGATGAACAGAAGGAGGAGAAGAGCACAAGGCATGTGGCTCTCATGGCATTGGGAGATCAAGAGAGCAGTGATGAATCTACCAACTCATCAAACGCGGCTTCATCATCTTCGGATGATGAAGAGGTAACTTCTCCCGAACTTGAAAAGTGTTATAGAGCAATTGTATGTTTAACTAGTATGCTTAAGAAGTCAAAAAATAAGGTTAAAGCATTGCAATTAGAAATTGATCAATTGAAATTATCTAGGGATGATAACATTGATGATTTGCATGTTGAATTGTTAGAGGATGAGATTAAGTCTTTAAAACTTGAGGTTGAAAATTTGAAATCCTCTAAGTTGAGGATGTAAATGGTTCACATGATGAGTTGCTAGTAGAAGAAAACCAATCATTAAAGAGTGAAGTTGAGAGACTCAAGAATATTCTTGAGAAGTTCTCAACTAGCTCTAAAACCCTAGACATGATCTTGAATGCCCAAAGGGCAGTCTACAATAGGGCCGGTATTGGTTACCGTCCCAAAGAACTCTCATTCGTATCCTTGATGTCTAGGACTGATATGAGACAATCTAGGACACCCAAGGTTCAAAAGAAAGTGGTCAAGGCATGGGTGCCTAAGTCTTGTTTAGTTGGTACTTTAGGTCCCAAGGTTTGGGTACCTAAAACTTATATTTTTCGAATTGTGTAGGTTATGATTGAGGGGGAGCATCTATCAACTTGGTTCGTTGATAGTGGATGCTCCAAACACATGACCGGGGATAGATCATTGTTTACCACACTTCACAAGAAAAGTAGAGGTAATGTTTTATTTTGTAACAATGGTAGTCTTAAGGTCATAGGAATAGGAGACATTCAAATATCCGAATGTTTTAGAATCTCAAATGTCCTTCTAGTCAAGGGGATGAAATTTAATCTCCTAAGTGTGAGTCAATTGTGTGACACGGATTACACAATTGATTTCCAACCAAGTCAATGTCTAGTTAGACAACATGACACCTTGGACACGGTACTAGTAGGAACAAGAGTAAACAATATTTATCAAGTTTCATTTAAAAGTGCTACTAATGTTTCTGCTAAGTGTTTCATGTCAAAAGAAGAAGAGTCCACCCTTTGGCACCGGAGGCTAGCACATGTGAACATGAAGAACATCCGGAAGTTGGCCAACAAGGGATTGGTTCGTGGCTTACCAAGCATCAAGTATGAGAAAGATAAACTTTGTGATGCATGTCAAATGGGTAAGCAAACAAAATCTGCACATAAAGGTAAAAGCGCTGTAAGTACTTCTACTGCATTAGATTTACTTCACATGGATCTATTTGATTGTAGTACTATCATATCATTGAGTGGAAGTAGATATTGCTTTGTGATTATTGATGATTTCACTAGATATACATGGACTTACTTTTTAAAATATAAGGATCAAACCTTAGATGTTTTCATTTCTTTTTGTAGGAGGGTAGAAAATGAGAAATCATTAACTATTAAGACAATAAGAAGTGATCATGGAGGTGAATTTCAAAATCAAAGGTTTTTGAAATTTTGTCAAGATAAGGGTTATAGACATGAGTTCTCTACTCCTAGAACACCACAACAAAATGGTGTTGTAGAGAAGAAGAACCGTGTACTTCAAGAGGCTGCACGAAGCATGCTTAATGAGTACTCACTCCCGAGTTACTTATGGGCTGAAGCTGTAAATACAGCTTGCTATGTGCAAAATCGGGTCCTCATTAATATGTTTTTAGGAAAGACTCCCATGAACTTTGGTTTGGAAAACCAACTACGGTTAAACACCTTCGGGTATTTGGTTGTAAGGTATTCATTCTAAACACCAAGGATCATCTTGGAAAATTCACGGCGAAGGCTGATGAAGGGATACTAGTCGGGTACTCCCTGGTTAGTAAAGTCTATCGAATCTACAACAAGAAGTCTAGAATAGTTGAAGAATCTTCTGATGTTGTCTTTGAAGAAATTCTAAAAGTCAATGGTCAACCAGAAGATGAAGTCCAATTCGAGCTTAGGAGACTAAGTCTGAATGAAACTCCAAATGTTGTTGATGGTAATGAATCCGATGACGGTGAGCCTAGACAATCCATAGATCAGCCGGATCCTGAGATTGAACTTGTGTCTAGTGAACTCATTCAAGAAGCACCACCAACACCAAGGCAAACTAGATTAGCCTCTAGTCATCCCCAAGACCAAATTGTTGGAGACATCCATCATGGGGTTATAACTAGATCATTCTTCCGGAATGAGGCTAATGAAGTTGCCCTAATTTCCGAAATTGAACCTAGGAAAATTGATGAAGCATTAAATGATCCCGATTGGATCATTGCAATGCAAGAAGAACTAGGTCAATTTGAGAGAAGTCAAGTTTGGGACTTAGTCCCTAGACCTAAGAAGACCACCGTCATTGGAACCAAATGGGTCTTCAAAACAAATTGAACCATAAGGGAGAAAT
>JAGFNQ010000400.1:59938-76229 GCA_024364735.1 Boesenbergia rotunda
TACTTGGGTTGACCTTGGGGCGCCCTGGTCGTCCGGGCGCCCTGCTCAGCTTCTGCCTCACTCCTTCGAGGCTCTCTGAGCTGCAGATACTCAGTCCTTCGATCCTGCATCCAGGGGTTAGTCCAAATAACAATTATATTATATTTTATACAGCCTTAGCTGTCTTAGTTCTGACTTTGGTCTCCAAAATGGAGCCCCTAGGTCGAACCGACGCCTAATGTTCCTCGGAGGGGAACGCTCCTCACCTACTCCTCTCGGGAAGAGTTTACCTGGTGCCAACCGAATCCTCCAGTTGGACTTTTGCCCGGCAGCCCTTCGCCAGGTCTTGAGTTTTGCCCAGCAGCCCTTCGCCAGGACTTGGTTTTGCCTAGCAGCCCTTCGCCAGGTCTTGAGTTTCGCCCAGCAGCCCTTCGCCAGGACTTGAGTTTCGCCCAGCAGCCCTTCGCCATGACTTGGTTTTCGCCTAGCAGCCCTTCGCCAGGACTTGGTTTTCGCCCAGCAACCCTTCGCCAGGACTTGGTTTCCTGACAGCCCATCGTCAGGTGCCTAGCAGCCCTTCGCTAGGACTTTGTTTCCTGCACACTCAAGCAGCATTGTTAGATACAAAACAACCCTTAACTTTGAATCCTTTGCCAATATCAAAACAAGGTTCGATCTGGTGCTTCCTGCACCAACATATGGTACCCTCGTACCGAATCATTTGACTTAATTGGCTATACGGATTCCGACTACGCTGGATGTAAGTTAGACCGGAAGAGCACAAGTGGGGGTTGCCAATTCTTAGGTTCGTCTTTAGTAAGTTGGTTAAGTCAGAAGCAACATTGTGTTGCTCTCTCCACGACTGAGGCAGAGTATATTGCTATGGGAGAGAGCGTATCACAATTGTTGTGGATGATACATACTTTAGAGGACTATGGATTGAGTTACAAGGGTGTGCAAGTGTTATGTGATAACATTAGCACAATTAACCTAACTAAAAATCCAGTCCATCATTCTAGGACCAAACACATTGAGGTGCGTCACCACTTTATTAGGGATCATGTAGCTAGGGGAGATATTGTACTCTCGCATGTAGAGTCCAAATCAAACCTAGCTGACATTTTCACTAAACCACTTCTCGAAAATGAATTTAGTTTCCTAAGACGGGAGTTGGGAATGTGTCGCGCTTCATGAACCCTTCATGATTATTTCGAAATTGTTGGGAAACAATTGGGTAACTTTGGGGACATCTCACACAAACTATAAGGTTTAACAAAACGTTTTTGTTTGCTAGATATGGGGTGAGATGTTAGGATCAACTAAATTTCTCAAAATGTCAATGCATCCCTTGAGAAATTAAGTTGACGAGATAATAATCACTTCAGTGACCAAGTATGGGGAAAACCAATGCATAACATATGTGTATTTGGCTCCTTGATCATACTTGGACATTCCGATCAAGGAAACTTGATTGGAACCTTGGATTTGGCACAAATTGCTTGAATGATTATTGTTTGAGTTTGACTCCACTTGGATGGAGCAAAGTGACTTGTTCAAACTCTAAGGATCTTTGATCCTTGATTGGGGATCAATTATAGACGAGGGATGACTTCCAAGATCGATATCTTTCACCATATCCCTTTAGAAATCGAGTAATAATCTGAAACTGAAAGTTTCTGATCGAATCTGGGAGTTTCAGGAACCCTGATCGGTCACCCGACCGATCAGGGGTAAGGCTGATCGGTCTCCGGACCGATCTGGCTCCACCCTGTAACGATCGGTCCACAAACCGATCAGAGGGGCATCAGTGACTTTATGAAATTTTGATCAACCTTACTGAGCCAACCTGGATCGGTCCCCGGACCGATCTGGCACCCTATGGTGATCGGTCCACAGACCGATCAGGGGGCTCACAGGTTTCTCTCCGAGCCCTACTGTTCGTGTCCTGATCGATCAGCCGACCGACCAGGAGCGCGCCTGATCGGTCACCCGACCGATCAGACCCAGGTCAGTCTGATCAAGCTATAGCCTGATCGGTCTGGGCGCTATCAGATCGAACGGTTATCCGTTCAAACGCATTAAAGTCTGGTTGGTGGACCGATCCACCAACCAAATAACTTCGCGAAAAACTTCTCCTTGCCGAACCCTAGCGCCGAAACCTCTCACTTGCGCAACCTTTGCTTCGTGCAAGAGCCTTCCCCGTGCTTTCGTCTTCCCCTTGCGAGTGCGCGCGTGCAGTTCTAAGGGGTTCTTCCGAGCTCTGTCTTCTTCCTGCGACGTTTTCTCTCGCTGAAGGGTTGTGCGATCTCTCTTGCGCCGAGTTTCGCTTTGTGCAAGCTTGCTCTTCCAACCTCCAAGAACTTCACCAATGACACCTAAGTAAGTTTTTGTCTCAGTTTTCCTTTCAAATCAGTTCATAGATTATGTTGTGAGGCTAACCATGTTTTGTGTCGTGATCCTTGTTTTGGCTGTGACTTTTGGCCGTGACCCTCTTGATCAAATGCTTCACTTTATGATTATCACTCTATGATCAAATCTTGGTTCCTTGATCCAACTGTGTTCTGTTAATCATTGTGTCTTGATCACGTTCTCTGATTGGGTTTAACCTTATCTTGATCATATTTGTCTATTCCAATCTATAGAAAGTCTTCTAAGGGTAAAGAAGCTGCTGAGGGCAGTTCGAGGGGGAAAACCCCTTCTGCATCTGCACCCTCCAGAAGGCCTCAGCCCTCTTCTAGCTCCCGATTTCCAAATGCGGCCTGTGAACAGGCCTTCCAATCGAGGACTTTCAAATTACTATCCTGCCGATCCATTGATATCCCTTTTCTGACTGAACATTGTCCGTCGGTCATGGAGATAGTCATGTTTTACAACCTGGGCTTCCTTCTTTCCTTGGAACGGACCATCAATTACGACCTAGTCTCAGAGTTCTATAACAATCTTCAGCAAGGACCTCAAGGAGGCTTCGAGTTCACCACTCGAGTCGCCAAGAGGAACCTTGATTTTTCTTATGAGATCTTGGCAGAGTATTTGGGTGGTCGACGATCACCGAATCTGTATTCAATCTACCCTGAGCTTCCTGATCCATTATTGGCACCTTTCTCAGATGTTACCCCCGACTCCATCTATCAGCATTTCTTTGGTCATCCTCGCCCCGCCGGGCTTGATGAGTTGGGTCCTGATTTTCCTACCTTTGCAGCCCTACGACTTGCTCCAGTTGACTACATCCTTTTCAAGATAATCATAAATTGCATCTTGCCCATCACCTCAAAGCCCTTGACCGAGATCCGACCCTACCATTGCCTTATGCTCTACGGCATGCACCGCCGGATGGACTTCGATATCATGGAGAGCATCTTCCAGTCTATCCTATCCTATCGAGAGCCGAGCCGTCGCACGGTCTACATGCTATTTGGTCATGTCATCACTGACTGGCTTATGTCAGTTGGTGTTGATGTCACCAAGGGCAGGACCGTGCCCATGGTCAGGTAGGATTCTCGGCTGGGTCAGCGTGCTTTTACCAAGTCCGGCATTATTATTCGAGAGCGCGATGGGGCTTTGATTTGGAAGGATGGGAGAGGACTCGGTGACCTACCTGGCGGAGCACCGCATTTTCAGGCACCACCCGAGGCTGCTGCACCTCATGAGGCTCCTGCTGCTGACGCTGAGTACGACTATGAGCCTGACCCAGATCTACGATGGCAGATCTCCGAGCTGGATCGGATCCTCCAGGAGGATATTCATTTGAGGGAGCTCCATTGAGAGGAGGACCGCTCGGATTTCCGTTCCTTTTATCGCCGATTGACCGGCATAGAGTCTACTGTCTCTGGGGTCTAGGCATTGCAGTAGACTTGGTACGCAGAGTGGCGCCGCCATACATTTCCAGGGGATGCTCCTTCAGGCAGTGCTGCACCAGGATCTGCTGATGCCACGATAGATGATCTCATGCACGATGACGACCCCCCCCCACTGACGTTTGAGTTTGGATGACCAGTGTCTCTTCTGGTGTTATGCGTATTTGACTGGTTGATTTATGTGACTTTTGGGCGGTATGCCCTATGACTTGTCAGTTGTGGCCCTGAGCCGCACGTATTTTGCTTTTGATGCATGTGTCTTGCATCTTGATATTTGGCTGGATGTTTTATGACTTGACTTTTCTGAATTTGCCTTGCATGTCTATTTTACTTGCGTATGCTTATTGTTGATGCTATGCTGTACTATCTGCATACTTGATACATAGCTATGTTCATGCTTATGATGTCATGCTCATATGATACATATGCTTGTTTTGCCATGCCTATATCTTTTGTCATATGTATTCATATGCTTATCAAAAATCAAATTGTTGTTGGTTTGGGATACCCCTAGGGTTGAGGGGGAGTATGGTTTAAACTTAGCAACCCTTCTAGACCCCTTTTCGGTGTTCGACAAAGGGGAAGAGTGTTGGTTGGTTAAGTTTAGGATGATCATGTTGTAGGGGGAGGATCTGGATTCCCCTATAATTCTAAATTTGAAAAACTTGATTGAGAATCCCTAAACTTAAAATCGGGTTGTCAAACAATAAAAAGGGGGAGATTGTTGATGCAGTCTGACCCTGATTGTTGTTTTGGTGTTGACACCGATTTTAGTTTAGGTGGATGATTGTTGATTATGATTAAGTCCTGATCGGGGATCAGGCATGGTATGGAAAATCCTAGCTTGGAGGGCTAGGTGTTGGAAAATCCTAACCTGGAGGGTTAGGTGTTGAAAATCCTAGCTTGGAGGGCTAGGTGTGTGAAAAGTCCTAATTCGGAAGAGGTGGGTGAAAAGTCCTAGCTTGGAGGGCTAGGTGAAAAGTCCTAACTTGGAGGGTTAGGTGCAAATTCCCATCTTGGAGAATTAGGTGAAAAAGTCCTGGCTTGGAGGGTCAGGTCCTAGCTTGGAGGGCTAGGTTTGGAAAGTCCTAATCCGGAAGAGTTGGGTGAAAAGTCCTAGCTTGGAGGGCTAGGTGAAAAGTCCTAACTTGGAGGGTTAGGTGCAAATTCCCAACTTGGAGGGTTAGGTGAAAAATCCTTAGCTTGGAGGGCTAAGGTGGATGAAACCCTAGCTTGGAGGGCTAGGTTGGAGCCCCTGGATCGGTCTGGTGACCGATCAGGGAGTTGGCACGGTGCTCCTTCGTGGATCGGTCTGGTCTCTGATCCAGCGATGACTGATCGGTCTGGTGACTGATTAGGCAGCACACAGTGAGGTTGGGAACCTACTGTACTGCTCCTGATCGATCTGGTGACCGATCAGGGAGTATGCGTTTCACCCATTGCTTGGCTCCTGATCGGTCTGGTGACCGATCAGGGAGCAAACAGTGAGGTTGAGTTCCCTTGCTGATCTGCTCCTGATCGGTCTGGTGACCGATCAGGATCACTGTGCAGATCGTTCTGGATAACGATCCAGCGTCGCAGGTTCCTCTCTATGATCGATCAGGACAGAGCCTGATCGGTCTGGTGACGACCTGATCGGACTGGTGACCGATCAGGAGGTTTCCTGATCGGCCCGGTGATCGATCAGGAGGTCTGGACTGCGAAGCTCAGAAATCGCCCTATAAAAGGGTGGATCGGTCGGGTGATCGATCCACAACCTCGGATCGATCTGGTGATCGATCCAGGAGAGTTCCAAAGAAGTCGCGATTTCTAATTGAGCGTTAGAGACCGATCAGGACGGAGCCTGATCGGTCTGGACCCAGCCTGATCGGTCTGGTGACCGATCAGGAGGCACTCTGATTGGTCCGGTGACCGATCACTTTAATTCAAAATGCACTGTCAAAAGCTCTGATCGCGTCTGAACGTATCTGATTCTCTGCGCTTAACATCTGATATATGATATGATGTTTGATATGCTGCTCTAACACACTGATTAAGCTGCAGGTGACAGGGGAGGATTCAAACACTCAAGGAGAAGTTAATGGAGGCTTTCCTTGGAGCAGGTTTGTCCATTTTCCATCTCAGGTTGCAACGGCCGGAGCTGCAGACTGGAGCTGTTGACTGGAGCTTGGCTGAGGGGAGCTCAGAATGACCAGGGAGGGCTCAGTGGTAGCTGGCGTTGGCAGGGAAGCAGCTGGAGGCTGCAGGAGATGCTGTCATCTGGTGCTGAGTGGAGAAACAAAAGGGCGGAAGAAGGCTTCAATGAAGCAGAGTTCGCGAACTGAGTTCTTGCTGCGCCTTGTGTTCTCCACATCTAGCTTGCACGTTCTGAATGTCATCATCTTGGGCAAGCAATAGAATCTGAGAAGCAATCATTCATTACTTGAGCGCTTGAAGGAGAGAACAAGAGGCTTGGAGTCCGACAGCGGGAAGACACGAGGAAGGGTTTCTTGCGTGAGATCGCCGCTGGGTGGAGCTCAGGAAAGCTTGCTGTGTTCTTGTCTTTGCTAAGTGCTTAAGTAAGATCCTTCTTGTTGTTTCTTTGTGCTTAAACTTAAATCTGTGATTGAAACGCTGTGGAGAGGTTTCTCCACCGAGAAGGAGGTTGTTTTCTATCCGGTGATAACTGGGGCTTGATCTGCCGACGATCAAGGGATCGCCTACCTTAAGGGCACGCCAAGGAATAAGGGTAAGTTATCCCCGAACCTTGTAAACCCTCCTTGTTAGCGATCTTGCTAGTGGTGTTGTTTTGCTTTTGTTTTCTGAATTTCTGCATACTCTGTTCTTGCGTTCCGCTGTGCTACTAACAACTCTGAGTGCAGAAATTCGATCAGTGTCTAAGTCCAAGTGATTGGCTATATTCACCCCCCCCCCCTCTCTAGCCATCCGGGATCCAACAACAAGGATGGATTCAAACACTCAAGGAGAGTCAATGCAGGTCTTTCCTTGGAGCAGGTTTGTCCATTTGCCATCTCAGGTTGCAACGGTTGCTGGCGCTGCTGGAGCTGCTGACTGGGGCTAGGTTGAGGGAAGCTCAGGGAGTCCAGGAGAGCTCAGTGGTAGGCTGGTGGTTGCAGGTGAGCAGCTGGAGGCTACAGTGAGATGATCTGGCGATCAGTGGAGAGACTTAAGCTGCGTAGCGGAGAAGAGCTGAGTAGTTTTTGCTGAACAGACTTCTTGCGAGACTTCTTTGCTGCGTGATAAGTTCTCCACATTGTGCTTGTGCGATCTGTTGTTCCATCATCTTGAGCAAGCAACTGCGATTACTCTACTGTCTAAAGCAACCTCTGTCACTTGAGCATTTGGAAGAAGAACCAAGAAGCTTGGCGAGTCCATCAGCGAGAAGACACGAAGAAGGGAGTTCTTGCGTGAGATCTGTGCTGAGTGGAGCTCGGTGAGAAGTTTTCTTGAGTTCTTGCTATCCTAAGTGCTCTGTAAGATCCTTCTTGTGTTTCATTGTGCTTAAAACTTTATCTCTGTTGAAATGCTGTGGAGAGGTTACTCCACCGAGAAGGAGGTTGCTTACTATCCGGATTTTCCGAGGCTTGATCTGCCGACGATCAAGGGATCACCCACCTTAAGGGCACGCCAAGGAGTAGGGGCAAGTTATCCCCGAACCTTGTAAATCCTCTTGTTTGCGTTCTTGTGTTTGTTCTTAGCTTAGGGCTTAAATTCTGTAACCCTGTTTTCCTTTGCTTCCGCTGTGCTACTAACCATTGAGGTGCAGAAAATTAAAAAGTGCTAAGTTTCGATGTCTGGCTACATTCACCCCCCCCTCTCTAGCCATCCAAGTTCCAACAAGTGGTATCAGAGCTTGGGACTCTGTACAAACGGATTAACAACCGAGAGTCAATTACAATGGCTTTGAGAGAAGGTTTTTTCACCACCCGACCTCCCTTCTTCGATGTAGCAGATTTTTAATATTGGAGATCGACGATGGAGTACTACCTAAAGATGGATATCAACACTTGGTTCTTTGTGAAGGAGGGTTTTACCCCTCCAAAGGATGATGAAGGCAAAGAATTGGAGTCATGGCGTTGGTCGGCTGAGCAAACCCGGAAGAGTGAAGCCGACGCGAAGGCGGTGGTGACCCTACAATGTGGCATGAACAAAGATCAACTCATCAAGGTTGGTCCCTTCACAAGTGAAAAAGATTTGTGGAATAAACTCATTGAACTCCATGAGGGCACCTGAGATTCAAGAATCGCCAAGAGGGATTTGTTCCTCAACCAACTCCAAAACCTCTCCATGAAGGATAATGAAACCGTAAGTGAGCTACATGGTAAGTTCAAGGAAGTCCTCAATGGTCTCCATTCTATTGATGAAAAGATCGAAAACCGCGACCTTGTAAGGTATGTGTTAAAAGCCTTTCCAAGGAATGCTTTGTGGTCATCCATGGTGGATGCCTACAAAGTTTCCAAGGACTTATCAATTGTCAAATTAGATGATTTGTTTTGTGAAATGGAATTGCATGAAATGGCTAACAAAGGCCCCAAGGAGAAGAGGATTGCCTTAGTTGCAGGACAAAAGAACAAGAAGAAGAAGGAGAAGAAGAAGGAGAAGGAAGTCACTTCATCCTCATCTTCTTCCGAATCCGAATACGAGCCCGAGGAAAATGGCAGCGGGTCTTCTTCCTCTGAGATGACAAATTTTGTTCGAAGGATGATGAGGAAGGGTCGACGCTTCAAGGGTAAAGGTAACCCTAGTGAAGTTAAGCTTGATAAATCTAACATTACTTGCTATGAGTGTAGTAAGAAAGGACACTTCAAGAAGGACTGCCCAAAGCTCAAGAAGAAGGAGGATAAATCCAAGAAGAAGAAGAAGGCCTTGAAGGCCACTTGGGATGAATCCTCCTCAAGTTCATCCGATGAAGAGAAGGAGGAGAAGAGTACACGCCATGTAACACTCATGGCCTTGGAAGGAGAAGAATGCAGTGATGAATCCTCCGACTTTTCAAACGCGGCTTCATCATCTTCGGATGATGAAGAGGTAATCACTCTCGAACTTGAGAAATGCTATAGAGCAATTGCATGCTTAACCAATATGTTGAAAAAGTCAAAAATTAAGGTTAAATCATTGCAATTAGAAGTTGAACAATTGAAATCCTCTAGGGATGAGGATGTAGATGATTTGCATGTTGAAATGTTAGAGGATGAGATTAAATCTTTGAAAATTGAAGTTGAACAATTGAAGGCCTCTAGGGATGAGGATGTTGATGATTTGCATATTGAATTGTTAGAGGAGGAAAATAAATCATTAAAGAGTGAAGTTGAGAGACTCAAGAGTGTTCTTGAGAAATTCTCAACAAACTCAAAAACCTTAGACATGATTTTGAATGCCCAAAGGGCAGTCTACAATAGGGCCGGTATTAGTTACCGACCCAAAGAACCATCATTTGTGTTCTTAATGTCTAGGACTGATGTTAGACAATTGAAGACACCTAGAGTTCAAAGGAAAGTAGTCAAGGCATAAGTGCCTAAGTCTTGCTTAGTAGGTGCTTTAGGTCCCAAGGTTTGGGTACCTAAAACTTCTATTTTTCGAATTGTGTAGGTTGTGATTGAGGGGGAACATCTATCAACTTGGTTCGTTGATAGTGGGTGCTCCAAACACATGACCGAGGATAGATCATTGTTTACTACCCTTCAAAGAAAAAGTAGAGGTAATGTTTCATTTGGTAACAATGGTAGTCTTAAGGTCATAGGAATAGGAGACATTCAAATATCCGAATGTCTTAGGATAAAGAATGTCCTTCTAGTCAAGGGGATGACATTTATGTTGGGTTCTCCCGACACAAAACAATAAAAACGCAACGGAAACAAGAACCCATGAGCGATCCATGCGAAAGAAAACTCGTACAAAGTTGATCTACATCTACTTCTAAAGAAGATATACCTTTGGAGCGTGCCCTTCGTTTATCCTGCTCGTCCAAGATGTGCCAGATCTCTTGCACGTTCAAGCGTCCGTGCCTCTATTCGTATCCACACGGACACAATCTCTCAACTTCGGGAGAGCTACCTTAGTTGTGCTAGCAACTTGAGGTAGCTCGCAGAACACCAAGAACCTTACAATAAGGTTTCGGCCAAAAAGGGAGGAGAGGAAGAAGAGAGGAAGGGAAGGGGAAAAGCTAAGGCAAGAAGAAGACCTCTTCCAAAGTCACAAGGCCCTCTTTTATAATCATCCCATGAATATGAAGATGTTTGTGTCTCTTTGGCTTCCCAATAAAGAGCACATCTTTTCATGTGACTCTTTATCATTTCCCATGCAAGAAAAGAATTTTTTCATCCAATGAAGAGAGACTTTTCTCTTTCCTTCATGCAACTCCGACCGGGCCTCTCGGGCTTCCGACGCGGTCTCCCGACCAAGTCTCCCGAGTGGCGAGCTCCCGACCCAATCTGCCGAGCTCCGACCCAATCTGCCGAGTGTCGACCCAGTCTGCCGAGGTCCGACTCGGCCCGCCGAGCTCTGACTCGGCCCGTTGAGCTCCGACCCATACTCTCGAGTTCCCAACTCAAGCCCCCTCGAACTGACCTCCCGAGTTCCCAACTTGGGCTCAGGTCTCCCGAGTTCCCAACTCGGGCTCAGATCTCCCGAGTTCCCAACTCGGGCTCAGATCTGCCGATCAACTTTCCCGAAGCATTGTGTCCTTTTGTGTGTGACCCAATAGGTTCTTATGACGTTGGCAATACGCCTAAACACTTTAGACACATAAGCAATGTGCGACATCTAGCAATGCATCATTGCTACCCAAGTAACAAGAAAAGTCGAGATCCGACTAAACCTCCGTGACTATGATAATGTATGTGTAGGATCGATGCACGTGAGAGGGGGGGTGAATCACGTGCGTTTTTCAAAAATCAAAGAGCTTTAAAAAGCGTGCACAGCGGAAACGAATGAAACGAAAAACAAACACACTAACACAGACGAGTTTTACTTCGTTCGGAGCCTTCGTCGACTCCTACTCGAAGGCCCAGGTCCCTCGGACCTTTCCGTTGGGCAATCCACTAATATTCTCTGCCGGTAAGCATCGATAGAGTAAGCGAGTACAAAGGAATTGAAAGTGTGACAACCCCACACTTTCAAGCAATTAAATGTAATAAAATATATATAAAAAAATCTCTTTTTACCGACGTCCGGAGTAGGTCGACTCTTTCGGGGCAGCAGGACGTCGTAGGCTCGAAGTGAAGCGTTTCCGGAGCAAGGCGCGAGCGTAGAAGAACTTGAAAGCTTTGGAAGAAGTGTTGTCTCTCAAGCCTTGGTCGAGGGCTCTATTTATAGCCCTGGGGGCGCCCTGAACGTCCGGGGCGCCCTCCTGCGTGGCTGCCGATCCGCAGCCCTCTCGGTCAAGCATTTGATCTCTTTATCTTCGGGATCAGCCTTGACCGGGGCGCCCGAAGCGCTCGGGGCGCCCCCCTTGACCGGTCAAAGCCTCATCTCCTTGGCTTCGCGAGGGCGAGCTTCAGCAGCTGAATCTGCGTGGCACAGTGGGCGCCCGCGACACGCGGGGCGCCCGACATGCGGGGCGCCCGATACACGCGGGGCGCCCCGAATAGCGCTGCTGTCGGGGCTTTTCTTGGTCTGCTGACTTGTTTGACTCTGGGGGGCGCCCGAAACATCCGGGGCGCCCAGCTCAGCTACTGCCTCACTCCTTTGAGGCTCTCTGAGCTGCAAATACACAGTCCTTCGGTCCTGCATCCAGGGTTAGTCCAAAACAGCAAATAAAGTGTTAAATTATACAGCCTGGGCTGTCTTGGTTCTGACTTTGGTTCTCCGAAATGGAGCCCTAGGTCGAACCGACGCCTACTGTTCCCTTAAGGGGAACGCGTCCTCACTGGTTCGCTCCTCCAGTGACTTACCTCACTTACCTTGTGCAGCTCTACTTGACTTCTTGACCCACCAGGACTTCCTGCCAAGGCTCAACCACCTTGGTCTTCCTGCCAAGTCTCAACCAACTTGGTCTTCAGCCAGTTGTCAGGTCCCGCGGACCCAACTGGACTTCCCGCCAGGACTCAACCATCCTGGACTTCAGCCTGGTGTCTGGTCCTAAGTCTTTCAACCCTGCACACTTAGTAAAGGGGTTAAACACTAACAACCCTAACTTTAACCACTTTGTCATACATCAAAACCCGAGTTTGACCGTTAGTGCAAACTGCACCAACAATCTCCCCCTTTTTGATGTATTGACAACTCAGGTTAAAGTTAGAAAAAAAACAGCAGATATGAACTTGCATAAACATGCAAATAATATAACATAAGCATAGGTATGAAAGTTACAGCATACAAGAAAGCAGAATTAATTAACTGTAATTAACTGTAAAATAAGCATGCTGTTTGTAATTTTCTAACCCTTTACCCTACTCTCCCCCTTTGTCATTCATCAAAAATTAGGCATAACAAGTTTAAGGGAGTAGAAATATAGGCTAAGTGTTAGAAATAAACAAGTCTTAATTCTATTTACTTAGCTCATAAAAAAAATTTTCTTTCAAAATATCAATCTTAATCAAAAAAAAATGTTTTTAGGGATTAGTTGGAATTCCCTTTCAATCTTTATCAACTTTTATCAAAATTTTCAAATGTGTTTTGTCAAAAATGATATTTTGAAAAAGTATTTTGACCTCAGCTCCCCCTGGACCAAGTAATGATTGTGGTCTTTTTTCATGTGTCTAACTCTAGTTACTGACTAACTATCTAGATGATAGTAGTGTTCACAGGGTTAGTCAAGTCAGGTAATAATGTCTAGCTCAGATTTTAGTGCAAGACTACTTGACTTGATCACTGTAATGTTGGTATTTTACGCCCAGACTTACTGTGATGCACTGACTTTAAGCATTCGGAAGTCCAGGCAGAGTCCTATGCATCTCACAACCGTTCTATGTTTTTGCAAACACAAACAAGTTAATCTTAATGTGTTTTGTGAGATGCGGCTACCTAAGTCTATAGGTTCATGCAATTCTAGGGGTCAAGCTTAGGCTAAGTCTGCCAGTTTTGAAAATCAAATTTTGAAAGACAATAAAGTTCTTGAAAAACAAGTTTGAAAAGTCCGTGTTTAAGTTAAATTTTGAAAGGCAATAAACTTTTGAAAAACAGGTTTGAAAGATCCATGTTTTTAAACTCACAAGCTTAATTAGTTAAACCAAAAGTCAACTTAAGCTTATCAGGTCAGTCCTAGTCTATAACACACATTCCTATTAACCTTCTTAAGTTGCTAAATTCAGATTCAGGAAGTGGTTTGGTAAATATATCAGCTAGGTTAGACTTAGATTCAACATGGTTAAGTTCAATTTCTCCTTTATTTACATGATCTCTGACAAAATGGTGTTTGATTTCTATATGTTTGGTCCTAGAGTGGTGGATTGGGTTTTTGGTTAAATTGATTGAACTTAGGTTGTCTATAAAAATTTTGACTTGTTTAAAATCTAAGTGAAGGTCCTTTAGGGTATGCATCATCCAGAGTAGTTGTGCTACACACTCACCCATAGCTATGTACTCAGCTTCAGTGGTGGATAGGGCAACACAGTGTTGTTTTCTGCTAAACCAACTAACTAGGGAAGGTCCTAGAAGCTGGCATCCACCACTGGTACTTTTTCTGTCTAATTTACAGCCAGCATAGTCTGAGTCAGAATATCCAATAAGCTCAAACTGGGTTGTTCTAGGGTACCAAATTCCTAATCTTTCTGTTCCTTTAAGGTACCTAAATATTCTTTTAACTAGGGTTAGGTGTGACTCCTTAGCACATGTTTGATACCTAGCACACATACTAACTGCAAAAAGAATATCAGGTCGACTTGCAGTTAAGTAAAGTAGGCTTCCTATAGCACTTCTATAGTACTTAAGGTCAACAGGTTTGCCTTTTGGGTCACTGTCTATAGTTTGATTTGTAGCCATAGGTGTCTTAATTTCTTTAGCATTATCCATTCCAAATTTTCTAAGTAATTCTTTAGTGTATTTTTGTTGATAGACAAAAGTACCATCACTGGTCTGTTTTATTTGTAGCCCTAAAAAGAAAGTTAATTGACCTACTAAACTCATTTCAAATTCAGTTTCCATTATAGTTGTGAAATCTTGTAAAAAGTCTGAGTTAGTTGAGCCAAATACTATATCATCTACATATACTTGGGCTACAAAAATATCATTTTTTAGGGTTTTGATAAATAGTGTTGGGTCAATTTTGCCTTGGTTAAAACCTTTTGAAACTAAGTAGTTAGACAGTCTTTCATACCAGGCCCTAGGTGCTTGCTTAAGTCCATATAGGGCTTTCTTAAGTCTAAAGACATAGTCAAGGTGTTCTAAGCTTTCAAAACCAGGGGGTTGACCTACATAAACCTCTTCTTTAATTAGGCCATTTAGGAAGGCTGACTTAACATCCATTTGAAAAAGCTTAAATCTCTTATGGGCTGCATAACTTAAGAGCATTCTAATGGATTCAAGTCTAGCTACAGGGGCATAGGTTTCATCATAATCAAGACCTTCTACTTGGCTAAACCCCTTAGCTACTAGCCTAGCCTTATTCCTAACTGTTTCTCCTTGTTCGTTAAGTTTATTCCTAAAGACCCATTTAGTTTCAATAAATTTCTTGCCTTTAGGTAGGGGTACTAAGTCCCAGACTTGACTACGTTCAAATTGGGCTAACTCTTCCTGCATGGCTATGATCCAATCAGGGTCAAGTAAAGACTCTTCTATAGACTTGGGTTCAATTTTTGAAATCAAGGCAATTTGACTAAGGTTCCTAAAGGCTGATCTAGTCTGAACCCTTAGTTCTGGATTACCTAAGATTTGATTAGTTGGGTGGGCTGAGCTAACTCGAACAGTTCTGGGTTGGTTAGGTTCAGTTTCAGGTGTGGGTTCAGTTAGATCATCGTTTTGGTCTTCAATTGGCCTTTATAAGGGTTAGTACAGATCTAACAAAGTCAATTGGTTGGTAGGTGGTTTGATCAGAGTTATTTGGGTCAGATTTTTCATCAAATTTTACATTGTAGTTTCTTCAATTTTTAGGGTAGTTTGTTATAAACTCTATAGGCTCTACTGGTAAGGGAATAACCTACAAAGATACCTTCCTCAACCTTAGAAGTAAATTTTCCTAAGTGTTCTCTAGTATTTAAGATTAGACTTTACATCCAAATACTTTAAGGTATTTAATGTTAGGTTGTTTGTTATAATAGATTTCAAAGAGGTCTTTCCTAGGTTTTTAATTAGAGTTATTCTATTTTGTACATAACAAGCTGTACTAACAGCCTCAGCCCAAAGGTATTTAGGTAAGTTGTATTCATTAAGCATTGTTCTAGCTGCTTCTTGTAGTGTTCTATTTTTTCTTTCTACAACTCCATTTTGTTGAGGTGTTTTAGGGCAAGAGAATTCGTGATGGTAGCCTTTTTCTAGACAAAATTGATTAAATTTATGATTTTTGAATTCTCCGCCATTATCGCTCCTAAGTCTTTTGATTTTAACCCCCTTTTCATTTTCCGTTAATTTACAAAATTGAGTGAGTGTATCAAAAGTTTCATCTTTATTTTTTAAGATTTTACCCAGGTAAATCTTGAATAGTCATCTATAATACTAGGCAGTATAGGTTCCCATTAATTGATTTAACCCCATGTGAGTCAAATAGGTCTAGGTGAATTAATTCCAGAATTGACTTGGTTTGAGTTTGATTAGTTGGTTTGTGGGTTGACCTAGTTTGTTTTCCTTGTTGACAAGCATTACATAAGGTTGACTCAAGTTAGATAACTTTGGTAGGCCTCTAACTAAACCATTTAGTTTAGGTAGTTTCTGAAGTGAGTGTGTGGAAAGTCTCCTATGCCAGAGCCAAGTCTCATCCTTATGGGTTAAGAGGCAGTTTTCTAAGGGACAGGTTACTTAATTTCATAAATGTTATTGTGCCTAAGTCCTCTAAGTGTGATGTTTGGGTTGTCATTGTGTTTGATCAGACATTCATTGGATAGGAACCTAACCTTATAACCAGTGTCACACAATTGGCTAATGCTTAGTAAATTGAAGTTGAAATTTTCAACAAGTAATACATTTGTTATTATGAAATCAGACTCAAGTTCAATATTGCCTAGGCCAATTACCTTAAGTTTACCGTTGTTTCAAAAGCAACAGTCCCTAGTCTTTTGTACTTGAGTTCTGTAAATTGGTGGGATCCCCAGTCATGTGTCTGGAGCATCCACTGTCAATGATCCATTTATTTTCCTACAGTTAATTAAACGGTTTAGACCTAGGTTGAGTTTTTGAAAAAATCTAAAAGATTTAAACACTTGAGTTTGAATTTTAAATTTGAGTTATGTTAAGTTTGACTTTGAATTTGTTTTTTTATTTTCGATTTGAATTTGAATTTATTTTTTTAATTTTTGAAATTGAATTTTTTATTTTAATTTTAATTTATTTTTGAATTTGAATTTTAATTTGAATTTGAATTTTAATTT
>JAGFNQ010000400.1:76261-102995 GCA_024364735.1 Boesenbergia rotunda
TGTGTCTGGAGCATCCACTGTCAATGATCCATTTATTTTCCTACAGTTAAGTAAACGGTTTAGACCTAGGTTGAGTTTTTGAAAAAATCAAAAGATTTAAACACTTGAGTTTGAATTTTAAATTTGAGTTATGTTAAGTTTGACTTTGAATTTGTTTTTTATTTTGAATTTGAATTTGAATTTTAATTTTAATTTAATTTTTGAATTGAATTTTAATTTGAATTTGAATTTTAATTTTGAATTTGAATTTGAATTTTAATTTGAATTTAATTTTAATTTTTTGAATTTGAATTTTAATTTTGAATTTGAATTTTAATTTTAATTTTGAATTTGAATTGAATTTTAATTTTTGAATTTTAATTTGAATTTTAATTTTAATTTAATTTTAATTTTGAATTTGAATTTGAATTTTAATTTTTTGAAATTTGAATTTGAATTTTAAATTTTTGAATTTGAATTGAATTTTTAATTTTTGAATTGAATTTGAATTTTAATTTTGAATTTGGAATTTGAATTTTAATTTTTGAATTTGAATTTGAATTTTAATTTGAATGTTGAGTTATCAATCAATAATTTGAATTTGGTTATCCTTATTCATCTCACTCGGTCTAAGTCATCAATCAAGGGAGTCCTATGATTTTGTGAGATGATTTTGAGTTTGTTTAGAAAAGTTAACTTGACCTTGTGTTAGATCCAAGTTCAACAAGTAGTAAGTTAAAAGTATACTTCAATAATTGGCTTCCAGGCCATGGCGAGGCACAGTGGCCTTCTTTGGCCGAAGCCTTATTGGAGCAACAACCATTTTCTAGGCAAAGCCGCTTACAGAAGTTGGACTTTTAACTTACTCATTGAAAACCCTGGTACTAAATAGTACAAGAGTCAAATTAACTTTGAAGCTAGTCCTAAGTGCCCACCTGGGCAGAGGCTGATTTTAAGGTGCCAACTAGTTTGGAGCCTCCCCCTAAATTGTAGACTGGGTGTCTAGGGTCAATGTAATGGATGTCCCTTTTTGGGACATAAAATTGATTCTGACCTACTTGCTTTGTTAGATAAGCTTTCGGGACCCACGCTTTTCGTTGATTTTTGCGGGGGTGGATAAAGGAGATAAAAGATCTTTGGTTCGATCTTGATTTATATCCTATCCCAGATTTGTTGTACATGCCCTTTTGTGATCCAAGAATAAGGTCAAGGTTCTTGGATCGGGTTGTGAAAGTTGCTAGTAGATCCTTAAGTTTTAGGACTTCACCCTTTAGGGTTAAGTTTTCAGTTTCAAGCTCAATTAATTTTTGATTTTGAGTTTGTTCAGTTAATGTTCTGGTATTTATTAATTGCTCCTTAAGGTCTTGATTTTCCTTAAGGAGCTGGTCATTTCTAGATTCAGATGCAAGCAATTTTTTATTCAAGACAGAAATAATTTTAAAGAACTTTTCATTTACTGAATCTAAATATACCTTAGTAGAGCCGTCTGAAAATAGTCCGATCTCTTGGCTCGACTCGTATTCGGAATCCTCGTCTTGATCTGAGTCCGATTCTGGTCCGGTTGCCATCAGTGCGAGGTAGCTTGCGTTCTTCGGTTGTTCATCGTCGGAATCGTCCGAGCTTTCATCCCACGTAGCTTGAAGAGCCTTCTTCTTTTTGTTCTTAGTGGGTTGGTCCTCTTTCTTGTAAGGGCATTCATGTTTGAAGTGCCCTTTTCTGTTACAGCCGAAGCAGATCATTTTGCTTTTACCTTCAGTGCTGTAGGGCTTCATTACCTTTTGAATATCTTTCTTTGAAAATTTGTTCTTCCTTCTGGTGAACATTTTCCTTACCAAGTTCACCAGTTGTTCTTCTTCATCAGAGCCTGACTCATCTTCAGGTTCTTCTTGGACTTTTCTCTTGATTTTGCTTCCTTTGGTGAACCTGCAAATAAAGCTAGCCCTTTCTCGACCTTGGCGTTAGTTTGCTCATGCAGCTCTAATTCACAAAATAGTTCATCCAGATTTATTTTTGACAGGTTCCTAGAAATTTTATAGGCATCTATAATAGATGCCCATAGTGAGTTTCTAGGGAACGCATTTAACGCGTACCTTATGATGTCCCGGTTCTCCTGTTTGTGCCCGATCATGTGGAGTCCATTCAATATGTTCTTAATCCGGGCGTGGAGTTGACTTGCTGATTCTCCTTCCTGCATTTTGACGTTAAATAATTTATTCAATAATAGATCTCTCTTTGTTACCTTTGCATCAGAAGTGCCTTCATGTAATTCTGTTAATTTGTCCCATAGCTCCTTCGCCGAGTCGGTTGGTCCAATTCTGTTTAGCTCCTCTTTGGTAAGTCCGCACTGGAGGGTGTTCTGAGCTTTGAACTCGGTCTGAGCCTTTTTCTTCATCTCTGAGTTCCATCTGTCGGGCCTCAGTGGAGCATTATTTCCCTCATCCATTGGCGGTGTGTAGCCTGTTTGAATTGCGAACCACTGATCCATGTCGGTCTTCAGATAAACCTCCATCCTTCTCTTCCAGTAGGGAAAGTCTTCCCCATTAAAGAGGGGAGGGCGAGCAGTGCTATAGCCTTCACCTTGGGCCATTTAACTTCTGTGCACACGAAATAAAAGTAGAAAAAAATATCCCAAGACTGGGTCTTGGATTAGTAGTGCGGGAAATGATAAACTAACTAAAAGCAACTTGAACGGTGTTGCACCAGATTCAAGTAAAATCAAACGAACGAAAAAGATGACCCAAATGTAGGCAATGATACCTAATTTAGATCTTGTGTAGCGAAAAACCAAAAAAAACTGGATTTCCCCCTGCTCTTATGGTGGTTGCACCGATACAGAGCGAACCTGGCTCTGATACCACTTGTAGGATCGATGCACGTGAGAGGGGGGAGTGAATCACGTGCGTTTTTCAAAAATCAAAGAGCTTTAAAAAGTGTGCACAGCGGAAACGAATGAAACGAAAAACAAACACACTAACACAGACGAGTTTTACTTCGTTCGGAGCCTTCGTCGACTCCTACTCGAAGGCCCAGGTCCCTCGGACCTTTCCGTTGGGCAATCCACTAATATTCTCTGCCGGTAAGCACCGATAGAGTAAGCGAGTACAAAGGAATTGAAAGTGTGACAACCCCACACTTTCAAGCAATTAAATGTAATAAAATATATATAAAAAAATCTCTTTTTACCGACGTCCGGAGTAGGTCGACTCTTTCGGGGCAGCAGGACGTCGTAGGCTCGAAGTGAAGCGTTTCCGGAGCAAGGCGCGAGCGTAGAAGAACTTGAAAGCTTTGGAAGAAGTGTTGTCTCTCAAGCCTTGGTCGAGGGCTCTATTTATAGCCCTGGGGGCGCCCTGAACGTCCGGGGCGCCCTCCTGCGTGGCTGCCGATCCGCAGCCCTCTCGGTCAAGCATTTGATCTCTTTATCTTCGGGATCAGCCTTGACCGGGGCACCCGAAGCGCTCGGGGGCGCCCCCCTTGACCGGTCAAAGCCTCATCTCCTTGGCTTCGCGAGGGCGAGCTTCAGCAGCTGAATCTGCGTGGCACAGTGGGCGCCCGCGACACGCGGGGCGCCCGACATGCGGGGCGCCCGATACACGCGGGGCGCCCCGAATAGCGCTGCTGTCGGGGCTTTTCTTGGTCTGCTGACTTGTTTGACTCTGGGGGCGCCCGAAACATCCGGGGCGCCCAGCTCAGCTACTGCCTCACTCCTTTGAGGCTCTCTGAGCTGCAAATACACAGTCCTTCGGTCCTGCATCCAGGGTTAGTCCAAAACAGCAAATAAAGTGTTAAATTATACAGCCTGGGCTGTCTTGGTTCTGACTTTGGTTCTCCGAAATGGAGCCCTAGGTCGAACCGACGCCTACTGTTCCCTTAAGGGGAACGCGTCCTCACTGGTTCGCTCCTCCAGTGACTTACCTCACTTACCTTGTGCAGCTCTACTTGACTTCTTGACCCACCAGGACTTCCTGCCAAGGCTCAACCACCTTGGTCTTCCTGCCAAGTCTCAACCAACTTGGTCTTCAGCCAGTTGTCAGGTCCCGCGGACCCAACTGGACTTCCCGCCAGGACTCAACCATCCTGGACTTCAGCCTGGTGTCTGGTCCTAAGTCTTTCAACCCTGCACACTTAGTAAAGGGGTTAAACACTAACAACCCTAACTTTAACCACTTTGTCATACATCAAAACCCGAGTTTGACCGTTAGTGCAAACTGCACCAACAGTATGACCTTGTCCTTCTATCCTTGATATCTAGATTGACCAATGAGGCATAGACCGTGTCAACCTCAATCAATCTTGTGTTTCTTGATCCCCAAGTAGACTCACTCAAACAAATGAGCTCAATATCTCATATTGACTCATTTGAGCATGGTCATGCGTTTCAGTAGTCCTACTCAATCAAGGGGTCCACAGATATCACTCCCGTCATATGGGAGGGATAGATCCCATCTACATCACTCACATCCCTCCGCACAATTCATTACATACCCAATGATCGCCTTTATAGTTCACCCTGTTACGGGTGACGTTTGACGATACCAAAGTACATAACTCCTTATGTAGGGAACCGTAGTGACTTCAGGTCTAAGGACTATTCATACCAATAGTCATATGAGAAAGTCTATGACACTCATATGACAATCTATGAAACTTTCTCATGGCGGGTCATTCAGTACACATTCTCCAATGTATACCCATGTGTCAACTTGATATCACATATCCATGACTTGTGAGCTCAAGTCATCAGTTGACCTACATGCTAGACTCCATGCATCAATATTGTCCCTGAATAATTGATGCTTGACTAGGAATAATTTAGTGTAGTGTTCTCTACATTATCTCACTATCGATTCAACCAATCGATATAATGTAGATAAGAACCTACTATACAAGGACATTATTATACTTAGTCATTCGGCACAGAATACAAAGTAAGTATAATAACCAAACATGCTTTTATTAATAATAGAATTGATACAAAATGCCCCTGGTCAATCATCACATAATTGGCTCTAGGGCTTATACTAACAATTTAATCTCCTAAGTGTCAGTCAATTGTATGATGCGGGTTACACAATTAATTTTTAATCAAGTCAATGTCTAGTTAGACAACATGACAATTTTGACACGGTACTAGTAGGAACAAGAGTAGATAACATTTACCAAGTTTCTTTTAAAAGTGCTACTAATGCTTTTGCTAAGTGTCTCATGTCAAGAGAAGATGAGTCCACCCTTTGGCACCGGAGACTAGCACACGTGAACATGAAGAATATCCGGATGTTAGCCAACAAGGGATTGGTTCGTGGCTTACCAAGCATCAAGTATGAAAAAGACAAACTTTGTGATGCGTGTCAAATGGGTAAGCAAACAAAATCTGCACATAAAGGTAAAAGCGATGTAAGTACATCTACCGCTTTAGATTTACTTCCTATGGACTTGTTTGATTATAGCACTATCATATCTTTGAATGGAAGTAGATATTGTTTTGTTATCATTGATGATTTTACTAGATATACATGGACTTATTTTCTAAAATATAAGGACCAAACCTTAGATGTTTTCATTTCTTTTTGTAGAATAGTTGAAAATGAGAAATCATCAACTATTAAGACAATAAGAAGTGATCATGGAGGTGAATTTCAAAACCAACGGTTTTTAGAGTTTTGTCAAGATAGAGGGTATAGACACGAGTTCTCTACTCCTAGAACACCACAACAAAATGGTGTTGTAGAGAGGAAGAATCGGGTCTTACAAGAGGCTGCGCGAAGCATGCTTAATGAGTACTCACTCTCGAGCTACTTGTGGGCCGAAGCTGTAAACACAGCTTGCTACGTGCAAAATCGAGTCCTCATACATAAGTTCTTAGGAAAGACTCCCCATGAACTTTGGTTTGGAAAACCACCTACGGTTAAACATCTTAGGGTGTTTGGTTGTAAGGTGTTTATCCTAAACACCAAGGACCACCTTGGAAAGTTCACGACAAAGGCTGATGAAGAGATACTGGTCGGGTACTCCCTTGTTAGCAAAGCCTATCGAGTCTACAACAAGAAGTCTAGATTGGTTGAAGAATCTTCTGATGTTGTCTTTGAAGAAATTCCAAAAGCAAATGATTAATCAGAAGATATTGAAGGAGCTCAATTTGAACTCAGGCAACTGGGTTTGGATGAAAGTCCAAATGTTGTTGATAATGGTGATGAGTCGGATGACGGTGAGCCTAGACAACCCATTGATCAGCCAGATCCTGAGGCTGAGCCGGTGTCTAGTGAAACCATTCAAGAAGCACCACCAACTCCTAGGACAACTAGATTAGCCTCTAGTCATCCCCAAGACCAGATTGTTGAAGACATCCATCATGGGGTTAGGACTAGATCATTCTTTAGAAATAAGGCTAATGAAGTTGCCCTAATTTCCGAAATTGAACCTAGAAAAATTGATGAAGCATTAAATGATCCCGATTGGATCATTGCCATGCAAGATGAACTAAGTCAATTCGAAAGAAGTCAAGTGTGGGACTTAGTCCCTAGACCCAAGAAGACTACAATCATTGGAACCAAATGGGTCTTCAAAAATAAACTAAACCATAAGGGAGAAATCATAAGAAACAAGGCACGCTTAGTAGCCAAGGACTACAGTCAAGTTGAAGGCCTTGATTATGATGAGACCTATGCTCCCGTGGCACGATTAGAGTCCATCCGATTGATGCTTGCATTTGTAGCACATCGTGGTTTCAAGCTATATTAAATGGATGTCAAATCGGCCTTTCTAAATGGTTTAATAAGAGAAGAGGTCTATGTCGAACAACCTCCGGGGTTTGAGAGTACCGAATTCTCAAACCACGTATTTAAGCTCAAGAAGGCGCTCTACGGCCTTAAACAAGCACCCCGAGCTTGGTATGACCGGTTGTCGACGTTCCTAATTGAAAAAGGCTTTGTTAGAGGCCAAATAGACCATACACTATTTCTACGTAGAGATGGTGACAATATATTTGTAGCCCAAGTATATGTCGATGACATTATTTGTGGCTCAAACAACAAGGGTTATTTAAATGAATTCATTGGACACATGGAGAGTGAATTTGAAATGAGTCTAGTGGGAGAGTTGACTTTCTTCCTTGGACTTGAAATCAAACAAACCCGAGATGAGATCCATGTGCACCAATCAAAGTATACTCAAGAGACGCTTCGAAAATTCAACATGAGTGATTCAAAAGAGGTAACCACTCCCATGGCTACAAACACAAGATTAGACAATGATGAGAGTGGTAAACCTGTTGATTTGACTCAATATCGAAGCATGATAGGTAGTCTACTATACCTCACAGCCAATCGACCTGATATACTTTTTGCTGTGGGTATGTGCGCTAGGTATCAAGTTTGTGCCAAGGAATCTCACTTAATTGCTGTTAAGAGAATTTTGAGATACCTTAAGGGCACAATAGGAGTTGGTCTATGGTACCCCCGTACCGAATCGTTTGACCTAATTGGCTACACCGATTCCGACTATGTTGGGTGCAAGTTGGATAGGAAAAGCACAAGTGGGGGTTGCCAATTCCTAGGATCATCATTGGTAAGTTGGTCAAGTCGGAAGCAACATTGTGTTGCTCTCTCCACGACCGAGGCAGAGTATATCGCCATGGGAGAGAGTGTATCGCAATTGTTGTGGATGATTCATACTCTAGAGGACTATGGATTAAGCTACAAGGGTGTGCAAGTGTTGTGTGACAACATAAGCACAATTAACTTAACTAAGAATCCAGTCCATCACTCTAGAACCAAACATATTGAAGTGCGTCACCACTTCGTTAGAGATCATGTTGCTAGAGGAGATGTTGTACTCTCATATGTAGAGTCCAAATCGAATCTAGCAGACATTTTCACTAAACCACTCCTCGAAAATGAGTTTAGCTTCTTAAGAAGGGAGTTGGGAATGTGTCGCGCTTCATAGGATTGAAATGCTTTCAAAATCCTTCATGATCAATTCGAATTGTTGGGATACAATTGGGTAACTTGGGGACATTTCACACAAACTATAAGGTTTACCAAAATGTTTTTGTTTGCTAGATATGGGGTGAGATGTTAGGATCAACTTAATTTCTCAAAATGTCAATGCATCCCTTGAGAAATTTAGTTGACGAGATAAAAATCATTTCGGTGACCAAGTATGGGGAACACCAATTCATAACACATGTGTACTTGGCTCCATGATCATACTTGGACATTCCAATCAAGGAAACTTGATTGGAGACTTGATTTTGGTACAAACTTGCTTGAAATTGCTTGAATGTTTGTTGATTGAGTTTGACTCCACTTGGGTGGAGCAAAGTGATTTGTCAAAACCATAAGGACCTTTGATCCTTCTTCAGGGATCAATCTTAGTTAAGGGCTCACTTCCAAGATCGATAACTTTCATCAGATCTTGTCAGAAATCACTTGGAAGTCTGAAACCCAAAGTTTCAGATCGTATCAGGAAAATTCAGGAAGCCTGATCGGTCACCGGACCGATCAGGAGTATGTCTGATCGGTTTAACGGACCGATCCAGCTCCTTTGCGAAAAATTGTCAAAACCCATTGTATTGGTCTGGATCGGTCCCCGGACCGATCTGGCGCCCTCTGTGGTGATCGGTCCACAGACCGATCAGAGAGGTCACAGAACACTTCGCGGAAAAATGTCCAAACAATATGTGTTGGCTTGGATCGGTCCCCGGACCGATCTGGCACCCTGTGGTGATCGGTCCACAGACCAATCAGGGGGCTCACAGAAAAACCTCCAAACCTACTATTCGCTTCCTAATCGATCAGCCGATCGATCAGGGGCCTGCCTGATCGGTCACCCGACCGATCAGGACCAGGCCAGTTCGATCAGGCCGAAGCCTGATCGGTCTGGGCACTCCCAGATCGAACGGTGATCCGTTCAATCGCATTAAATTGCGGTTGGTGGACCGATCCACCAACCGATTAACTTCGTCTAAACCCTACATCTCCCAAGCCCTAGCGCCGAAACTCACTTCTTGCACATCCTCATCCTGTGCATGAGCTCTTCCTGCATCTCCTTCTTCCTTGTGTGTGAGTTCCTGAGAGTTCAGCGAGGAGATCTTGGATCCCTGCGAGTGTGTGCACAAGCTTCTTCGCGTGAGCTCTTCTCCTTCCCGTGCGCGCGTGAGAGTTTTTCTTTCTGCGCAAGAGTTCCTGTCAAGCTTCTGCGTTTTTCATCTCGTGATCAAGTTTTCAACAAATCAATCAATTCATCATGGCACCTAAGTAAGTGTTGTTTCGTTTTACCCTACTGATTACTTCAGTTATCATAAGTTTTGGGCTAACCATGTTCTTTCTTTTCGTGTTTTCTTATTGTGTTGTGATCCTACTCATTGCCGTGACCTTGCCAAGATTTTTCACCCTACTGATGAAATCTAATCATTTGCAATCTATATTATGATCTGATTCTTCCCTTGATCAAATCGTGTTTCTTTGATTAAACCTCACCTCACTAATCAATTCGTGTCCTACAAATGATTAAATTTATGTTCATATGATCAATTCCATCTTGTGTTATATTTCATTCTTGTGTCATGATCATGTTCACTTGTCTCACTTTACTTGATTCAAATTGTTGCCATGATCTATTCAAACCCATTAGAAAATCATCTAAGGGCAAAGAACCCGTGGAGGGAAGCGCAAAGGGCAAAGGCCCTTCTTCTTCCGCGCCCTCCCGAAGGCCTCAGCCTTCGTCGAGTTCCAAGTTCCCTAATGCTGCCTGTGAGCAGGCATTTCAGTCTCGCACATTCAAGTTACTTTCCTGCCGATCAATGATGGTCCCTTTCTATTTGAGCACTGTCCCTCCATCATGGAGATAATCACCTTCTACAACCTGGGCTTTCTTCTTTCCTTCGAAAGGACAATAAACTATGACCTTGTCTCGGAATTCTACAATAACCTTCAACAAGGGCCTCAAGGGGGCTTTGAATTCACTACCCGAGTTGCCAAGAGAAATCTTGATTTCTCTTATGAGATCCTGCGGAGTATCTGGGCGGTCATCGATCGCCTAACTTGTATTCTATCTATCCTGAGCTCCTTGACCCTTTGTTGGCTCCTTTTGCGGACACACTATATGTCAACACTTCTTTGGCCATCCTCGACTAGCCGGTCTTGATGAGTTGGGGCCTGACTTTCCAACTTTTGCAGCGCTCCGTCTCTCCCCTGTTGATTACATTCTATTCAAGATAATCACAAACTGCATCCTGCCGATCACTTCCAAACCCTTGACCGAGATCTGACCTTACCATTGCCTGATGCTCTATGGTATGCACCGCCACATGGACTTTGACATCATGGAGAACATTTTTCAGTCCATCCTATCTTATAGAGAGCCGAGCCGACGCACTTTCTATATGTCATTTGGTCACGTCATCACTGACTGGCTTATGTCAGTAGGTGTTGATGTAACCAAGGGCAGGACAGTGCCCATGGTTAGACAGGATTGCCGACTTGGCAGGCGAGCATTCTCCAAGTCTGGCATCATTATCAGGGATCACGATCGGGCTATGGTTTGGAAGGACGGGAGGGGTCTTGGCGAGCTACCTGGGGGAGGCCCACACTTTCAGGCACCAGCAGATGCTACTGCACATCATGAGGGTCCCGCTGCTGCTGCTGACTATGACTATGAGCCGGACCCAGACCTGCGCTAGCAGATTTCAGAGTTGGATCGGACCATCCAGCATGATCTTCATTTGAGGGAGCTCTATCGCGAGGAGGTTCGGTCAGGTTTTCGCTCCTTCGATCGCAGACTGACCGCGGTGGAGTCCGATGTCTCGGGGGTCCATTCTCTGCAGCAGACGTGGTACGACGAGTGGCGCCGGCACACCTTTCCAGGAGATGCGCCCTCTGGTAGTGCTGCACCAGGGTCTTTTGTTCCTGATGATGCCACGATGGATAACCCTATGCATGATGACCCGCCCCCCCCCCCCCCCCCCCCCCCGCCGATGGTTGATGTGTTCTGCTTCTGCCTGTGACTTGACTATTTGCCTGTCTGGATTGTATGACTCTATGACTAGATGCCTATGACTTAACTTTGGTGGTTTTTGTGCTGTATTTACCTTGACTTTGATGCGATGTCTGCATCTGCTATGACTGATGTTTATGTTTTACTATATTATGCTTATTGTTGGTTTTTATGATTGTTCGTAAGATTGCTATCATCATGTATGCCTCTTTATGCGTTGCTATGTTTATTGTCACTCCATGTTCATATGATACATATGATTGCTTTGCCATGGTTTACATTTTTCATATGTTTTCATATGTCCCTCAAAATTATTCAAATCTTATGTTGTTTTGGGAAACCCCTAGGGTTGAGGGGGAGTATGTTTAAACTTAACAACCCCTCTAGACCCTTTTCGGTGTTTGACAAAGGGGAGAGTGTGGTTAGTTAAGTTTAGGATGATTATGTTGTAGAGGGAGGATCCTGATTCCCCTAAAATTGATTTCAAAATCCCTAAACTTAAAATCGGGTTGTCAAACAACAAAAAGGGGGAGATTGTTAATGCAGTCTGACCCTGATTGTTGTTTTGGTGTTGACACCTATTTTAGTTTAGGTTGATGATTATGATTATGATTAAGTCCTGATCGGGAATTAGGCACGGTGTTGAAAAGTCCTAACCTGGAGGGTTAGGAGTGAGAAAATCCTAGCTTGGAGGGCTAGGTGTGAAAAGTCTTAACCTGGAGGGTTAGGTGTGGAAAAATCCTAGCTTGGAGAGCTAGGTGTGAAAAGTCCTAACCTGGAGGGTTAGGTGTGAGAAAATCCTAGCTTGGAGGGCTAGGTGTGAAAAGTCCTAACCTGGAGGGTTAGGTGTGGAAAAATCCTAGCTTGGAGGGCTAGGTATGAAAAGTCCTAACCTGGAGGGTTAGGTGTGAAAAAGTCCTGGCTTGGAGGGTCAGATCCTAGCTTGGAGGGCTTGGTTGGATGAAATCCTAGCTTGGAGGGTTAGGTTGGAGTCCCTGGATCGATCTGGTGACCGATCAGGGAAGTTGGCACGGTGCTCCTTCGTGGATCGGTCTGGTGACCGATCCAGCGATGACTGATCGGACTGGTGATCAATCAGGGAGCACACAGTGAGGTTGGGAACCTGCTGCTCGACTCCTGATCAGTCTGGTGACCGATCAGGGAACATGCAGTTCGCTCACTGCTCTACTCCTGATCGGTCTGGTGACCGATCAGGGAGCATACAGTGGGTTTTGGTTCCCCTTACTGCTTGACTCCTGATAGGTCTAGTGACCGATTTGGAACACTGTTCGGATCGTTCTGGTGAACGATCAAGTGTCGCGAGTTCCTCAGTATGACCGATCAGGACGGAGCCTGATCGGTCTAAGCATGCCCTGATCGGTTTGGTGACCGATCAGGAGGGTTGGACTGCGAAGCTAAGGAATCACCTTGCAAAGGGGTGGATCGGAATGGTGACCGATCCACAACCTGGGATCGGTCTGGTGATCGGTCTCGGAGAAATCGTGATTTCTGATTGAGCGTTGGGGACCGATCAGGATGGAGTCTGATCGGTCTGAACCCACTCTGATCGGTCTGGTGACCAATCAGGAGGCTCTCTGATCGGTCCGGTGACCGATCACTTTAATTCAAAATGCACTGTCAGACGCTATGATCACGTCTGAACATATCTGATTTCTCTACGCTTAATCTCTGATATTTGATTTGTTGAG
The DNA here is from genome assembly GCA_024364735.1 of Boesenbergia rotunda. Taxonomy (NCBI): domain Eukaryota; kingdom Viridiplantae; phylum Streptophyta; class Magnoliopsida; order Zingiberales; family Zingiberaceae; genus Boesenbergia; species Boesenbergia rotunda. Next base: position 88,939 of record JAGFNQ010000400.1, read on the forward strand.
GCAATCGGCCCTTAAATGATTGGAAGATCATGGTTTTGATGTGTGGGCGAATAGGTTTAAAGTTAGAGTATTATGTTGTATTTGATATGTGTGATTGAGTTTGCAGGACTTGGAGAATCACACATGGTGGACATATCCGAGAGACGAGAGCCGAGGGAGGAGAGCTCCAAGGGCAAGTGACGGCCCCTAAATACTAGATTAAATTGTCACGTAGTGTGGGACCATCAGAATTTAGAATTTATAAATGAATTGCTGGAAACCCTTTTACAATCAAAAGTATGAAAATGTAATATAGGGGCCACATGTCGTATTTTTCTCAGGGACTAGTTGAAGGTTTGTTTGATTCGCGGTTGTATTTATATGTCGTTTGTGAATTTTGGGTTTCAAATAAAACTTGGGTTTTGGGTTGCTATTCAGATATGAAAGTGAAATGAGAAGAAGGGAAACTTAACTCATGACAAAACAAGTGATGGCATTTAATGATTCAACCAATTGTCACTTAATCCACTAAAACACTTAATCAATTTTGGGCCAATTCTGATTTCCAAGGTAAAACAAATGCTAAGCAAAGGAATGAAGGCAGTGATCGCAATTTCGGAAGCAAACAATTTAATACAATTACCAACTATGAAATTCAGACATCAAACTACAAAACAACTCAACACAACTATGATTTTGGAAAGCAAACCAATGCAAAGAAACTCAAGGATTCTGAAGATGATATCAATAGACTTCGGTAGCTGTCCTACACCGGGAAAACTGGTGAAAATCTGATACAAACAAATGCCAAAACAGCTTGGCAAGCAAAAGGGGACATTTGTGCCAAAGCCAATGCTTGGTGCCAAAGGTGAGGCTGCCAATTCAGAATTGAACGAATTGATTAAGCTGGGCAAGCACAGCTGTGAATTCAGTGATGTGCAGAGATAAATGAAGACATTCAGACTCCACTGACTAATTAAAACAGCTGTTGAAGAACTCGACACAATCACAACTGCAGAAGCTGCAGTAATCTGCAGGGAAGTTTCAGAAATTCAGAAACTGCAGAGATTAATGTATTCAGCTACAAGTTGGATACAAATTTAAACCAGCAGCTGGTGTGAAGGTGAAGTAGGCAAATCGGATGCAGACCTTAGCAATCAATAAATGCAGAAACCAATTCAATTGAACCGAACTTGCCGAAACCAAACATGATTTGCAGGAGTGAAAGAAATAACTTGCAGAAATTCAGATTTGCAGTTGGAAAGAAACAAACCTATGCAAGCTCAAGGGCAAGTGCACTAATTCAAGTTCAGAGTAAGATTCACTAGCTAGAACTCACTCGAAACAATTCTAGGACTGAATAACCTGCTTGTACCATTAGAAACTAAATTGCAGAAATTTGGTTGGAAGACTTGATATGCATAGGCTGAGCTGAAGGTTCAGAAATAGAACTGAATGGAATTCCAGCTCAGCTCTAATGTGTCGGCTCACTAAAGGCTATCTTCAATCGAAGGGAATGAACTAAACACAGATCTAACTGGGAATAAACTGAAATTTTCGAAACGAAACAGAAAATTACAGAACAGCTATGCAGAAAACTTGATACGCAGCTTAAAACTAGATTCAGAAATGAATTGCGGCTAAATAAACTGAAACTAACAACAATTATCCACTAATCAAGCTGACTAACTACTCGACTTGAAACTTTAAATCCTAATTAAGCAGAAACCAATGCATTAAACGAAATTAACTAATTCTGAAACAAAAACAGAACTAAATTACAGCAGTGATGGAATTACAGCTATAAAAACTAAATGAAACTAAATTATCTAAGCTACTCCTCAACTCTCCTCAACTCAAGAGCTCCTTGGTCGTCAATCAAGGGAGAACCTCGGACCCGCAAGCTCTGCAATTCAGTGGAAGAAGTGTATCTGCTACTAAATCAGTTCAGACTCTGCTCAAGCCAAATTTGGCTCCGAATTCTTCAAACTTGCTGTCGTGGCTTGCGATTGGGATTTGGGAATGACCGAGACCTTCCAGGGAACCCCTCTGGTCAGCTCGGATGCGGTGGAAATGGAATACAGCTGAGTTCGTTGAAGTCGGATAGTGAAACGGCTGAAACCTCACGCAGCTTCACTTTTGAGCAAAAAAAATCCAATCTGAAACTTCACTGAAACGATCTTCACTGACCTAGCCCTTGCTTTGATGAAAAATTGAGGGATCGTGCCTCCTTTGATGAAGAAACAAGCTAAGAAATGGAAGAACAGCTGAAGAAGAAGATGACTGCGGCGGAGACGCGACGAGGAAAGCTGCGGGCGCATTTCTGATTAAATAGGAAACAATGGACGGTCCAGATTGATCCACTTCAATCCAACGGCTAATCTTGGTCTGATTTGAGCCAAACTTTTATGATGATGATCTGGGGTCGGGATCTGCCTCGTGGTAGCTCGGATCCTCCAGATATGCAACGGATGGTCCAGATCAACTCTATCTGTGAATGGACGCTCTAGAGCCCTCCTTGCTTGATCCAACGGTTGATTTAGCTCTGATTGGGATGAAACCTTCAGATCTTGATCATAGAGCTTGATCAACCCTAACCCTAGCTCGGATTGCTTCAGATCGTCCCGGATGGGTCAGATCTAGCCGCTGTTGAATCGGACGGCCCGGATTAATCGTAGGCTTGATAATTCGATCCGGTTCACATCCGACTCAGGTTTGACCCAGTATGCCCTAGGTCCAGGATCCTTTCATGCCTACAAAAATATATCAGAAAATTAGTGGCCAAATAATCCAAAAATTATGTAATTTTGCAATTAAGTCCAAAATAGATAAAGTTCCAAAACCTAGGGTAAAATCATAATTAAGCAATAAAAACATGGGTCAAACATGGATTTTAGCAATTAAAATAATCAATAAAATGGTGCTTATCAACTCCCCCACACTTAACCTTGAGCGTCTCGCGAAACAACTAAATATGTATCCCTTAGGCTTTCTTAAGCATAATTAGAAATAAATGAAAAGAAATTACCTAAGATTGTCAATTCTCATAAATCTAAGCTCTATGGATTGGTATATTGTCCTTAAATCAACAACTTAGCCTTTTCATCTATCATGAGTCATTGAGATGAATTTAAATCACTAGCCTTTCATGGGAAGTTTTGGTGGCTCTCTCCTTAAGTTCTAAGTTGATGATGGAAGTGGAGCTCACTCTCACACATGCTTCTTGCACTACCATAGGCTTGCTTATTATCTAACCTCCACCATTAGTCATGAATAGGATCAACATCTACAAAAACAAATGAAAAGCATAGAAAATGGTGAGAAATGGAATAAAAATCAAGAAAATGGAAAATGGATGGAGTGGGAGACTTGGTTGCTCAAAAATGTTTCCAATGTGCTTTGCCCCATCTTAACAGTCCTCTAATGCTATAAAAAGTATGGTGGAGTGAAACTTGAATAAATTCCTTTGATTTGGATGAAAAACCCTTCATTTGATCTCAATGTGCCAAGTTCCCAATTTCGTGCCATTTTTTGTTTCTTTCTTCTCTTTTCTGATTTTTCTCTTCTTCTTTTATCTTCTAACAAGGTCAGAAACGAAATGGAATAAAGCTTTTGATTCGGATGGGAGAAACTTCACTTGATTTCATGGTGCCAAAGTTCACTTGTGTCCACTTTGTTTCTCTCTTTTTCTTTTCTTTTCTCAAACTGTTTTTTTTTCTTTTCTTCTTCAGCTTCTCCACTGAATCAATTTCAAATCTCTGATTTCTTCACATCAGTTAGCATATAGGAGTAGTTGAGCAAATGGTGGTGGAAAACCTAAATGCTTCACTTGGAATTTTGGCACTACAACTTTTTTTTTCTTTTCTGATTTTTCCAGATCTGATTTCAAGCATCCCAGCATCCACCATTCTGTTTCTGATCAGCTGTGATGTACTCAACATTCTTTGATGCAATTCCAAATTTTATTCTCTGATTCACAGCCCAGAAAAAATCAAATTCAGCTTCAAGTTGACACAAGTTCTACTCAAAAACTGCATTTCTGTTTTATTCTTTTCTGCTGCCATTGTTCCAGATTTTTTCTGTATTTTCCTTCTTCTGATTTCAGCAGCTACTCGGCAGCTTTTCAAGTCTCTGATTTCTTCACATCAGTTAGCATATAGGAGTAGTTGAGCAAAATGGCAATGGACAGCCTTGAAAAATCAAATTCAGCCTCAAGTTAACACTAGTTCTGCTCAAACTGTTTTGGCTCTGATTTCTGCATTGAAGCAGATTAATTCCAGCTCAGTTCAGTCTCTACAAGATGTTACTGATCTTGGCTTCCCAAAATTCCAACTTTTCAGTTTTTGATCCAAGCCAATTCCGAAACCTATTAAACAACTCAAGTTAACTTCATTTTGGCAAAAACTTTTGCTTCATTCTCTTTTCTTTTTCTTGCATTGCAGATTTTTCTTTTCATGGCATGCCATTTGTTTTCCTTGGATCTTCAAATGATGAGCAAGAATCTAGATGCTTCAATTGTTGTCTTCCTTAACTACTTCTTCTTGCTTGATCTTGATACCAAACTCGACTAAATTGACACATGAAATTTTTTTTTTTCGAGTTGAAATGCATCCAAAACTTTAGTCACTCCCCCACACTAAATCTTTGTCCGTCTCGGGCAAAATATCATTAGGAACATTCCAAACAAACAAGCCCATAGAAAAGTGGGGTTAAGAGTAGGAATAAGGAAAAGTAAAATGGATTGAACATGATTTTTGCCAAAAATTGACATGGAATGGTAAACAAAATGATTAGTCTCTATAGATGTGATCTAATCATTGAAATATGATTTTGAAAGAACCTAAGCAAGTTCTAGAATACAATAACATGTGTGTATCACAAAATACGGCTAATCTCACTAGGTGCAAATGATTCATCTCAAGTCCTCAATTAAGAATTTAAAGCAAAGTAGTACTCAAGCATCCAAGATTTCTTCCATGAACTCAAATCCTAAGTTTTAACAACCAAATTTAATTTATTTTCAAAAGACTCTAAAATGACAATAAGATAACCTAGAGGGATACATTTATTCCTAGTCATGAAAGAAAAAGTGCTAAAAGAAAAGACATGGTATTTACAATGTCTATTTATTCAATTTACTCTAGAAAACATAAAAGTGAAAAATGCGATAAAAGAAAATACAAGAAAAATAAACTCCCCTTTATTTCTGGTGGACGGAGTCGATCCAGAAGAAGCCTCCACTGTGGTAGTGGAGGTGTCTGAGTGTCTGAGAGATTTGGGACTCCCCCACACTTGAACTTTGCAAAAAATTTCTCTAGTGGCCTAAGGCGATTTAGGTTCAAGAGCCATTGAAGGACTGGAGTGCTTCGAATTAAAGTAAAATAATCTCCTCCTTCTTTATGCCTTTCAGAAGTCCTTCCAGGAGGCTGAAGTCTGTTCAGTTGGAGCACCCACTCCTGGAGTCTTCTGGACCCTGCAAAACAATGTAATACCTCTCTCAAGCGTTCAGGGTCAGAAAGAAATGAAATAATATCAGTATCTGCATACAATGAATCCAAAACTGCATCATATCCAATTATATCAATTTGTGGTGCCTCAATAAAATTTTCAAAATCATGTTCTACAAAATTGGCATCCAGATACTCATCACACATAAAGAAATCAATTTCTGGCTCATCAATAGAAATTTCACAATCATTTCCTATCAAGGGTGTATCATGCAATGTGTCACAGCCAATCAAATCAATATCAGATATCTCCAAAAGTTTTTCACATTCAACCTCAGCATATGACATAGCAAGAGATTCATCAAAATAAATAACATCAAATTCAGGCACTTCTAAAAAATTTTCACTAGCCATATTCACAAAAGATGTATCTAAAGATTCATCATAACAAACTACATCAATTATGGGTGCCTCTAAAATTATTCTACTATTCATATCTACAAGAGATGTATCAAGTAATGCAGTACGATCAATGAAATCAATGTTTGGTACCTCTATTGGATTTTCACAAACAATCTCTACACAAGGTATATCAATAAATTCATCAGAATCAATAAAGTCAGTACTAGGTACCTCACTGCATTTTTCTGAACAAAGAGGAGAAATACTTACCTGAGCGTGCTGGATAATACCTGAAGGTTCTATAATAGTAGATGTATCTGTGGTCTCCTCCTGGTCAAGTTCATGCTCCTCATCAGCCTCAGGCTCTGGTGGACAATCAACTGGTGATCCTTGGGTGCTTGCTTCCACCATGCAAGTCCCTACACTTTCTGGTTCATCTTCTGAATCTTCTAATGTACCAGTAAACTGTGGTGGTCCCTGGGGCTTAGTGCAATCCCCTACACTTATGGAATCATCTCCTATGCATGCTTCTCCTATAATATCTGCAACAACAGTATCAGAAAAATTAGGACCATCAATAATACTATCGTCACAAAATAAAAGTCTAGAATGGTCCTGTGGAGCTTCAGTTTCTTCTTCTGGAGTTGAAAGAATTGGAAATGGATTTTGAGTAGGAATCTCCGGAGGAATGCATGCTGTAGGTGCCCAGACTTTAATGTATTCTTCTTCTTCTTCTTCTACCAAAATTCTAAGATCACTTGAAGAAGGACTTGGCCATGCACTAGGGTCACCTTGAACTGATATAAAACCAACTCTGGGGCTCTCAGAATTAAAAGCAGCTTGAGAAGCTAATTGTCCTGATCTTTGAGCTTTTATCTGATTCAATCGATCTTGCACGTTTTGAAACCATTGTTGTTGTTGTTCTTGTTGTTGTTGAATTTGTTGACACATCTCCATAATCCTTTGGTGTAGAGCCTCATGCTCTTGTTGGTCTTGAAAAGTAATATAAAGTTGCTGAAAATCAAGAGGAGGCTGTGAATTCTGAAATGGAGACTGTGGGGGTTGATCAAATGGTTGAACAGACTGATTAAACTGCTGAAAAGTTGGTTCACCACTTGGTGGAAATTGCTGAAAATTGTAGCCCTGGAATTCTTGTATCTGAGGTTGAATTTGTTGTGGTGAACACTCAAATTGAGGTGGGGGCTGTTGGTACTGATTTTGGTGCTGAATTTGTTGAGGATATGGCTGGAAATTGCTTTGGAAATTTGATGGACCTTGCTGAAAACTATTCCCCGGAAAACCTTGATATGGACCTTGCTGAAAACTGTGATAGGGCTGCTGAAAACTCTGATCGGACTGCTGAAAACTCTGAAACTGCTGCCCATTCTGAAAATTCTGGAAAATTGGTTGAATTGGCTGAAAATCCGGCTGAGTTTGTTGGAATTGCGGTTGAAATGGTTGTGGTGGCTGAAATTGTTGCTGAATTTGAGGCTGACAAAACTGATTTGGTTGCTCAAAAACTGAAAATTGGGGCTGCCCATTCTGAAAATTCTGATTTGGTTGAAAATTTTGAAATGATGGTTGATCTTGTGGCTGAAATTGAAAGTTTGGTTGCTGAAAATTAGGATAGGGCTGCTGGAAATCTTGATTTGGCTGCTGAAATTGCTGGAGAGGTTGAAATTGTGGCTGAGGTAGCTTCTGGTAAGTAGATGACTGAGCTTTCCATTTTTGTTGGTAGTCCAACTCCTTTAACACATTTCTTAACTCCTCCAATGTCTTTTCTATCTCTTTACCGAACTCTGGTGACCCCATTTTGATCTTGCAACCCTGTCACAAAACAAACAAGAAAAATGATAGCAACCGTATACAAATGATAAAGCAACAGAAAATAGAACCCAATGATATGTCAAAAAGCATACAAGCAAAAATCAAACAAATCAACTAGTTGCTTCCCCGGCAACGGCGCCAAAAATTTGACGGCCCCTAAATACTAGATTAAATTGTCACGTAGTGTGGGACCATCAGAATTTAGAATTTATAAATGAATTGCTGGAAACCCTTTTACAATCAAAAGTATGAAAATGTAATATAGGGGCCACAGGTCGTATTTTTCTCAGGGACTAGTTGAAGGTTTGTTTGATTCGCGCTTGTATTTATATGTCGTTTGTGAATTTTGGGTTTCAAATAAAACTTGGGTTTTGGGTTGCTATTCAGATATGAAAGTGAAATGAGAAGAAGGGAAACTTAACTCATGACAAAACAAGTGATGGCATTTAATGATTCAACCAATTGTCACTTAATCCACTAAAACACTTAATCAATTTTGGGCCAATTCTGATTTCCAAGGTAAAACAAATGCTAAGCAAAGGAATGAAGGCAGTGATCGCAATTTCGGAAGCAAACAATTTAATACAATTACCAACTATGAAATTCAGACATCAAACTACAAAACAACTCAACACAACTATGATTTTGGAAAGCAAACCAATGCAAAGAAACTCAAGGATTCTGAAGATGATATCAATAGACTTCGGTAGCTGTCCTACACTGGGAAAACTGGTGAAAATCTGATACAAACAAATGCCAAAACAACTTGGCAGGCAAAAGGGGACATTTGTGCCAAAGCCAATGCTTGGTGCCAAAGGTGAGGCTGCCAATTCAGAATTGAACGAATTGATTAAGCTGGGCAAGCACAGCTGTGAATTCAGTGATGTGCAGAGATAAATGAAGACATTCAGACTCCACTGACTAATTAAAACAGCTGTTGAAGAACTCGACACAATCACAACTGCAGAAGCTGCAGTAATCTGCAGGGAAGTTTCAGAAATTCAGAAACTGCAGAGATTAATGTATTCAGCTACAAGTTGGATACAAATTTAAACCAGCAGCTGGTGTGAAGGTGAAGTAGGCAAATCGGATGCAGACCTTAGCAATCAATAAATGCAGAAACCAATTCAATTGAACCGAACTTGCCGAAACCAAACATGATTTGCAGGAGTGAAAGAAATAACTTGCAGAAATTCAGATTTGCAGTTGGAAAGAAACAAACCTATGCAAGCTCAAGGGCAAGTGCACTAATTCAAGTTCAGAGTAAGATTCACTAGCTAGAACTCACTCGAAACAATTCTAGGACTGAATAACCTGCTTGTACCATTAGAAACTAAATTGCAGAAATTTGGTTGGAAGACTTGATACGCATAGGCTGAGCTGAAGGTTCAGAAATAGAACTGAATGGAATTCCAGCTCAGCTCTAATGTGTCGGCTCACTAAAGGCTATCTTCAATCGAAGGGAATGAACTAAACACAGATCTAACTGGGAATAAACTGAAATTTTCGAAACGAAACAGAAAATTACAGAACAGCTATGCAGAAAACTTGATACGCAGCTTAAAACTAGATTCAGAAATGAATTGCGGCTAAATAAACTGAAACTAACAACAATTATCCACTAATCAAGCTGACTAACTACTCGACTTGAAACTTTAAATCCTAATTAAGCAGAAACCAATGCATTAAACGAAATTAACTAATTCTGAAACAAAAACAGAACTAAATTACAGCAGTGATGGAATTACAGCTATAAAAACTAAATGAAACTAAATTATCTAAGCTACTCCTCAACTCTCCTCAACTCAAGAGCTCCTTGGTCGTCAATCAAGGGAGAACCTCGGACCCGCAAGCTCTGCAATTCAGTGGAAGAAGTGTATCTGCTACTAAATCAGTTCAGACTCTGCTCAAGCCAAATTTGGCTCCGAATTCTTCAAACTTGCTGTCGTGGCTCGCGATTGGGATTTGGGAATGACCGAGACCTTCCAGGGAACCCCTCTGGTCAGCTCGGATGCGGTGGAAATGGAATACAGCTGAGTTCGTTGAAGTCGGATAGTGAAACGGCTGAAACCTCACGCAGCTTCACTTTTGAGCAAAAAAAATCCAATCTGAAACTTCACTGAAACGATCTTCACTGACCTAGCCCTTGCTTTGATGAAAAATTGAGGGATCGTGCCTCCTTTGATGAAGAAACAAGCTAAGAAATGGAAGAACAGCTGAAGAAGAAGATGACTGCGGCGGAGACGCGACGAGGAAAGCTGCGGGCGCATTTCTGATTAAATAGGAAACAATGGACGGTCCAGATTGATCCACTTCAATCCAACGGCTAATCTTGGTCTGATTTGAGCCAAACTTTTATGATGATGATCTGGGGTCGGGATCTGCCTCGTGGTAGCTCGGATCCTCCAGATATGCAACGGATGGTCCAGATCAACTCTATCTGTGAATGGACGCTCTAGAGCCCTCCTTGCTTGATCCAACGGTTGATTTAGCTCTGATTGGGATGAAACCTTCAGATCTTGATCATAGAGCTTGATCAACCCTAACCCTAGCTCGGATTGCTTCAGATCGTCCCGGATGGGTCAGATCTAGCCGCTCTTGAATCGGACGGCCCGGATTAATCATAGGCTTGATAATTCGATCCGGTTCACATCCGACTCAGGTTTGACCCAGTATGCCCTAGGTCCAGGATCCTTTCATGCCTACAAAAATATATCAGAAAATTAGTGGCCAAATAATCCAAAAATTATGTAATTTTGCAATTAAGTCCAAAATAAGATAAAGTTCCAAAACCTAGGGTAAAATCATAATTAAGCAATAAAAACATGGGTCAAACATGGATTTTAGCAATTAAAATAATCAATAAAATGGTGCTTATCAGCAAGCCGAGAAGTGGACTTCAAGGGCACACGTGAAGGGTGGCATGGAGGCAAGCCAAGGGAAGGCTTGCGTGCGCATCCGAGGGACGATAGCCAGAGGAAGAGGACTTCAAGGGGCGAGCCAAGGGAGCAGACCTGAAGGCACACGCGAAGGATAAGGTCCGGAGTGGCTGGAACTAAGCTGGGAGGCAGGGCCGTCGACTGGCCTAGAGGCAGTCGACTGGCCTAGAGGCAGTCGACTGCCAAAACCCACAGAATGTTCGCAGCCTTGGACCAGTCGACTGCCCCATGGGCAGTCGACTGGTATACCCCGAAACTAGCCGTTGGCTAGCTGTTGGCTAGCCGTTGGCCAGCAGTTAATGCTGGGCCAGTCGACTGCCCTTGGGGCAGTCGACTGGTGCGGGGCTGGACAGACTACGAGTCTGTCCTTTTCACCTATAAAAGGAGCACCTTTTTGTACGTGTACGGTACAGTTCCGTACAGTAACGAGGTGCTGCCCAACTGAAAAGTGTTCTTACTTCCTCTCACTTAATTTACTTCATTCTGTAAAGAGGAAGATCGCCGTTGTAAAGGTTTCTCCACCTGAAGAAGATTTTCATAGTGAAAGTTGTGCTCGCGGCGTGGATCCTTGGATTAGTCACCCATCTGGGTGGATACCAACTAAAATACTCTTGTTAGCATTGTTTATTTTCCTTTACATATTATTTCCGCTGCGCTAACAATTCTGTAGAGTTCGAAATGATCCGAAAAAGTGCATTCAACCCCCCCCTCTGCACGCCTTAGACGATCCATCAGTTGGTATCAGAGCCGGTGCGTTTTGGAAGATCTAACAGTCAACCAGAACAATTGTGATGGCGTTTCAAGAGGGATACCCCACCGCACGACCTCCGTTCTTCGACGGGAACGACTTCGCCTATTGGAAAGGTAGGATGCAATACTACCTCATGAATGATATTGAAAATTGGATAAGTGTTGCAGATGGCTTCAAGGCGCCCGTCGATGAAAGAGGAGACCCAACACCAATGAGATCATGGTCGAAGGAGGTGATGAAGAGGGCGCAATCAAATGCCAAGGCCACCACGACATTGCAATGCGGGCTCTCGAAGGAGCAACTGAACAAGGTGGGGCCGTTCAAGAGCGCCAAGGAACTGTGGGACAAGTTGGTAGAGTTGAACGAGGGGTCAAACGAGTCCAGAAGAGCCAAGAAGGACTTGTTGGTGGCCCAACTGCAATCCATTTCCATGAAGAGCAACGAGACCATCAGCCAGCTACATGGAAGGGTGAAAGAAGTGATAAATGAGCTCCACGTGATTGGAGAGAAGATAAAAAACCGGGACATCGTCAGGTATGTGTTACAAGCATTCCCAAGAACCACCTTGTGGGCATCCATGGTTGATGCTTAATTACAAGGTATCAAGGGACTTATCTTTAGTTAAATTAGATGATTTGTTTTGTGAATTTGAACTGCACGAGCAAGCTAATATTTCGGCCAAAGAGAAAGGTATTGCTTTTGTTGCAGAAAAGGAGAAGAAGAGGAGGAAGGAGAAGAAGAAGGTGGTCTACTCATCTTCATCAGACTCAGAGGAGTCAAGCACCTCTATGGAAAGTGACCAAGAGGCCTTCATGGTAAGAAAATTTGGTAGAGCATTTAAAAGTTTATCTAACAAATCCTATGCTAGGAAAGGGGCCAAAGGTATGGGTAAGGCCAAGGACATAATCTGCTACAATTGTCACCAAGAGGGACATATGAAGAACGAGTGTCCCCAATTGAAGAAAAGGGATGACAAGAAGGAAGAGAAGAAGAAGGGTGACAAGAAGAAATCAAAGGGAAAGGAGAAGGGTGTGACAAACCTTAAGGCGACTTGGGATGATCCCTCATCCTCAGAGGAAGAAGAAGAGTAAGTCTCCCACTTTGCTCTTATGGCACAAGATCACTCAGATTCATCAGATGGTGAACGAAGCTCAAGCAGTGAGGATGAGAGCTCTTCCACTTCATCATCAGAAGCTTCGATAAGTGAGGTATACCACTTACCCTCCTCTACTTTAGTGAAAATAATTTCTAGCACGAACATGGACTTAGCTAAGGCTAGAAGTAAAGTTAAGGACCTAAAGGAACAAATTGTCATGCTTAGAGTAGAAGCTACTAGACTTAAAGATTTGCATGCTAGTTCTACCTCTTCACATGTTTCACACATTGAAAATGAAAATAGGGAATTAAGGAAACAGGTAGATGACCTCACCAAGGCTCTTAGGAAATTCCAAGTGGGATCTAGTAACCTAGATATGATCATCAACAGTCAAAGGGCTGTATATAACAAGACCGGGTTAGGATATAGGCCTAAGACCAAGGAAGTAGTATTTGTTTCACTTACCGGTAGGATTGGTGCATCTAGGAGACTAGGAGCTAGGGGAACCACAAAGAAGGCATGTGTACCTAAGAGATTTCTAAATGATGCTTATGGATCAAAGATATGAGTACCAAAAGAGTATGTTTTCCATGTTGTTTAGGTAAAGGTGAAGGAGGCCTCAACAATGTGGATAGTAGATAGTGGATGCTCAAGACACATGATCGGGGATGTGAGTAAGTTCACCACTATTAGCTACCTAAGAGAAGGGACGGTCTCCTTTGGGAATAGTGGGAAATTGAGAATTATTGATAGGGGCACAATTGAGGTATCTCCCACTATTTCAATTCATAAGGTACTTTTAATCAAAGACATGAAGTTTAATTTATTAAGTGTGAGTCAATTATGTGATGTCGGTTTTCAAGTAGAATTTCATGCTAGAAAATGCATCATTAGACATAATGAATCAAATGTTATCATATTAGAAGGGTTTAGAGAGGCAAATCTATATTATCTTGATCTATCTTATGCTACTAACAATGTTGTCAAGTGTCTCATGTATAAAGAAGAAGAATGGTGGTTGTGGCACCGGAGACTTGGACATGTCAACATGAGAAGCATTACAAGAGTGGCTAAGGAAGATTTGGTGAAGGGGCTCCCAATGATCAAGTACGAGAAGAACAAGTTGTGTGATGCATGCCAAGAGGGTAAGCAATCAAAAGCATCACATAAAGGTAAAACTCTAATCACCACTTCCTTACCTTTAGAACTTTTGCATATAGACTTGTTTGATTGTCATAGTACTCCCTCACTTGTAGGGAGTAAGTATTGCCTAGTGATAGTAGATGACTTTTCTAGATTTACATGGGTCTATTTCTTGAAACATAAGGATGATACCCTAGAGATCTTCATAGGCTTTAGTAAGAGGGTAGAAAACGAAAAACATACCAAAATAAATCGAATTAGGAGTGACCATGGTGGGGAGTTCCAAAATGCTAGTTTCACACAATTTTGTGTTGAAAATGGGTACAAGCATGAGTTTTCATGCCCAAGGACTCCTCAACAAAATGGGGTAGTTGAGAGGAGAAATCGAGCCCTACAAGAAGCTGCTAGGACTATGCTTAATGCATATTCCCTTCCTAGCTATTTTTGGGCCGAAGCGGTTAACACCGCTTGCT